>JAOPUG010000376.1:22360019-22381483 GCA_027564375.1 Micropterix facetella | reverse complement strand
GAAAAACCGTGGCTTGTTGTCCAAGAGGGATGCTGATTCTGTGTTTGGTTTTGAGGCCGTACACGCCAGCCCCAAAAACATCCATTCACTCCTGATCCATCGATGAACCAGGCGCCCGCATTTTGACTTATAGTTACTATAGTTTTTCGTCGACAATCGGCGTGTGGAAAATGTGATGAAACTGCGAGTGTCGAAAGCGCGAAGTCGAAACCATATGGTTACGGCGTGCGACCACAGTGCGATGTAAAGATTACATAATACTAGACGACCCTCCTTGTATCAATAAAATAAATTAATTTAAAATACAAAGCTATTTGAATAACAAATTAGCGCATGTGCATAGGGTAAGTTTTTTTTATTATAATAAGCCATTTCGAATTCAAAATCACCTGTTAGTCGACGCCTTCCTCTGCCAGAATTAACACGTCCTATGTATTATTCAACAATCTTATATTATGAGATATTATTTAGTTTTGATATTGTTTTTAATAATAGAATTTCCTGTTTCAACATTTTTGGAAGAATTGGGATCTTACGACTTGAATATTTTGCATCACAATGATTTCCATGCACAGTGAGTTTAAATCAAACAACATACATAGATTATATATTGAGACATATTATTATAATAAAATGTATTCTATGATTTTATTTTTCCAAAATGGAGTTGAATTGTTTATATAACGTAAATAAAATGCGTACTTAAATGCGTGCTTTCAAATAAAAACCGGGAATTGTTCAATAAATCACAAAATACAGGCGTAATCATCGATTGTTTTTTTGTCACCTTAAAATATACCCCATTTGACAGTATATACTAACATACTAGCTAACGAAAACGCTAACGTTAAAAATGGATAATAATGCATTCCGCTTATCTACGCATGTCTAATCAATTACTTATCATAAACTATATTCTGGACACTTCAGTGTGCTCCTGCTATCACATCCTGTTAGTTACCTTATCTGCTTCTGAGGTTAGCAATGCCAATTTATATCAGTCGTTGTTTATTACTCTAGCTGATAAATGTATCTTATAATTTTCCTGTTGTGCTGATAAGGCCTCGTTGTTGATAGAGTCTGGTGGGAATCGGTATGGTTCCCTTTTATGAAGTATGCGAGATGCCTCTCTTCTTAAAATGAGTGATTATCTTAGTTAATGGAATTTGCTGAGATGATCTCGATCTTTGAGCTAATTTTCTTTTTATATATCCAGGTATACATTGCAATAAAAATTACTAACAGCGTTATGTAAGTTGTTCTTAAAATCTTTTTCAAATATATTTTATGTTTGATGGGTAGACGGTAGAGTTAAACGAGATTTTGTTGTCAAGTTTATTTTTTTGGGGATGGGAATCTTTAATAGTCGAGGTATATTATCTGTTCTTTATTTAGTTAATTTGTTTGTGTTTTTTCTTCGAATTTGATGTAGCCATTTTACTGGTACGTCTACCGAGTATGTACCTTGAATTTCCCAAAGGTTCGCTATATTGTTGCAGTTTGCTTCTTTTTGCATTGGCTCGTTTGCAGCAATGATCAATTTTGTTTCCTCGTTAATATAGTGTTAGTATATGTGTTTGATATTGTAGAGTTTTGCGTATGTATGTATATGAGTTGTTTTTCTCGTTGACTGCAATTTTTGTTCCGGTCGATCTTCGAATTTTTGCAAAATAATTCTTGTTTCTGTTTTGCTGGCAGCTTCGCTTCTCCGTGATTCGTGTCTTTTTTTTGTTAATATAAGATTCAGGCTATCCATTTGTCTTTATACCAGGTGGGTATAGTTATAATATGGTAGGATAAAAAGTGTTTTCCTTCAACTATGGGTACTTCAATTACAATTCTGCATCTTTGTGAAAATTTCAATGCTTTTACTGTATATGAACTTTCTAAAATGGGTATATCCTCACTTGGGAGATTCTATATATTAAGTGTATTTATAATTAACTTCTGATTATTTTCTAGTAATTTTGGTTGATTATAAATGTTATGTAAGGCTATGTTAGTAATGATTAATTGTTTATTTTGATTATTTCCAATTTTAACTATCTTCTCTTGATTCTCGTTTATAAATCTATTTATAATATCCGCGTCTTCATGATTAATGTTTCCTGTTATATATTTTATACAACTTTCTTAAGGGTTTATCATCCTATGCTTCTTCCTCTTCTTTGTCTCTAATATATGATCTATGTCGTTTTTGTTATGTTTAATAGTATTTCTATCTGTTGTTGGTAGGTAGTCAATAAGAATTTTCTGGAATATTGTAGTAGTTCAATGTGTGATTATTGTCCAATACGAGGGTTTAATTGGACCTTTTCCTTTCTCGATTGCCTTCCTTTCCTATTATCTCAGGCTATTCTGTCAGCGAGTTGTTGATAGCTGCTGTGTACAGTGCCCCATCTAAAACCAATTTTCGGTTTCTTTTAAGGTTTGAAAAAATGTGTTTCTATCCGTTTGATAAATTACATTTTCAATTTTATTTTGATTTTGGTATTGCCTTGCAACAAAAAGTGGCAGTATTGAATTTAGACGCGCTTCTCGCTTTTGTATTTCATTTCAAGTCTGGCAACTTTCACACACACATGCAAGATACAGAGGTGTCACTGACTAATAAACGCAGTTATAATTGAATCGTTGTAAATTCGTCTCAAGACAATCCTCAGCATTTCTTCTTATTTGCAAGTACTTTTGTTTGAGCGGAACTTCCTTATCGGATCAATTCAACATAGATACCTAGTTTATTTGTGTCTCTATGCTACGGGTGAACCCGCCTTCTCGGGGCGTTATAACGAAAATTATCGTATTGCCGCACGAAACAATCGCAAGGACTTGGATGAAGACAATCTACGTATCGAGCATCGCCACAGCCTGTGAGAGTTCAACTCCTCACCGTGTGGCACTGAGAATTTTCAAGCCCAGTGGGACATCCATCGCGCCGACATTCCCAGATGCGGTCAGATTTCTGCGACCTGCCGTCTGGTAGCAGGCTCGAAGTCGCTTGCACGTTATTCTACCTTAAGTAAACGGCAATTCCTCACCAGAAATATCGCGGATACGAGGCACTCTTTACTCAGCTTGCCACTCGAGATCCGGTGGCCAGCGTACCTATCGTCTCTGAGGATAGTTGAGGTTATCAACTGCTACGGGCGAACCCGGCCACCCCGGAGCGTTTCAACGACCTTTTCGTTATATCACCTCGGAGTGAATCATAGAGACTAGAGGACGAAAACTGTGGGGGGTTTTATCGGTATATCCGCAACGGTCTGACATACAAATTGATTATAATCGTTGCGTGGCGCATTTAAACGGGCGACTCACATAGTAAATCTTGGTTTTCTTCGGTATTGTCCATTCGTGGCGCTCGTCGATGATGTCGCTCGGCGAGCTCGGTGAAGCGCTCTTCACTCGGGCTCGATCGGGTCATCTCCTTCTTCGAGCGGTCCGCTCGCGGTTTGTTTGCACTTTAACCCAGACAATCAAGATAGAAACAAGCAGTTTTTTAGTATATTATTAGTCTATAGATTCTCTTTAGTGATCTAATTTATTTTTAACATTTAACACTTTTTAAACTAACTAGTTTATTGATTAACTTTATTTAAAGGTATCAATATTTATTTCACTCGACGATTCGGGTCTTTTTATTAGGATACCGATTTTACTGTAATTTGTAGTTGTACCCGAGAACAATTTTCGCTATCTGACGACACACTGAACTGCAATTGATCAAAGCTAAACCTCATTGAACAGAACGTCAGCGAAAACTGGCCCGCATGGAGCTTGAGGGAAAAACTGAACCGAACTGTATGGTTGCATATCTATTATATCCCCAGCGCTCCGCGGGAGAGTTGTCCCCACCTAAGCAGGCTTTTTGCGCGCGCTTTCCACCCGTGAATAAATGCACCGGTTGATTTGAATTCTCTCGCGTACGAGGGGTGTGGCTTTAAGGGTTGCCTTATCTGCCGCTAGAGGCCTATATTTTTAGACGAGTTTTTTTTCTAAAAAAGATTATCTTCTAACTATTATTATTCTTATATCTAAACGTTCTTAAAATATTGTTCAGACATCCTAGATTATAATAGTTTTAGAACTAAAACCGAACTTTACGTAATTTTAAATATATCTAATTGTATTACGCTAGGTTTCTTATATCTAGTAACTCGCGTCCGATTCCTGTAATTGACATCTTAAGTTATTCCTATATAAATTTGCCCGATTTCTGAGATTTTGTGATTTAAAATTCAGAGTTTGTTGAATTGGCGGCAAATCTGAAAATGTTTGTAGGTCATGCGACGCGGCTGCCTATCGTGAATTCTTATCATTGGTCCCGGAGATTACGTCCTTTTTGGTTGGTCACTTCCTGCATTGGCGTACCAGGTAAGGGATTAGATTGCTGGAGCCCTTTGTTATCGGCATTATTTACATACTGCCGAGGGTTTTTTTGCATGACCCGACATTTTAATATTTTCAAGCGGCATTTGTGGTTATTTTCCATGTTATCTGCTTCTAAATGAATATTTTACGTCGGGTTTGGCGACTGAAAGGATTACATCTGTCTGGGTGCCTAGTGGCGGTTTTTTTTAATACGAAATATTGCTTTGTAAACTAAAGGTAGAAATATCGTTGTTGAAAATATGTACACATTAAAATGGGGCCGGTTTTTAGTGGTTTTGCGCCTAACATTTCTCTAGCCTGCGATTATTACCGAGACAGAAGACGAATCTACGTACTATGCTCCGCCACGGTCCGCTAGAAACCAACGCCATAATAGCGTGGCACTGGGGGCAAGCAAAGCTTAACACAGCAGGCTGGCCCACTCCCTAGCTATCAAATTTAGATGGATTTCTCCATCCACCTGTTTGGTGCTAGGCTCGAAGTCGCTTGCGCGACCTCTACCTACCGTAGTAACTTGGCATACCGTGACTCGGAAATATCGGGGACCCGTGACATACTTTACTCGGAACGCCACCCGAGATCGTGGCGCTCGGGTCGTTTCTAAGGATAGGCGACGATAGGTCAACACCTACCCCTGCGTCTTATGAACCTATGTTCCCAGACCCCTTAGGGTCTCAGTCGATTGACAACATGGTCGGTTTGCCCATCCCGTGCGTCAGCCGTCCAGTTCCGCCCGAGGTTCCGTCCCCAGATCTATCGCACAGATTTATTGTATGTCACCTGCTACGGGCGTACCCGTCCACCTCGGAGCGTTTCAGCGTACTTTATCACTGTATCACCCCGAAGCGAAACACAGAGACTTAGAGACGTAGACAACCTACGTACCAAGCTCCACCACTGCCCGTTAGAGGCCAACACCTTGCGGCGAGGCACATGTACGTACCACCCTGCGGGTAGCCTTACCCCTAACTCTTAAATTTAGTCGTATTACTTCGACCGCCCATCTGGTTATGGGTTAGAGGTCGCTTGCGCGATCCTCTACCTCAAGCGAGCGGTATTCCTTACTGGAATATCGCGGGTATAGGGCGTCCTTTGCTCGGCAACGTTCATCCGAGATCGGGTGGCCCACGTATCGTTTCTAGGGATAGGCAGCTTGAGGTACCTACTTACCCCCGCTTTCTTAAGAAGCATACACTTCTAAACTCCTCCGAGTATTAGTCAGTGACAACACGACCGATTTGCCTGCCCCGTGCACCAGCTATCCAGATCAGCCCGAGTTTCTGTCCCCGGATCCACCGCACAGCGGGTTCACCAGGTTGGTCCTTCTTTGAGGAGGCTCCCGAATAGGAGCTGACCCGCGAGCTGGGCCAACCAAGTGACATTTAACGGCCATCATAGCCCAGACTACACGGAATCATTATGATCCATGTGTGGGACAGTGATATGTGGAAATTCAAGGTAAAAGAAATTTTTTAAACGTTGGAAACCCCTCTCGAAACCAAAACCTGACTTGACTATCCAGAGACTACCCAGAAACCAAAACCTGACTTGACTACAAAAATGCAAATCATGAAAATCATTTCCTTGTACTTGAACAACAAAATCCCATTTTTCTTATGAACTTAAGTCCATACACAACTATGATCACTTCTGGAAAAAATCAATAAGTGCCGACTTCATCATGTTAGCCCGTACTGCAATGATCTCAGAATACTGGACTTGGTCACTTCATCCAGCATACGCACGATATGTTTAATAGTATTAAGCTTTTGACGAGGCATCAATCACCCTTGCGCTAGATATGGCTGAGGTAAGTCGCCCCCTTCACTTGCATGATCTTCAATAATGATGCACCGGCTGGTGGATGCATCATTATTCAGTTGAAAGAATTCGGAAGTTGTGCAGTTCGCTCTCTCGCAGTCTATTTGCATTGACTTAGCGCCGCTCTGGTGTATAGTTTCATTACGTCCCCCCGCCGCTACCTTCCCCACTTCCCTACTTTTTCCCGCCCTCCCGCCCGCCCACTCTGCCCCGGTGCGCGAGCAAGATGGCGTCGCGCGCGGCGGCGGCAGTCGACGCGAGCGATCGGCCGTTTGCTGTCGCGTCAGCGAACTGCGGTTACAAACCGCTGCTTTCGAACAGCCTGCGTTCTCCTTTTGACAGTCGTGCGTCCCACTCACGCACGCCGCTGCCGTCGCCGTATGTCCCCCATCACGGCCGCGTTGCCAGTCAACGGTTTTTTTTCACACCCACACAAAAAAAAATAAACTGCCAAACTAGTGTGTGTTTATGCTTTATTTTTCCCTAAACTTGTGTACTTGATTTTTTTTAATACGTAGCAGTGTTTTGCGTATCTGTGCTGTGGAAACTAGCGAGCATTGTGAATAATAAATAGATTATAGTGTGATTTGGATCCTTGGATTTTGTGCCGGACTGCGCTGAACTATTCTTGTGCATTATTAACCTACCTTTGGAGCATAATTGTTTCCCTGTCATCTAAATTAGATCGCTGCTAGATTTCCGAATTCATAAGGTAGGTGCAAATTATAATAAATTTCTATTAATGCACTATTCCGCAATACATTTCTAATTTCTATTCCCTTAGTAACTACATTTTATCAATGTTTAATTAATTAATGAGGTCTTCTGTACCAAAATATTCAACGATTTTTCTAATAAGATGTCTGTATTGGCGACGTCTTTTAGACTAAAAAATTGTTCTTAACCAATGTGAGTGAGTAGAAATGAAGCCAGAAAAAATAGCACTACTAATAGTCCACCAGACAAACCTGATTGTGGATTGAAGTCTTACTGAAATTGCAGATTTCTCACACACATTAATGATTGTCGAGGTTATCTCTTCACTTTACGTTATTCACAAAAGGATTAGATCTTAAGGTGCCTCTTCCCTTTACTTATAATCAAAATCAGGGGAAAAGCTCGAGGATTTGAGCTGCAGTTTATCGTTGCTTGCTATAACAACAAAAGCGAATAAACAGTAAAAATGGCATTAATTGACCACGTGAAGCTAAACGACAGATACTCTTTTCTCCAATGACAAATAAATAGCAAACGTAACACCAGACTAAGACGATCTGCCACATCGAAGGTCATTCACTTATGGGATAGATAGGATAGAAAACGACTGAGACTCCACGATCAGTGTTAGTGTTAGTTTCGCGTTTTGCATTCTTACGATCTTGTTATTAGGCTTCATTCACACGAAAGAAGCCAAATCTCCCGCCGCATATACAGTCCTCCGCATCAGTGGTTGACACGTCGAGACAATGGATATCAAATCAGCGCCCGTCGTTATAAAATACGACGCGAACGTCAATCTCCGCATGCGCGGCCTTTGTTCCCCGAGGGGCCGGAAACATCCGAGATTTATACGGCGATTATCTCGAAAACGTAGCCCGCATTATAAATTTTAAACATGTCTTGTTTTTGCGGCGACTTATATAATCAGCGGTTTTTTTCGCCACGATCTAACATACGGATTCTTTGTTCTGTGTGTGCTTTCCTGTCCGGTTAGTATGCGCATTCGATCATGATTTTTTTATGAATCTAATTTTATAGTAATAGCAGTTGTGTAATGTATTTATTAATAGGTTGCGTGCTGGCGCGGTTGCATGCAAATAATGTTCGCGGGTGACTGTGGAAGCAATAATTATAGGCGATATGGTTTCGATAAACGGTTTTCGTTTTATTCGCGAAAAGGTTACACATTTGAGGTTTCTGATTATTCATAATATAACGTAACATAACAACCTCTGCCGAGTCCGCAGGCAACCGCGAGCGGGCCATATAAGTAATTTAGATTAACGACCAGGTCGTTTTTCCCAAGTGAAACTGGTATTGTAATGGCGGCCGACCGGTCCGGCCGCATATCGAGTGCTCGCCGCGCCAAGGAATCTCTGAAAGGAAGTAATAAGCATGTCTTCTTTTTTTCTCTTCTCTCTCAGAGGCCTTGTTATTTTAAAAATACCCGCCCGCCGCCGCTCCGCAACCGGCTTCGGATGCAGCCGCCATATTTATCCCGCTCGTTAAACACGGACATGTTGAAATTTTATTGTCGTTCGTGCACGGCTTATTTCGCCAACGAGCGTGCCTATCAATTAGCTTGTTTATATCGAGTGTAGCGGCGCTATGACGAATCCACTCAAATAAAACACATCTAACGATATGAAGATTGCATAACTATAAGCTTGTAAATGCTGAACTACAATAGAAGTTGGATTTAACAACCTTGTAATGATAGCTGTCATATATAGAAAATCAGAAAATATGTTTACATTTTATTTGTAATATATAGTAAAATCCTCTATAAAACGGTTGTTTGTCGTGGGAACCAGCCTTAAAACGTGAGGATATCAAACGAGAGTCGTACCTACTTTGTTCAAAATATTTTTTTCTAAGAAAACCTTTAAATTGGCCTACCACTAGAAAGGGACCTTAAATAAAATGTTTTAATAATATTTTCTTAAATCGTCGTTTTATCAAATAATGATAAAGCGTTTCTATTTCATACAGTTCCAGTACTTAGACCATAACAATTGGAGAATTTCAGCATGAACAATAAATAGAGTGCTCACCAACAAATTAGCAATTGGGTAATAAATCAAAAAGATTTCAGTCTGTAATTATTAGGCTTATATCGCACTTGCGGCTGCAGTTCCGGAGTCACGGCTGCGGAGCCAGAACTTTACTAAAGAACGTATAGAGGTGCAGGCACTAGGCAACCAGGCGTCGCTGGCTCCAGGAGTCACAGCACACGCGCACACGATACAAGCGTCCAAAAATGGGAGCCACTGGCTGCGCGCAGCCCGTTCGATGAAAGCAAGTATGTACAGACCGCGTCAACAATTTCGGTCACTCGCACACCGGCTAAAAAATGCAAGCTCATTAAAAACTCCGTACGATACAGAAAATCAAATTGTCTTGTGAAAGAACATAGCCGTTATACGACACCTAATATCGTGCATTGGGGCATTGGTGTTTGATAAATGCAATACATGTATGTGATCTGAGCCAGTGTGTGAGGGACCGAGATCGAGCTACCCACATGTGCGTGCACAAACATGAGCCAGCTCTTTAGTCAGAGAATCGACACTGTGAAGTTTATAAAGGAAGGATCGAAAAGAGTTGTTGGATGTATCGTTCGACGAGTATAGTAATCGGGACCTTAAGAAAAGGAAATGGGAAGAAGTTACAGCTATAATTTGTCCGAAGATCTCATCCAATAATGAAATAAAAATAATTTTTTTTAATATTATTTATCTACCATAAGCTTATCTTAATGCTACAATATTTTGCCACTTTCGTGGATTTTCGTTTACGATATATTCTTGAAACATGTCCCTATAATTGACTGCTAACCTGTTTCCTTGGCCTGAAATACCTGGTGGTATTTATTCGAAATGGGGTGGTACATACAAAGTGTCACTTCTTACAAAAATATGCAACGTGCAACATGCTTTGAAAATGGCAATTGCAAATGATTGTCGAACGTCTAGTGGGCGGTGGAAAATTCTCCACTTATTCGCTAGAATGCCAAATGTACACTCAATATAGCGCCTGGCTCCGGAGAGTGTTGTAAATTCTTCTTTTGTTCGTTAAATGTGGCAGATGGAAAAGTCTACACTTATTCGATAGAATGCCAAATGTAATGATAATTCGAATGCTGCATGTGCTTCTTACTATCACATAAGGCACTGGGGCACAATTATTTGATATGGGTCTTTTCTCTGGTATTGCTACATTGTTAATGAGAATTCTATGGTAAACTTAATAATTTAAAAAAATAGAAGAGTCACTACATTTACCGAAGGATCCAATGTCAATTTTAAACTTTTATACTCAGCATCGCAGAGAACAAGTAGAACAATTGAAATGTTTTCGATAATCTTTTTAGTAAGTATGAAATAAGCCTTTGAGAGACTCTCCTGAAGCAAGGGATGAATCTATATTATAGTACTTCTCTAAATATAGTACTTATCTAAATTATAGTACTTATTTTTTGCTTCACTTTTTTTTTTCATTTAGGAGGTAAATAATTACTGCGTCTTTGATGTCCACCTTTCATAAATGAATCCCGACACTGAGCGGTGACTCTGGCCGTTCAAACTGAAACCCTCTTTTTTTCTAACTCCGTAGCTGTGGATCCGGAGCCGCGATCGTCAGTGCGTTATACGCCTTACCTGTATACCTATAAAAACAGCGTCAAATAAAACTCAGAAATATTGGTAATAGACGACAAGTATGATGCCTCGCATGTGTTGTCATTATATATGACGACCAAATTTAAGTCTGCGCAAA
Source organism: Micropterix facetella (assembly GCA_027564375.1). Lineage (NCBI taxonomy): Eukaryota > Metazoa > Arthropoda > Insecta > Lepidoptera > Micropterigidae > Micropterix > Micropterix facetella. The sequence continues at coordinate 22,370,773 of JAOPUG010000376.1, read as the reverse complement.
AACTCGTTTCTATAATCGATATATCATTAAAGGTGATGTTGTTAACCGCTTGAAAATCGCAAAGCTTGTATAAGTCTGCTAGAATAAAGGTCAATACGGTATCTTTTTAAACATATTTATTACTAAGGCATTAAGTAACATTTGAGATACAAAGGAGCATTACAAAAATAACTTACAAATTAATTTTATCATCCTACGTGTCTCTTTATTGGAATGACCTCACTGATTAATTCCCTCCTTCGCTTCATTGGAGGGAATTAACACCTCCTTCGCTTCGTTGATCTCGATATCCATCACTATATTGGCGACTGTTTTCTTGATGAGCGCTTGATTGATCGGTTTGAGCCGCTGCACCGTCTTCGCGATGCTCGAAAAAAAAGTCTCGATCTCCTCGGTGACGTCCCTATGCTGCAGGTGCTGCTGCTGCTGTTGCTGCTGCTGGTGCTGCTGCTGCTTCATCGCCGCCTGAAATTGGCACTGGTTTGCAAAATCCGCATCGCCACTGCCCTGATCTTCCTGCTTTATCATTAGGAAATTGCTGAAGTCGTGTTCGTCCATCATTTTATCATCTACTTCCCGCAGCTCCACCTCGCACTCTGAGTTTCCGAACATAGCGTCTTCGTTCTCCAAATCGTAAACGTTCGCCAAAAATGACAGCCTCCTATAATAATCTGCTTCCGAGTTTGTGGTCATTCCGGCGGATTTTCGTTTAAGATACAGCCTTGTGGATCTTACGTAACTATCTTTAAGTATCTTCCATTTCGTTTTAAGTCGTGCCACAGTGTGGTGATCGTTTTTCCCGTAGAGCTGCATCGATATATCCGTCCATATTTTCTTTCGCAATGCGTTGCCTTTATAGTAATTATCCATATTTTTATTGTACAAAATGGGGTGCTTCTCGACCAGTTCGATCAGTTTGTCTTTGTCGACCGTTGAGGTTTTGTCGATGATGTCGCTGTCCTGGCTGTTTTCGTTGCTGTCGTCGATGCGGCTTTTGCTCGTTTTGCGTAAATGTTTGCGAAGAAAGTCGAGCTCTTTCGAGAAACGCGGTGGCTTCGCGAATCTATTGCTGGAGCCTCTCTTGTTGTAGACCACCATCGCTTTGTTGTAGGAGTCTCGGATGCCTTTCCACTTCATTCTCGTGCGCTCAACTGTGGAAGAAATAAAAATTATGCTAGGCGATGTGTGTTCTGGAAAAGGCAATTGAAGGTGGGATTTAGAAACAGCATAGCAGTAATGAACTCTATGTGTGTCATATATTCACAGAAAACAAGCATCTTCAAAACAATCTTGACCAAAATTCATACGTAGTTTTTGATACATTCTTGCACTTTTGGAATAAATCTGGCACAGACTTTTAATTCAGTTAATTTTTTACTACCTTTTATTCAATTTCACATGTCTGTTAGAATACTTCAAAATTAACCCACTTCTACATATATAATTGTTTTGAAAGTTTGTATGAATTCGAAGTTCCGGTGACAATAGAATATTCTATGGTTATAGTATTAAAAGTATATACAGGAATGTCCGAATACAGGCAACATTAATGAAAGAGGTTATTTTTTAAACTCGGGAACTGCTGAACGCAATGTTTTTAAACATACACTAATCGATTTTTCTACATTAACTTGGGGATAGGAAATTATAGAGTTTTGAGATATGTAATTGTGAACTTTCGGAATTTTTCAGGTTTATTTCGTTGTGTAATATTTTCTAAAATATCTCGAAAAGTTCACATCCGATTTTGAATTCAATTAGCCTACAATCGATGGGAGTGCGTGCTTGTGCCTCGAAAAATATTTTGTAGGTAACTTATATTTTATTTTGTTTACATGACACTCGACGCCAACATTTAAATGTTTCCAGATTGGCAACGCTGTAAGCCGAATGGCTTTACGTAGCGCTGTTCATTTCTTGGCGGCAACTTTCTGCGTTGCATTTCCGGACCATAAAATCATAATAATAATCGCCGGGCGGGCTATTTAATGAAATAATAATAATGGCATACCGGTTTCCGAATCGTCGTTTCCGTACAGCTTTAGAGAGATTTCCTTCCACACGCTTTGCTTGGTCTCATAGTCGCTGTAGCATCCCTGCGCCTTATCATACAGGACTCGGTGCTTCCTGACTTCATCGATGAGTCGCTTCGAGCTGAGAACGTCGCGGCTCATCGCGAATCGGCAAATGTGACGAAACGGGGCGGTGGCAAAGACGGCGCGCAGCGACGCGTGACTCGACGCGTCCTGCCTACCTCGGCTGCGGGCCGCGACTAGCGGCGCGGCAGCTCGGCAGCCGGCGTGAGGCGTCACCGTCGGACGTCGCCACCGCCGCCGCGCCACGCCGCCAGCTGCCTGCCTCGCCGCCGCCGCGGCGTCAGCTGCCGCGACCGCCACGCCAACCTTACCTAAAGCTGGTTTTACGCAGTACTAGCTTCGCGGCGCGCAACATGCTTTACTTCTCATTATCCGGGCACCGTCCGTATCCAATACCGGATACATACAAGAACTTATATTAACGAAACATGAACTGGCGCGATGGAGATTAACAATGATTAGCGACCGCCGATAATGCATATAATGTGTACCAGCATATAGTTTGAACACAACGTGTTGATCCATTGATATTTTTATAGATGAGACTCGTATGGGCTGAATTCGCGAATTCGGCTGAATTCGTGAATTACACGAACAACATTGTGCGGTCAGATTTAGTATACAATAATTTAGAACCCTTTACCGCGACCATAAAAATGTTTCAAATAGTTCGAGAGCAGAGGTACCTGTAGGAGCATGCCTTGGACATTTAAATGGTCAGGACGGTTTGGGAAACGAGGCAGATTACGAGTTTGTTTAGCGACTACGACTTCAAATAATATAGACGGCTGGATGGTTGTCTTCCAGAAAGTATATTTTATTAGGGCTACACATAAAAAAGCTACTTCGTGGCTTGATAATTTTTAAAGTAACCATTTAAGAAGCTGCCGAACTTTATTTATCTTCATCTAACTTCAAGAAGCTGCCGAGCTTTATCTATCCGAACTATCTTCGCCTGTATTTTTTCTTTGGAAAACGCTACTAAAACCACAACACGTCACAGAGATTATTTTTTTACTTGATTTCGTCCGTGTTTTATTGGACTATATAAAAACCGTCATCAAAAACACCGCGAATAATATTCGTATGAAACAATCTGGACGAAATTTTATTCATTCCTTGGTAAAATGATCAAGCATAAGCGACCGCGGCAACAGTATCCATCTACATACTCTACGGACGACAATTTTACGATAGAATAGCGATCAATACAAATTTTAGATAAACTTACAATAAAATAACCAACTTTCTGAAATAGACTAGAAAAGTGATAATGTCCGAGGTGTGATTACATACATTATAATATTTATAACAACTGTACCAAAACTACATTTAATTATTAAACGTTTGCTAAATGAACAAAAATACATTTCGAAAAAAATGTCAGCCAAAGGGTTAATTGGGGCTTCGCTCGTCTGAAGGCTCTCTATAGGACAAGGGAATAAGTCAGAACAGTTCAAGGGAACGCCTTGATTTTATTGAACATTGATTATGCCGACTGTGCCTATATAAGAAGAATGCGCGAAGAATCCAACGTATGAAAAATAATTGTACGCGTTTTGCTTTAACATGCTATCGCGTTATCAAGTGTCACCCTTCTGTGCCAGGGCATATATTGGATATGAGACAAAGGAAGCAACTATACATTTTCTTGAAGAATATGTACATTTTCAATAGCCGAGCTATTTGCACCTTCCTATTATAAACATGGTCTCATCGTGACAAGTAGGTTCGTCACTATTTAGTCATAATCCTTAAATACAAGGCCACTAGTTTTAAGAGTAGCTTCTTCTACTATTTGGCGGTTGTATGTAATCACCTGGAAGTAGAATTGCGGGCAACTTCCTTGCAATACAAGGAAACCCTTATGTTTTTATTTGTTTGTAGTGTTTTTCAATATTTTTTAAGTGTAAATATATTCGGTAAATCAAGCAACATGGATTGAGTAGTTTTATCATGTAGTCCTTGTTTTAAATAGTTTTCTGTCTTAGGTGCTGCCAAGGGGTCGTTATTTTATCTTTTGAGTTGTATCCACATACCACAGAAGTACAGACAATTGATTTTCTTGCTATATTTAGAAATGCCCCCATTATTTGTATTTTATATTTTGACTAGAGTGAATTCGGGCAATATTGCAATGATGAGACTTTCATTTCCAGTATGCTTATTGCGATTTATTATTGCCTATGGCAAACCTCTTATGATCAAAACCATAACATATTGGTAGCCTCTTATAGTTCAAAGTGTTTCAATGTAGATTAGGTTATGTCAAAAACGCTGAAGTGCATAGATAAAAGAACATAATAGGTAACTATTACTTATACTATTCGCTTGTTACGGCTATCCGCATAAAGTAACCTAAATAAAAACGTATTGACGTTAGGTTGCTGTTTGTTTCGATGGATCGTGCAGTGGTCGTAACCGCGATATCGAGGCTACCTCGAAGTGTACCGAAGCCTCCCGCGTCTGTGGCCGGCTACAGCTCAGTACTCATTTTGCGCTGCACAATCAGCTGCGTAGATAATATAACCGACTCGTCATACATAAAACATGTCTCGGCATACCGACTCAATAAGCGAGTTCACACGGGCTCGCATCAAGCCATTAAGGAATAAGTAAAGAGGCGTGAACGAGGTTGTGTAGGCGGCAATAACGCGAATGAAATAGGTAAATGTACAGTTAAACTTGAAGAAATCTCATGATTCCCACGTGTTACGGAAAATATGGGGCCTAATGGGGCCGTGCTGCTCCGGCCTGATGGCCACGATAGTAACCTATGGTCGGCCCGACTCACGGTTCAACTCCCATCTGGCAGACTCCCCGAAGAGGGACTTAGCCTGGGGAAGCCGACGTGCTTATCTGGGAGAAAACTGTGGGCGGACCTGGGTGTTTGATATACTGATTGGTTACCCCGCCTTTGCTCAATTGGCGAATAACCGAGGGGTCTGAATGGGTATGCTTTCTATAGAGCGGGGGTAGATGTTGACCTATGTCACTTATCCTTAGAAATGATCCGTTGGCCACCCAATCTCGAAGTGCAGTTCGGGCAAATGGCGAACTGTGAACCAGTGATTAATCGCCGCTAACATCAGGTAGAAATCGCGTAAGTGACCTTGAACCTGTGACCAGACGGGTGGCGGAAGAAATCTTTCTAAATCTGGGAGTCAGTGCCTTTCCATAAAAGCTGGACTCTTACTGGTCGTGGCGGAGCTTGGTACGTTAATTTTCTTCGTCCACATATCCTAGCGTTCGTTTCGGGGCGACAAGACGATAATGTTCGTTATAACGCCCCGAGGTGGCGGGTTCGCCCGTAGCATGTGACACCTAGCAATTATACGGAAAATGTAACAGTTGAATGCATGTATCTACTTCACAATTAAAAATAACAAATTAAAAAAAATCCTTTATTAAATTAAGATCCTACATTGGAATGTGACGTTTAATTGTCTCGCGCCTCCCTCAGCTCCATGTCCAAAACGATATTCATCATAGTCTTCTTTATCAGAATCTGGTTGACTCTCTTCATCTTCTTCACCATTCGCGCCATTTGTAGGAAGTAGCTGTCCATATCGTCCGACATGCGAATATTCTCCATGTAAATCTGCTCTTCCGCGTTGTTCTGAGCATAATTCAGAGCGTCATCTTTAGTGTGGTCATTGATATCTTCCACTTCTTGCTTGCAGCGAACGATGTCTTCAATTTCATAGTCGTTTTGTTCCAGGGGATCACCGTTATCGTCATCGCCTTCTGAAGATAATACCACATTGTCTGATATATTCGCCGATTTGATGCCTCTATTTACGAGGAATAACATGTCTTCGTAAAACGCTGGAAGTGGTTCTCCAGTTACGCCCTTTTCTAACTTGGCTTTGTGATCTTCTACAGCTTTTAAGTATATTCGTAGCACATCGTCCCATGTATGCTTTAACACCAAAACTGTAATTAAAACATGTAACGATAAAAATATCATTTATTTTACTAACTTTTTATTCAAAAGTAAAATTTACCTTTATCGTTTGTGGTAGACCCGCACATCTCCATCGTAACTTTCTTCCATGCCTGCGTCTTTCCAGCTCGCCTCTTATCATCCAGGATTATTGGATTTTTCTTAATCGCTTGCAGAAGACTGACAACGTCTATCTCGCCGAATGGCTGATTGCTCTCAGGAACATCAGCAATCGCATCTTTTTCGAGCACCTGATTAGTCCAATCGCTTAGATTGAGGCCCTTTTGTATTAATTTATTCTTACGGTAGTGCGGAACGAGGAAGGACATTTCCTTTGCGAAACGGAAGGGCCTCACGTTGACCCCCCGCTGCCGCTTCTCCTTGTAAGCCACGTAGGACTTTTTGCAAGCCCATCGAAGGTTGCGCCATCTGTTTTTCACCAGGTCCACTGAAATTTAAAGTCAAACTGATTTTAAATCAGACTTTTAGAATTAATTAGAATACTTTTTTTTAATATTACCTGCTTGAAAGCTCTTGATGCCTACTATGTTCGCAGCAATCCGCTCCCAAATCTCCGCTTTGACTTCATTCTCCCTGTAGCCATCCGATTTTTCGTCGTACAAAATAGGGTACTTCTTTACTTCGGCTATTAGTTTCTTGGAAGCGGCCGATGTCGTTAGATCTACTTCCAGTTCAGCCATGGCGGTGGGTGGTGTGAAATGGCGGACGGACGGGATGGTATAGCGAATGCGCGACGACTGCGCGGGCGACAGCGGGCAACCTCGCTCCGCTGCCGTTGTGGCGTGACTGGCATGGCGCCAATGGCGCGCCGTCGCCGCCGCCGTCGCCCCGCCGCCGTTACGTCGACGTTGCAACCGCTGTCGCGCCGCCTATGTCTATCAGTGTTGCCAATCGTGATATTAAAAATGTTCTTCTTCTTTAAGAGATCTCATCACGGCCATCTCTCCATACAAACCCAGAAAAATGTTTGCAACGTTGTTATACAGTATTCTCCGGTTATTTTAAAATACCTACATATATGCATTTGAAGAATATCTAGGCGATAAAGAATATCCTCATTTGAAAAATAGAATATTGGAAGACGAAAATTTAAATTTCTTGACAAAACAAGAGAATTAAAGTCTAATTAAAACCAAATGTCTTATTGAAAAAACGAAATTTAAAAATCTAAGGTTTTTGTGGATATTTTAAATTTTCGACCTTAAAAGGCCTAGATATCCTTCAAATTAACATGTTTATGTTTAATAATCCGGAGAGGAATGATTAATAATGTCACAAATACCTGACAGCCGTGGTATGTAGTCTGAGTAAAGGGAGCCCTCTAAAAGGTTCGCTCATCTACGAAGGGTTTGTATCACCCTTGAAACAATACTCTTGTAACTACTCTTTCCAGGAGATTGACGCAATTTTGTCCTATATTATACTAGATAGATAATCAAAAGTTAATTTCAATGCGTGTATTTGTTCGATTGATTATTGTACCCATCGTCATGACATGCATTTTCTTTCAGTTACCTAACTAAAATATAATTTACAAAACTGAAAGAAAACCAATAATTATAAATCTTTTCATTGAAATTAATTTAAATAAAATAGAATAAGCAGCTGGGAATGGGTGTAATATTCTCGTGGAGGAATTTAGTCCGGCTATCAGGCGAGGTTTTTTTACACTAGCGGCATTATCTGTGATTGTTATATATCATTCCATATATTTATGTTTTTGATGCAACTGCTGATGTCCATTGTCCATAGTTTTATGCCATCGAAATAATTAAATTAAAATTCTGGTTGTGTAACGATTTGGGGTAAACGGGCCTGGCCGGGAATAATGCCCTATGCCTCACCGCACCCCAAAAGCTCTGAAATAAATTAATTACAAATCGAGTTTTGAATGTCGCGTTTTGTTTCATGTAATTAAGGGATCGCTATGTCATGATTCTGGCCGCGCGGATTAGGACAGATACTGCTTGTTCGCAGAACCGTGATGATAACCGATCCTGGATCTGGGCTATGAAACGACCTCACCTCGTTTGTCACTGGAAGCAGACACAGCCAAGCAAATCGGAGAGGAAGAAGCCCGAGAGTCGCGGTTCAGCGGGCAGGTGCTCCTTTGTATCGTCGGTGGTATTGACCTGATGATCCGTTCGCGATGATCTGTAATACCAGGATGATGAACCCTGGCCAGACTAACGGTTTTCACTGTGCCAAGAATCATCCTATTCGTCGGAGGCCGTTCCAAAAACAGGATAAATTTACAGAAGTACCAACTGTACGGGGGTACACGGGAACGATACGAGCGTGCAACTACACCGGCCGTCGCGTATATTTGCGTATATTTCGGTCTTCTGCGTATATTTGCTGAAGTGCATTTTGCAATTTTTCATCATGCCGAGTTGAGCCGCGATTTGAAAGCAATCGACGTGTCGAGAGACAGGCGAACCTTACGGTTTTGCGTTGATTCTGATTATTTTACACTGGCAATTCACGTTTGCTTCGATCGAACAGCCTCGATGTTATGGAGCTATAAAAATGACCGATTGCCGTGTTTCGAATACTAGATCAATATATGTGCGCGATTTACGTATTCTAGACGACGTGAATTTGGACTGCCATCTTCCGAAACGTAACAGATGATATAATTTTATTTTCACTTGTGACTAAGAAAAATTTCACTTACAGTGTTCCTGAAATCTTTGCGGTTACTTTAGCGAATATCTATATAACAAGATTTCCATAGGTATATTGATGTGATAATGTGAAAGATTTGTGGGAATATTTACAAATTCATTTCTATTCCATTTTTGTTTGATAAGAGTAATAATTAATTAACGAAATCTAAACTGGCATACATAGGCTCAGGCCGAATTAATACCTACTCAGCGATAATAACCTATTTGAACTGTACCTACTTGTTTGAATAGATCATCTTCATTAATATTCTAAAAACGATAAAATTAGTGGCTTTCACAATATGGTACTTATGAATAATTCGCCGAGACCATAAAAGTTATCTTAAACCCACATACACATTTATGTTCATTTTGTCTATGAATTATTGAAATAGATTTTTCTTACATTTTAATCCAAATCACACCAGCTTATTTTTCATATTCGCAATTCACTATCATAATAATAAAATCAGCTTAAGTAGGCAACGCCGCCTGTGTCTCGTTGGTTGTTCTACAAACACTCTTTGTAGAAGGCGAGCGGCGCGACCGCGAATCGCCCAAGCGTCGGCGATGCGGTTTCTTTGCATCGAATCAAATATGGCCGTCCCGCACGAATTCATTACGTTAAAAGTTTTACATTATACGAGTAATTGATAAAAAGTAGCCGAAATCACATATCATTGGCGGCAGAATATTCATTTTTTTAAATATATTCTGTAAAAACTGAATTTTACGTAGGTTCCTACAAAACGTTACAAAACATGTGACAAGACAGCTGTCCTAAAGATACTACAGCCGTTCGTTAATCCGGAGTCCACCGCTCACCTCCCAGAACCGTAACAATATTATTATGATGGGCCCGACACTGGTCGGTGTATTACATGGCACCTCCGTTTGTACTTACTATTGTCCCAAACTGGAAATAGCATTTATCCTATTTTTTTTTAGTAGACAAGAAAAACTAGATGTACATATTATGACGGGCAGCTCGTGCCATATAACTATCTTATTACACCGGTCGGCCCGACTCACGGGTCAGCTGACATCCGGTAGCCTCCCCGAGGAGTGACTAATCCGACGAAACCCGCTTTGCGGTCGGACCTGGGGTAACGCTTCGGGCGACCCTTGACGGTTAACGTGTTGGTCGGTTTACCGGCCTTGCTCAACTAACGAATCACCGGGAGAGTCTAGTTGTGTAATGCTTCTTAAGGCGCAGGAGTAGATGTTAACCTGGTGTCACCTATCCTTAGAAACGACCCGTTGGCCACCCGATCTCGAGTGGCTCATCGAGTAAAGGACGCCACGGGTCCACGATATTTCCGAGTAACGGAATACCGCGTTATAGCACTAGGTAGAGGCCGTGCAAGCGACTTCGAGCCTGGGACCAGACGAGTGGATGGAGAAATCCGACCTAATCTGGTAATCAGGGGGTGAGACTGCCCGCTCGGTGGCAATTCCCGCTCCTCATCCAGTCTCGTTCTCCGTGTCGTCTGATATTATCCACCCAGCGCAGAAGTGGACGGCCCGCGGTCTCACATTGAGACGTGGTCTCCATTCGAGCATTTTCCTGTTTCGCCGATCATCATTCTAACAATGTATTCATCCCATCTCGACTTGCAACGCGCAAATGTTTCCACCGCGTCTTAAACTCTTGTCTTACTCCTGATTGATTCGTTGCGATTTCGGTCGCGCAAGCTGATTCCGAACATGATTATTTCTATTGCTCCTTGCGCAACTCTCATCTTCTCAGCTGCCTATTGACTTAAGGCGACGATGTATGTAAAAAACTCTAATACAAATCCTTTACGAATCTCATAAGAACACCTCATACAAATGCGCCGAACCATAATTTCTACTATGGCCGAACCAAAGACGGCTCGGTAAAATACACTAATATTTTATTTGAAAAAATATATCGATGTTACTGCAAGTTTAATGTATATAGTTTATGAAAAAAATACCAAAATAAAAAAAAAACATGCATTAATAAGTAATATTTAATAGTGAATATGGATGATATAT
>JAOPUG010000376.1:22286315-22297225 GCA_027564375.1 Micropterix facetella | reverse complement strand
AGACAGCGAGTGTGAGCGAGAGGTCCGGCCTAATGGTTTATGACTCCAAGTGCACGATGATTTTGGCCCTACAATAGCAGTCCGCTGGGAGGGTGATTCGACTGAAACTGGGCCACGACGAAAATGTTAAAGACTAATGCGATAAACTACCACTCAACAATTTTTTTCTCTTTGCAAATACCAGGAAATACGGAAATACGAAAGTTAATGTACATTACCTAACATGGCGTTTTTAGATTTATACTATAAAGTATGTTGAAAATTGAAACCAAATAGAAGTAATCATTTAACTTTAATGTGCTTTTTCTCAGTTTTAGCTTTTTGTGGATTGGTTTTTTTCTGTATTAGACCAAATCATTATGATAAGGTACAACGTCGGACAAATTATGGCAGACGCCCACATAGTTGTCTCTTCAATACCACTGAGAACCAAAACGGCTAAGTCAGCGTATTTCTGAGCACGGATAGCGGAGATTAATATCGGAAATAGTGCAAGCAAAGGAAGAGCAGGTGCCAATAGATAATATTTATTTACACCGCCACTGAGTTCTTCAAATTAACCGCGTTTTCAACCTAAAAAGGATGTTTTAGAACCTAAAAAGAACTACACTTTAAAATGATGGTTTATTCGATCTATAAATGTCCTAAGCCACGGTTGAACTACCGCTGGTTAGCCTGATTGTGTGAACTGAACGCAGTTGTATTTACTTGTGTGTCGTGGTTCTACTCGCTCGCTTGTCTCGGGTGTTCGCGTCCCACCAATAAAACAAGATTGTGTCCAGCGCGGTGGGAACCGTTTTATACGCTTCCTCGTCTCTAATGTGAGTCTTCCTTTAGCGTCTCAAAGCTATCATTACTAAACCATCGTTTATTGTAACGTTTCATTCATGTTTTTGTATTAATTAAATGCGGATATTAGCCGACTACTAGTTTAACGGGTTCTTTAGATTTCTCACTGATTAAATAGTTTAATTGTATTTGGTCGGCGAGTTCAACTTGTTGGCATGAATTATTATTCTGATAGCTCGTAAATATAATTTTTTGTAGCCATTTTTATTATCCAGCGTCTGCGCCAAGGTTCCCTGAACTCATAGATAATTTTCTTCTTATGATTTAGTGATATTTTTGTTTCATACGATTCGATTTGCAGGATAGATGTTTTGATACCTTTCTTTATTTGTGTTACGCTAATTCTAGTTTTGAGTATACTTCTTTAAAGTTAATTTTATTCTTCGCTCATGCGAATGGTTATATCGCATCCATTCACGTTTAGATATTAGATTAAAAAAATCTTTTCTCGATGAGCTTCTGTGAACTTTATATGTTTCTGGTTTCTGACATTTGTGATTTCTGTGTCCTCTTACAGTTGAGTGAATATAGCACGACACATCTATCATTGTCCACGTACCCCTTCCTTCATGCTCCATTTGAATATTCTGTTTTGCAACGTGGCTCTATATTACTCCATCGAATAATTGGACTGGGGAATTCCATACGCGCATTGCAAAATGGCAATCGTTAGGACTTTTATTTACTTGTTTTTTTTTTATTACTGGAAGGAGTAAAAAAATGCCGTCGATCAGCGATAAAACAAGATTAACTAACCTAAATTCAGGTCGCTGCTGCGGCTGCAATTATTATCGTATCGAATCGCTGCAGTGTGCGATCGTGTGTATTGTGTGCGTGCAGTAATTGCCAAACGCGTGGCGCGGCGAACATGAACGCGTCCGGTGTGGAATTATACCGGCGCGACAGCGGCAGCTGCCTGCCGTTCAATAACACCAGTAACCGACTCGCCATCACCCTCCCGCACAAATGCATCACACGCTATATATTTAATTTAATTCAAACATAAAAAACGTCAGCTTGCCTGTCTTCTATCGGAATGCCTCCTTTGTCGAAAACATAACATTTTTGACACCAATGCGATCAATCCAATCTTCTTCAAAAGACTAAATGAATAATGTTGCAGGTTTCTTTGGGTAGTCGCAGCTGCGTCACTGTTATGCCACTATACTTTATTTTGTAGCAATATGTATCTGCCTAGGAGTTGTACCTAACTACCATGTTTGAGGCTTGGTTTTCATCAGAATTCACTGCAACTATCAAAGTCAGTTTCTTTGTTTGCAACATTCACTGTCTTTTTTCCTATCTTACGAATAATCGAATATACCTAGTATATGAGCAAAAACAGACGAATCTAAAGAAAAATGGTTAATATCTTTTGGCTTTAGATTTTGTGAGTTCAAAGATATTACTCTCTTTAAATTGAAAAAAAATAAATATCGATTAATGGCGATTTTTCATTTTCAATAATTAACGTGTACTACCAGTTGAAGCTGGTGTCATTTCCTCTACACAAAATGAAAAATTGCCATATAATTATATCAATGATAATGATTATTATTGATGTTAATTAACAACTCGAGCATGAATTGGAATGATACATAAGAATTAACTACGCTGGCGTCCAATGACTAAGGTCATTAGGCAACAACAACTGAATATTGAGTAATAAAGGAGTAGTGACCGAAGAAATACAATGAATAATGGCGCAAGTCTGTAGGTAAAATGAAGCCACGACTCATTATGATTCATTCAAGATTTTTTGAGGATGAATCCAATAAATTCAGCAATGACAATGATTGTAATATGCTTAATAATACACGCATATGCATCCCAATCATTAATTTAATTATGAATAATCAACAAATGACGATCGAGGTCGCGAGGCAGAAATAGATGGATCTCAAAGGCGTGGAGACTGTATGAGAAGGTTGGCCACACAATGCAGTCGTCTCTCTCGTATATATCTACCTAAACAGGCGTATTAAAGAATCCACGGTCACGCAAGCAGACAGTGAAAACTCGTCCATTGTGATGCGACCACAAAGGGGCAAACAATGCTTTCAGGTGCACGAAATGGGCTCGTTCCAGATTGGTAGACATCGTCTACGCTTTACATAACAGCTATACCTATACACATAGTACAATCGTTATACAGATGGGTTAAAATAAAGACTCTGGTGCCTACTAGTGAATGAACGATTGAAATATATTTATTGCCTATCTTAAAACTAGTTTAATTTGAACATTTGACCGACTTTGCCGAACATTTGGCCGACATGTAACATTCTTTTACAGTCAACATATTTGGTTGGTAAAGATGTTATGGTGCCAATAAAGATTGCAAACGTATAGTTTAAAAACAAAAAATAAAATATTTGCATCTCAATATGCGAAGGAAGGTCGAGGTGTTGAGGACAATAGAAATAGAGGTTCAACGGTCGTCGTTCCTGTAACTTAAAGAGACGCCGAAGCCATTCTAAATATCTACAAAGAAATTTCTGATCAAAGAAATTGCTGATATTAGCGTGATCTCTCAGCTCATCAGGGTCAACGAACCTCATTTTGACCTAAATTATGGATTTGTCAACAAGAACACCACTGAACTACTCCATTCCGGGCTTGGAGACGAAAGGATATTTGAGAATGTTGTCATGTTACTAAAAATCGATTACGAAACTAAGCGTGTTCAATAATATGGTTAATTCTGCATATAGTCAGATTCATTCCTATATCCGCTTACTAAGAATAAATGGATGAATGAAGTGTGCTATCCCAGCTAGGAATGCTCCTAAGACGGTATACAGAATACGCCAGCGGGATTTTTTTAAAGATTGAGGAGCAGAGTCTTTAAGGCATCCACAAGTATAATATAAAATTAGAGCCGATATAAGGAAGTAGGATTGTGAGGGCAGTACATTGTATTTATTGTCTTTGCATCCATCTCACTTTTTTCCTCGATATATTGTGTATATTCTGGATTTTTTATCTTACCTATTCTTTGATGTTTCCTTGTATCGTTTATCCACTTGTCGCTAGTTTCCCGCTTCTTCGCTAGTTTCAGTATCCGTTTGATTCATTTTATATACTTCCTGTACTGCTTTCCAAATTTCGGCTTTGTATTGTCCCTACTAATTCTTCCCATTTCTATTTCGTTTGGTCAAAGTAGTTTATATTAAAAAAATAACAAATTCAGCAATGTCACTGTGTCGGACGCTATTTTGTACAATTTTAAAATAATATTGTAACAGAGGACTTAGAAAATGTTTTAAAGCAGTTGGCCCTACACGAAAATACCCAACATATCCTCAACCAGAACCACAGTGCTGTAGCTACTATCGTGTACAATATTTAAAATAGCAGTGGTCTTTCTAACTCCAGAGACAACGATATATAATCAAGGACAAACATTCCAGAATTATAATACAATAATGCTGTGTTATGTTTGGTTCATAAACAAGTCGAACAGTGGACATTTTTGTGAAAGTTTTATTCTCTAAAAGACATGAGCAGCCGAAAGAGAATATCTGAAAAATAATGCGTTCTGCATCTACATTCACCCAGTGTAACCAAGTACAGTTTATGAATCCTTGACTTCATGAAAAAGCCTCACGATTAGTTGGTATTTATCGAGTGAAAGTCTTTTAACCGTTCACCTATTTAAAATTGCTGCTATTATTAAAACTGCTAATGATTAATCGTATTAATATTCGTTTTCTTGACCTCCATCCATAACCATTTTATTCACATCAATAAAATCAGACCGGTTATCAAATCGAGCTTTAAAAAAACTCAGTCGAACTCAATCGATCGCACAACAAAGAGAGAGCTGGTAAATACTGCGGTGTGACCGACGCTATTAATAGCAGAAGGTCACGCAAAAGTTAGCACGCGCTATTATGCCACATCGCAGCAATCTGCTATTAAAAAGATAATACGCTATAATTTAGTCATTGTTGTATTACCACAGGTGCATCATTTTAAAGGCAAACAAGTCTGTCTCTCGGCCCACTTATTCAGACATCGATATTGTTATATTTATCCTGTGGAAAATATAGAATGGAATGTGTTAGTTGATACATATTTCATTATTTCTTTTTATTTTTATTATTTTATATATTTTAAGTTATATGGGTAACATTAAATAGAGACTCCAATGCTTTACCCACATGGGTAATATTTAGATGCCTATATCATTTTAACTTTTAACTATGCCGTTGTGGTTAAAAAGCATTTTTTTTTAATTTTTGCTTACTATCGTCAACGATATCGACTTCATCGGTGTGCTCATTTATCAATAGATAAGTAGTTTGTCTTAGCGTGGACTCTTTGCCATGAGTAGTTTTCGTTAGACGTGTACAAGCAACTGATGACTGTCCGCGTGCCCTTAGATGCAACTGATACTGTCAGCGTGCTCGGTGCAAATATGCCGATGTCGGCAGGGAATGTCAGAGGTAAAAAAAAAATAGCGTTAAAGCAGCTTGCACACGTGCATCAGGAAAATGTAGGATCTCCGCTGTTCCAAACTATTTTATCCGACCATGCACAAAATAATCTAGTATATATTTGAAGATATCCAGGATATAATCCGAATTTCCGATTGTATATGAAGATGCCTATCAAATTTCTTTTGGATTTTTTCTATCTGTGGGGTTTTGTATAATTCAATTAAATTTCAGCTTACTCTTGGCAAGGGTTCCATAAAGGGTTTCGTGCTTGAGTAATTGTGGGTATTTCGTATCACAAATCTGAGAGTTTTCTTCGATGCCGATTTGCTTATGAGGTCGATGTGATAATTGAAGGTGACTTTATTATGGAAGAACCCTCCCAGGTCCTTAATAATCCCTCTTCTCCCAAGCACACGGCCTCCGGTTTCATAGTCGAATATAGTGGGATTTCTCGTTCGGTTTTTAATATTGGCGATCCCCGTCTTCTCTGGTATTTTTGTGTTTCGCAACTATTGTCATTCTAATCACAAGGGTGTAAAATAATTAAATTCCGTCCGACTAATTTATTTCAATTAGGGTTGAGTCTTGAGAGTTGGAATGAGGGAAGGATAATCCGAGATGTCCCTGCTTTACACGTTGTCTCGGTTTTACACATTTTTATCAGTCTTTGTTTAGGTATTGTAAATGAGAAGTTTATAGTAGACTTTGTGAAAAAAATGTATTTTTGGACTTGAACATGAGTGACTTTGTTACGCTATATTTGGACTTGAAATAAGTGATTTCGTTACGCCTCGCGAGTAGCGATAGAATATAATTGGAAGTATTGGAAGTAGCGGGAACCGACAAAAATACGAAGGTCACAAACATCTGAGAAGAAGAAGAAAGTATTATCGAAACTCTATGCAAAATACGGTACGAAACCGAAGAAAGAAAACCCATTACTCAGCTCTGCGTCATCCTAATTCTTAACCCGTCCAGATTTCCATAAATTGGCTATTAGGTTTGTTAATACCAGCTATAGATTGTTAAATTCTCATATCTCTACTATTCATGGATCTTACATGTTAGTGAGTTTCTATCTTACATATTATAAAGTACTCCCTGGTATACCAGTGGACCTGTTTATTGTAACTCCTGGGTGGGGTGATACCATCTAATCTAATCTATGTTGAATGCGTTATTATTCAAGGCTCAAGTTGACAACAATAATATATTATTATCGAAAAATCTTTCGCGTTTCGCCGCGTTGGCATTTGCACATCGTAAATTTACATAATCCAAACGCACAAACATGTTTCGCCACATTTCAAATTCTCGTGTCCGAAGGCAATAAAAACAATACTATTGCAGTTACGTCAAACGCTTATTTTAGCTTCAAATAATATCGCTATTTTATCTGTTGGGCATATGGTTTTACGACGTTTTTATTATACTTTACGAGTCGTTTCGCCAATTATCGCGTACTGTAATAGATATGTTAACGAGACGATTGCTAAATCGGAATATCAGGTGCGATAGGGAACTGACTGACGAGAGGTAATGTAGGTACATTGGCGTGGGAAGAAGGTTGGAATTGATCTCTGAATTCTTGTATAATACAAAACTATAATCATAATTATTTATTTGTTTAAACTAAAAATCTAAAATATACTAATTTTATAGTACAGAGTCACCTCACAGATGGTTTTACAGTTCCTTTTCTACGTGTAATTAATTTTTTATAACAAAATATTTTATGAAATTGCTTAGGGGTTAATAATCTAAGATCAAAAACATAATTTTGAAAGTAAACTGATTAATAAAATATATTTTATTTTTATTTTATGTAATTATAGCAAATTTAAACATTATACATGGTTACATATTTAAATTCATTTATAGGAAGAATTAAATACGAATTGAGAAATGTGTTTCGACCGGTGCCGCTCTACTAAGATTATACTAAGATGCTTGTTCTAGGGCTTGCGCTTGCTGTCTTTCAGTTGTTGTAGTCTGCACAGTATCAATAATGTTTAAAACTAAATTAAAATATTTTTTTCGAATTACTAAATTTAAAATCGAAAAGTCATATTTTAAAAATAGAAATTCATTAATAAGTTATACAAAAAATATATTTTTTGGCAATTGGTTATTTTTCACATTACTCTATTGTCAAAAAAAATAATGTAGAAGAATAAAATAATAAAAAATAAAATCCAATTGTCGTTTACTCCATAGTAATAATCAAAATAGTATCTAAATAAGATCAAATAATGTAAACAATATTTAGAAAATAAAACGAAGTCTTCGAAATCGAAGAAATTTTTCAGCGAATTAAGATAATCAGCATAAAATAAATAAACAAATAAAATTAAAAAAAACTGAAGCAAATATAAAACGTCATAACATCATTCTATTCATAACAATTCAAATGTCAACTAGAAATAATCATTTCAAAATAATAATTAAAATTTATTTTAGTTAGCTTTTTCATGACAGTATATTCTATGAAATCGAAGACTATCACGGTTTTTTGACATTATATAATAAGATATCCAGGGTAGTCTACCCTGGGCAACGGCGGTTGCAACATCGCCGAAACGTCGTATGTTAGAAACTTCACGCGGTAAATTCGTTTTATTTTATTGTATAATTTATCTCTAGGCTCCTGATTGAAAGTAGCAGCATTCGGACCAGTTTGAAGCTCAAGTATAAGAAGCTGTTTTAGTACTAAATTAGGCAGTAGTCGTATCGACAATCCCATCTTGAAGGCGAGCCGTACCTGCCACATGTTTAACGACAAAGCGCAACTACTGGCTGAAGGTCCGTGTTATTGCCATGAACCCCGTGAAGTATGCCACATCAGCTTGACCGGGACTGTTCTATGAGTAGTCTATTCCAAATCACGTACACTATTGGCAGAACGATTTAATTTAACATGATCATAATATAATGAAAGCGTATTTTTGGAAGGACCAAGTCATTTCTATGCTGAGTGTTATGAGAATGCCTGTCTGTGTTTATTTTCACCTTGACAATGTGACTTTAAGTCGCTGGAATTTTAGGGCGCAGTGTGTTTATCGGTCCACATTAGCTCGCGTTACTGCAAAGCTTGTGGTGTACCGTGAGGGCAGCACTTACTCCTGCTAGCTTTCTAATTTTGTGAATAGTATAGATACTATGTCAGTCGCAGAAAGTTAATAATGAATTATCATTGGATTCGTTTTTTTTTGCCTACGCCACATACTATCTAAAGGCGTAACGTCTCAATTGAAACCTCGCTCTAATTGCCGCAGTTGAGTCCAAAAAATGAAACAATAGGCAATTTGGCACGATTGTATTGTTTTCGCTTCGTATCGGGACAAAAGAAACGAATAAGCGTGCGACGGGAAACAACAACAGTAGTTGAAATTGGAGCTTCAGAATGTGCACTTGTAGCATAGCGGATGTGCCGAAAATGCGATTTGATCGCTCGTACCAAAGATATGATATCCACTCAATAATCTTAGGTACTTAGCATTATTATCAGTAATAATATACTTCTTATTTGTGATACAGCAGTACGTTACGTAAAGAGTACACAAGAGAGAAATAATTACATTTTTAAATCTAAGTAAATAGCAGGGGAGAACCGTCCTAAATCAGGTACATGGGTAAGACCGGGTACCCTGATTATTTTACGTATCTCAACTAGTATTTTCGCGCCATCACGCGTATTTGCCGCCGCCATTTGGCTCTTATCTGTCAATATATGTCTGACATGTTGTACATTCAATTCCGTGGTATACGCACACACTTTTCTCAGTTTTTACTGTTTCATGTTATTTTCGAGAAATTGTATGTGCTTGTGTATTGAATAACAATATAAAGGTAAGCGATACGTTGCGTATCCATTGGTAGTATTCGTATGCGTATTAAGCGATAAATAGGATACGATAAAACATGAGATGTTTTTTGACGAAATATTTTGTCGCCGTCGCACTCGGAGAAAAAGCGATGCGGTAAAATCGATTAGTACCCAGTTTTATATGGAATACTTGATGTTTACTAATACGTTATAGTTATAGATTTCTCCTCTTTTCAGGCCAGAAATGCCAAGTTCTTACAGAGGAATTACTAGTTGACAGACATGGTAGGTGGTAAATATGCCACAGCCCATTTTAGAAGGAAATTAAAAAATGGGCCACAAAAGGGCAGCTAATCAGTTCGAAGTTCCATAGTCGAATTTAGAAGATGGCATAAAAATATATCATAGATGTGAAGATTTATAGAGGGGCTTATAACGACTGTTGTCGTCTTGTCTTCCGTGGGTTGAACGCAAAGACTTTTGACATTACGTACACAATTCCACAGTCAAACAACGCCAACAGCCCGCCAGAGACCAACGCCTTACCGCAAGGCACTGAGAAGTGCGACCCAGCGGGCAATCCTCGCGCTCGCGCCCTTATTACCAGATTTGGACGGATTTCTCCATCCTCCAGTCTGATCACAAATATGTGCGACTGTCTACCACCGCAGGCAGGCAGAGTTCACAGCGGCGCTTCCAGCATAGTCCCTCTTCGAGGAGGCCACGGGATGGGAGCTGAATTGTGAGTTTTACCGACCTAAGTAAAACACAGACATGCCATCAGGTCCAAACTGCACGGAATCATTAGGAACCATGTGCAATAGGGATCTAGTAACGTCCAGTTAGGTAAACAGGAATAGGACGATACAAGTCGATTTTTACAGCAGAAAAATAAATTAAAGTCGACTTTAAATCCGACGATTTAAAATCGACTCGACGATTAAAAAAACACTAAACAGAAAACCAAAAAAGCAAATTCCTTATCAGGAACTAATCGTGATAACGAAAATTCTTGCTTCCATTGCTACGCACCATATGGAACATTAATATTGAACGAGGGAAGAGTACAGGCATGCCAGAAGTGGGCCCTCGATAGCTGTACGGGGCTGGCAGAACGACGAGCTAGACGAGTAGGACGACGAGACGATAGGTAGACATTTGTCATCAATGCTTACAAATAAACTTGTCATAGATAATTAGGTTTCAGTTAGTTTATTTAGTATTTGATTAAGGTTGATTTAGTTTTTCTGTATAATATCTGTTTAGTTAATATTGTAATAGTTAATTTAGTATTTTATGTAAATATTGGGGTAAAATCAGATTCCATACCTGATTTTAACCGAGTACCGGACGAAACCGGAAATTAAAAATGAGCTTGATACAATGTTATTGTTTTTTTAAATACCTGGATTGCCTACCATATTATCAAATATGCCTATATTATGAACTGAACAGGGACGATTACTTCGGTGCCCGGTTTTGACGGTTCCCCCTTAGAAACAAGTACCTTATGATTTATGTATGACTAATAAATACCCGATCAGCGGATTTTGAGAGGGAGAAACATAACTGGTTAAGACGACGATGTATGTAAATTTCAGCGATACATTTTTTGACAATTTTTGAACCGTTGTAGTAAATTAACTGATGATGTTAGCCAACTGAAAAAAAATCTTAACTTACGGTCTCTTTCCTAAGTCAATGGCTATTTCAAAATTTCCAAAAATAGATTGGAAAATGAGAAAAAAATGCAGGAGCTATACAGGAAATTTTCATGTTAGACTATTTTT
>JAOPUG010000376.1:22222316-22247974 GCA_027564375.1 Micropterix facetella | reverse complement strand
CTACATTATTATAACAGATTAAATATTTTATATTAGAAAATCAATCGAGGGCATAGACAATAATAAATTAACTAGATTTTAAACCTTTCAAAGATGACGGGCCCGCTTTGGTTTTATACTTAAATATACAACTGAGAAATTTTATTTTTAGTTAATTCTTTTGTTTTATAAAAAAGGGACATAAAAACAAAAAAAATAATTATTTGATATATTCACTCAAATATATTTTACTACAATATTATTAGGTATTTAGTGGTATCAATCAAAATACATGAGCATATCAAATAAATTTAATTAATTTAAAATTATAAGGTAAATATCACGCGAGGGGAAAGAGGGTGGTCCCACCATATCTCACCAAGGAGGGGGGGGGGGCATTACAAATACAGCTGACGTTGTTAATGGACGCCCCTTAAATAAATAAATAAATATCTCCTTGTGTATAATTTGTTTGATCTCGATGACTACATCCGTTATTTAATCGTCCTTATTCGTTAGATTATAAAAGGTAATTATGATAATAATAAAAAATATTGGGATGGTGATAACTGTCGATAAACCTGATATGATAAGTGTTGATTATTATTGCTAATTAGATTTTAATATTTCGAGACTGATCGTTTCTTTCTCATCCTACGAAATGCACCGATGTCACGATCACTTGTACCAATGTGATAGACCAATCGTACTTCGTCGACCTACGCAAATGATTTGATATTCAAAATGGCCGCCGGAATCGGCGGCGTCATTGTCCTCGCGCCTTCGCCGCAGTGGATCGTGTTGTCGTGCCATATTGTAAAGAACTACTACTACTTTATTATTCCGACAGTGAAAGCGTCTTTTAACTGCCTGAATGGCGGCTAATGCCTTTGTTTTGTGTCCGTTCGGTTGTGGTTACGACGATGGCTCCCTTCGGGGTGGCTCGATCGGACGTTGACGTCACGATTAATGATGGGTAGGTCATCATAAAGACGAAATATCGAGAGGCAGTTAAATCAAAGTCTATATCTGCCTCATTGCAACTTTGTTTACCGGTTCCACCGATTACTAACCATATAAAAAACTAAGATATCCAGCATTTAGTGAAAACATAAACATACTATGATTTTATTTTTAATCGAGTTTTCAAGCATCTCAATCTCATTGTTTCCGATCACAATCGCCAAGCGTGAATATTCGAAATCTTTTATAGAAACCCACTATGCGGTATTGCGTAAACTGAGACGTTGACGCCAAGCGCCTATAAACACTGTTTGCCTTTATGAATTTGCGAAAAAAAGATAATGATATTTAAATAGAAGCTCGTCACGATTTATATTAGCAATAAATGATTAGGCAAACAGCGCGAGCATGCTGTGTGCCGACCTTGGAGAGCGAATGTGGGGGGAATCGAAAATTCCCACGTAAAGAGGATAATAATTTCTGCTCTCTTTATTTCGTCGTTCCGATCATCGTTTTGATCGCGTAAAATAAGTCGTAAAACACGACCGGGAATGAATTTTGCCAAGTCGACTTTCTCGACAAGTTTTACGACAAATTTTATGACTACTTTCGTAGTTAATAACTAGCGTATATAACCATAGCCTGCCTTAAGGTATCTGTTTTAACTATCATTCACCTTGACATGGTCTGAAATGAAAATTGTGGAATAATTAAAATCTACCTAAGATCACATGCTAAGTTTGTTCCATTGTTTGAGTAAATACACAAAATGGGACAGCAACAAAGAGGCTATAAAATAATCAATGCGAACCGTTTTAGTATTGGCAGCAAAACGCTCCGGTTTAATATACTCCGATATATGCAAACATTGATATTATAACATCACCACAGTATACAGACAGTAGCGTCTCTTAAAACAAAATTGAAAATGAAGCGTGCGACGTCACGAGTCCAAAGGGCTATCATAAATCGTAATACGATTGCTGAGTTGAGTTTGTCAACTGAGCGTTCTGAGCTGAGCGAACCAGGCTGCCCCTGAGCGTTTCAATAATCTTTACGTTATACCACCCCGGAATGAAACAGACTTGAAGACGAAGATGAATCTACGTACCAAGCTCCACTTCAGCCCGTAAGAGTCCTACTCCTTACTGCGAAGCCCTGGGAATTTTCAAGCCCAGTGTGCCGTCCATTGCGCCCTTACTACCAGATGTGGTCAGATTTCGCCGACCTCCCGTCGGGTCGCAGATTTAAGTCGCTTGCGCAGTCTTCTACATACCTTAAGTAAGCGGCAATTCCTCACTGGAATTATCGCGGATGCGATGCGCCCTTTACTCGGCTCACCACCCGAGATCGGGTGGCCAACGTATCGTTTCTCGTAGATAGCTTAATGTACCTATACCCGCTTTCTTAGGTCGCATTGCGCTTCCAAACTCCTTCGGCTATTCGTTGTTGAGCAAGGGCCGGCAGACCGACCAGTTGCCTCAGACAACCGTCCATCCGAAATTTTCACCGAATGCATATGCCGCATTACCGGGATACACTGGGCTCAGACCATGTCACCGCATTACGGGGATACAGGGGATCCCTCTTCAGGAAGGCTGTTAAGCAAAGGCCGGCATGCCGACCAGTGCTCAGTCATCCAGGATCGCCTGAAGACTTCCCCCAGATCAGCCGCCATGCACAGCAGGTTCACCGGCTTCATCCCTCTTCGAGGAGGCTACCGGATAGGTTTTGAGTCGTGATAGAACAGAGTTGGCCATTAAGACCCGAGCTGCACGGCCCCATTAGATCCCAAATACTAGACCCCCCCCCCCCATGCCAAATCGTAATACGACTACTAGACATCCGTGCCTTTGAGCGAAGTAAGTCCACAAGCGCGTCGTGACATATGGCCGCCACACGGCCAGTCGAGTGAAAAATTTCCAGCCCCATCCGCATCACGGCAAAATACGTAACGTACCCCTCTGCTCACTTCCCTTGCAACATACCCCCGCCTTGCCTTGCAAGCCGAGAATGGGCTGCTTACTATTCTTTTTATACTGTGACATCGCTCTCCCTAGCTAACAAAAAATAATGAAAACAATGACAGTGTGTCCCTGTCCCCGCGTTTGTCTCTGGCTGTCATACGCGTTATTTGGTGCTTTGCCAGGGAGACATGGCGCTTCCAGGAATCCACTTGGCTCAATCCCGGGTCTGGGCGCTCGCCAAACACTTTCATCCGCCCGAAATGGGCGAACGCGCGCCGGACGACATAATAGCGATAAATCAAAATCTGCGCATGTCCAATCTTATCGGTCGTTTCATTTGATTGTTTGTTTGTGCCCTGTGATAAAATAAGATTGACTATTCCCTAGATCTCGCAATTTAATAAAAGAACAAGATGCGCAATATTCTGATCCACTATAAACTATTATAATTTTATTATCGCCATTGTCAATATATGCCGCTCTAAAATAGAGTACCTACATTAAGTGGATTATTATTAATATTTATTGCTAATGTAAATATGTTTTGATCGATAAATCATTTGATTACTGTTTATTGTTAAACAGAAGCCGCAAGCATGATTGAATAGATATGGTCCCGGTAGCATGTGACAGCCAATGAATGATAATGAAAAGTGAAATCACGAGACATTGCAGCTCAGGCTGAGGAGGCGAGGGCGAAAGCGTCATATCCGGGCGCAAAGACAAACGCGGGGGAATAGACTGAGATAGAGCACGGGCGAGGGTGGTGGCCCTATATTGTATCAAAGAGTAGACTTTTAGTGTGGCTTAAACAAAGAGTGTGCTGCTGGAAGCTCATCTGATTTCCATGAAAAGTAATTACGTCTATAATCTGTCAAGGCGATATTATAATAAATACGTGGCAATAAATTCAATCAATTGTGCAATTGCATCGTGGGAGTTTCCAGGTTTCTGGTATTGGCGAAATGTAAGAGTGACGCCCACCGCTTTGGCAAATCCTGGCAGAAAATCGTCACTAATTTACAGTATTTTCTTTCTAATTCCAAAACCTGGTAAGCTAGGTCACACTGGCAAAAAATGCGAACCGCCCGCCAGGAAACGACAACAGAGAATATAATTTGGCAAGGCGAAGGCGGCCATTTCAGTGAATGTCCCGCCAAGAACGCGTGCCAAAGTGTCGACTTCTCAACAGAAATTACACGAAATCTGATTCTGATAACGCAATAGCCTTGCGTAACGCCGATTAATAAATAGATATAATAACCGGTGGACAAAGTCAATGTTTTATAACTTTAGATGTATCCCTTTGTAAAATTGCAGAACTTCATTAGTAGGTACTAAACTCAGTTGTTTATCTTGCTCGAGGATTTGTTGATGGTCGATGATTTTTATCTGCCGTTGTTGACCGCCATGCTAACCATCATCAATTTTATGAACAATAAAATAAACACTTCCTGCATTTAATACGAATAAAGTTATTTAGTCGCTGGCATGTCGAAATTAATTGTTATTTCATGGCTACGGAACGTACTATTGGCCATTTTGAGAGAAGATGATTAATGACGAGATGTGAGTTAATTTTCGGCGATTGTTGCGCGGTGCGATGTTTGTTGTGTAAGACCGTAAGCGGCTTTCACTGCTCTAAAGAAAGTTTCCTAAACTGGGTCGATCAGTACTTTCTCTGCTTCGGCTAGATCGCTTTCGGCGCATTCAGAAATAGAGCGATTGTTTATCGTTCATTTGTAATGTGCATGCTTAGAATTGGATCAATCATGAGATTTATAGACGAATTTGGTGAAATCTAATACGTTTGACTTTAGGACATATGTGTTAGGATACCAATCCCAAAGAGAGATATGCGCAGACATGCAAATGATACTTTGTAAACTCGAGCTCATGATCATCGTAGCATCATCCTATTAGTAGTCCATCAGCTTTATAAAATACGACATAAGCGCTGTCTATATTTATTTATCGTCTTGCATATAATGAAATACAATAAAGTATGCGATCCACACATAGATCGATACGTGGATAAAAGAACGCAAACTCGAATCCTTGAGATTAAAATTCACATTCGCAGCTAAAGGCGAACTGGAGCCGACTGACGTCACCAGCCTGGCAAGAACATTAGGTAGCGTTAAAATGCAAAGATGGGCGTCCAACTCAAAAAGTTGATAAAAATCATGTGAGATGCTTGGAAGGGGCAAACAATGTTAATCATGGAGAAAGCTGATGACTAGATATCAAGAATTATGCCATAATTCGTTAATGCCAACTTAGATTACGCTGACTGGTCCTTTTTGAAGTAAGTTCAGAAGGTCTTCTGCTCTTCAGTGACAGCAAACCTTTTTGAACAGCCATTTTTTTAAGAAAACGAGCACGGTATGAAGAAACTTACGTCAATTTTTGCTTGTATCTGTATTGGTTCGAAGAGTCATCGAATGTCACTTGGATATCTGAGCGACTGTTTGTCATCCTATGGCAAACTTTAAAGTATTATTTGAGCTGTTTGGCCAAGTCATTATTATAGGAGTAGGTACTGCCTCAGTAATTGTTTGAATCGAATAATAGTGTTGTAATTTAGCCTGCTACACTTGTAGTTTATAGGACATACATTTTTGTACCTTATCGAACAGTTGTCTCCCTCAATTATATGGACAGCTTCAAAGAAGGATTTTTTTGTGTCAATGATAATACTTAAGATCTTAGTTTCTTAGTCGACTTTTAGGCACACTCGAAGAAGGCTTTTAAGTTTGCATGCCTTATCACCAACCCGATCCATGTGAACTATTTTCTAGACGCGTTTAAACGTTTCGTATTTATTTGAGTACTCTGATAATCAACAAACTTCGTTGGTGCTCAACTGGATGAATTCTGGGGATTGTATGTTTGGCAGGTGCTGTCTTGTTTCTTTGTCATATTATCCTGTCACTTCGCACACTCCACATATCAAAATAAAACGAGCCTCCAAAACCGGTCGAGTTGAATATACCATTAAATTATAACTTTAATAAAATGCGGAATTCTGACGTGTCCGCAACATTCAAGTACATATTCATACATACATTAAGTCGCCTTTCACGCCGTGTGCCGACTTGAATTTTAATTTTGCTTTATGCACCTGCTTTCGTGTTTTACGGCCTCCCTAGCTGTGGATTGCTGCGGGTGTGCTCAGGCAGCTGGGTAGGTAGGTAGAACAGAGTGGATGAGGTGGGATACGAGTATCGGAAATTAGGTGAATGTAGAAAAAATCAATCGTCTCCGAGTACGCTACGTCAGTCAGCGATAAATTACGCGAATTCCCAGCGATGCGAGGAAATGTAATAAATCGCAAAACATTAAAAAAACAGTAGATGAACGCGTGCGAAAGCAAGCGGCCGCAAACTCGGAGAATGTGCCCAGAACATCTGTCGTGCATGCGCGCGTTCATAACTTTTTACGCGCTATTCGTTGCGGTGGCCTCTCGATCGCAGCTGGATATTTGCAATTCGAGGAGGTCGTCGGCAAAATCTACGGAGAGATCCGCGGCGGAATAATAGATATTGAAATGAACTAGCTATTTAAAATGATATAACAATAAAAATCTATTATTATTAGCAGCATTTTCGATTATTAGTAGACGCATTTTCACCTTAGCTGAAAAAGAGTTGTGTGTCTACATAAAAAATACTTCGAATTTGATAATTTTGTATCTATCTTCGTTTTTTCAGCTAGTACTGTCCGTAAGACTTTCACTGCCTGCTTACTTACCTACTTCTTAGTTAGATGATGAAGTGAGCGATGTAATCAAAGATATAACAGAATGGTCATTCTAGGTCAGCCGCCGTCGCGTCGTCGCGTTGCTTGGTCCACGGCAATACTTTCTCCAATGTTAACGGCATTACGATTTTTTTTCAAAGTGCTATAACGTAATATCCATTTACAGCGGCAAATGATCGAGCGATAAAGTCAACTGGAGCCGTCTCCGCGAAATTAATGACCATCGCCAGCGCTAACGGAGAATTCTTTTCAACCGGTGATAAATTATATATGTATGTACGTGAGTTGACAAACAGCGCAATCGTGATAGGGAATTTAGATATATACGATGCGAGCACACTTGCAATAGCAATTTTTGAATTATTGGCGTTGACTGAGCTAATGGGTTTTGTTGCCGCTAATGGCAGGCCCCACCGGCCAATCTGGAACACTTGCGCTCCAAAGGCGGCTCACTTTACGCCTTGTAAGTTGTAAGTGAAGTCCTCCTCAGCTGCTGTGCTCAATAAGCATACGTAGATAGTGAAACATTCCGAACTTTGAGCGATGATATTTTTCTCAGCTTTGACGTCTGCATCTGGTTGTTTAGCTTTGAGTTGTGCTACCTGCTCTTTGGCTGCCAACTCAGCCCCCAACCATTTCTAGCTTATCTCACTGAGACTTGATGTAATCGAAGACACTGATCCTCGGCTAACAACGCTGTATCTTTGTTTTGCCCCGATTTTGCACTTTTCTTCTCGCTGCTGCGAGTCTTGATCCAGCTCGAAGAACCATGTGCTGCCGACGGCAGGTCCCACCAGTCAATCCGGAAAACTGGGCGGTTCACCTATACATAATTTGAAGTCCTTTTCAATTGTGCTTAATAAGCAGATGTAGACAATGAAATATTCGATTTTTCTTTTTGTCCATTCGTTAGTATGGATTTAGCGAGTGGTCCCGTTTCCAGGTTTTCCGACCTTATGTATAACATTTACTGCTGGTCATGGAAATATGTTTATGGACTGCGTCTTCGTTTGGGTCATTTTGGCAAATCTAGCTAATGCTGTACTTAAAAACCAAAAGACGCCAATTGAAGTACAAACAAATTCATTGGTTTCCATTGAACGGTTGCATTTTTGTAGTCAAAAATATTTATATGTCAGTGATAGAGGAGTTATTGAGGCTCTAACATGGAGTAAATTGGATGGATTATTATTAAATGTTATTGCTAATGTAAAGACCAATAAACGATTTGATTGATGTTTATCGTTAAACATAGGACGTAAGCGTATGCTTGAATACGATGCCGGTGGCTGTGGCAGTTGATGATGATAATAAATCGGAGCGGGCGTATGGCGAGAGCGTGTACAGCGAGTCTTGAGGCATAGTATACAGACAGTAGCTTATTTAGAACAAAATTGAAATCGAAGCGAGCGACGTCACGAGTCGTAAGGGCTACAACAAATGTAATACGATTACTAGACAATTGTAACCACAAGCGTCATCCGTGCCTTTGAACGAAATAAGCAGAATGAGAAGTCTCAAGCGTTCGCCATGCGGCCTCCAGTCCACATCCCCAGAAAAACGTAAAAAACACAGCACAGGCACGTTCACTTTCCACAACCCTGAGCCTCGTAACGGCAATCACAGGTGTTCGTCGTTATTTATCCCTCTGCTCACTTCCCTCGCATCCTATCCCCGCCACACCTTGCCACCTGAGAATGCGCTTACTGTTCTCTCTGTATCCTCTACCTGAGGTAACTTGAACAAAGGAAAACGTATTGTGTGCTGCCGGGAATTTATTTGGCTTGTGTGTAGAATCATTACGTCTATACTTTTGTAAAAATACATTTTATTACGAGGTAATACAAATGACCTTAAAATGAATTGTACCATTTCACGGTGCGATTTGTTGTGGCGAATTATCTACAAAATTGGCCTCCGCTTTAACAAATCCTGGCAGAATAATCGTGTACCTGCCTCTATAAATAAACCCAATTTCATTTTCGTATCTTCATGGTCAAAAATGAAGTTATTTTGGGAATCGCCGTCAACCTTTTGCGAATGTTTTAACAGGTTCTATTCCTTAGACCGTTCTTGCTGTAAAACAGCTTCTTAGCTCTCACCACTGTTTTTAGTTATGCCCCGCTGTTATTGCTGCTGTGCTGAATCGTTGTTTTTCAATAGCTTCTTTTTCACTGTTTGTTTTTTTAAAACATTAAGCTTTCAGCGCTACTTTATTCGCCTTGAGCGACCGTGATAGCGAGCGATGACGACACAATTGCGTTTGTTTAACCTGAATTTAAATTTAATCAGTTTTACAAATGTTTGCTTTTGCAAAGTGAATCAAATGATGTGCGAAACACTTTTATTATTTGTCGCGCGACAATATACATTCCTTTCGCCTTCAGTGTCGCTTGAAAAAAAATAAGGGCAATAGAAGAAGGTTGCGATAAATATCTTTTCTTGACGTTTTACTTAGCTAAGGCTGGGAGAATGGGAGAATGGACCATGCTGGCGAGGGGCATAGTTTATGATCGCTGAACTATCTTCGCGGGGCTTACCCAATTGACAGTGTATAATTGGCGCCAGAGATCGATGAGCACTTAGACCATATTTGGATTTAAGGTCCGTCACTACGAGACGTTTCAATGAACTTATCGTTATATCGCCCTAGGTGAAACGTACAGAATTTGGACATTACATAGCCACAATCCAAATACGCCACTGCCCGTCAGAGTCCTACTCCTTACGGCAAGGCCCTGGGAAGTGCCACCCAGCGGGCACCTTACCCCCTGACTACCAGATTAGGTCAGATTTCTCCGTCCACCCGTCTGGTAGCAGGATCGAAGTCGCTTGCGCAACCTCTATCTGTCGTGATAACGCAGCATTCCGTAACTCGGAATATTGCGGATCCGTGGGGTCCGAGATTGGGTGGCCATCGGGTCGTTTCTAAGGGTAGGCGGCCACAGGTCGACACCTACCCCCGCATTACGCAATTAGACTCCCCCGAATATTCGTCAGTTGAGTAGTCTCTGGCAGTACAGTAGTTTTTTTACGACTTACGTCATGTTAACTTTATTTGTAATCTTTCCCCTCTACCGCTTCTCTATTGGCTATGTGACATCACGCTTTATTTCGTTTCATAGCGAATAATACCGATTGAATCAGTGTTTGTTTGGCTTTGCCTACGCTTTCTATTTGCTCTCTGTCACACGGTGCGTTGTGACACGCCGTCAATATTTCTTATATCTTCTGTCGAGACCTCGACCTTTGACCCTTTCATTGTTTACGTCCCGCGCATTCTTCTCTCGTTGTCTCGGGTTTCCTATGGTGGCGACCGTTGCGGAACGGCTTGTCTTTTCGACCGCGCGTGACTCTCAATGAAACATTCCGAACGTGCGAACAAAGAAGTCGTCGCTCGCGAGGCGGACGGCAATTACTTTGCTTTCGAGAGCAGAGTCGGCTCGAGTCGTTACACTGTTCGACATTAAGAATCTGGTCACTACTACCAGCTCTGATTTCAAGTCGTGGTCGATAAGGATGCGAAAACGTCTCGTGGGATATTTATTACGCAATAAATATCGAATGCGATAAAAATCGAGAAGCGACCGCCGAGCCACGGTCAACGGTCGTTACGTAAAGGGCTTTCCGACACGCTTCACTGGCTTCACTGGGTTCGCTGGCTCCCAGCTCGTCGCCACCAGGGAGAACGGAACAAACGGCAAGCGGAAAAATATCGAAATGAGAAAAATCTCTTGGTGCGTCCAGTATTTTATTCCTAGAAGAGAGAACCAAACAATGCGACGCGAAACAACATATCAAAACGATTTCCGGGCATTTTACAACTGATATCGATGTTCTATGATTATTACATACAACCGTGAAAGGGAATGTCCATAAAGTGATTGTAGTGTAGTGCTTCATATTATTTTTGTTAAATAATAACAATAACTTAAGTGATAATTTTTATAATCATATGTATTTATATATTATATTGTATAATATTACATAAAGATATATATGTATGTTTATAGCATACTCGTATGTATTACTTATCATAATCATATTTAGGTATATTTAGGTGTCTATATAACTAAAAATGTACATGTTCGTTTGGACAAAATCTTTAATCGCCGAAAGTTCTTCACTGATTGCTTTGAAATCTTGACACAACGTTGC
This sequence comes from Micropterix facetella, assembly GCA_027564375.1. Classification (NCBI taxonomy): domain Eukaryota; kingdom Metazoa; phylum Arthropoda; class Insecta; order Lepidoptera; family Micropterigidae; genus Micropterix; species Micropterix facetella. The sequence goes on along the minus strand of JAOPUG010000376.1, from coordinate 22,237,145 downwards.
ATTCGAATACGCATGTGTTGTTATATAAATGTCACACCTGTGACAGTTAAAACCATAGTTTTACAGAGCCATCTGTGGGATGCAAAAGCAACACACGCTATACTTAATAGATATTTTACGGCAATGGGAGCGCCATCTATTGACTTAATAGAACGGGCATCAGAACGGGCATCGGGACTAAGCCACAGCAACGTGTGGCAGGGTGCAGCTTGTATTATTATATAAATACGGTTAGGCATATACCACGAATATCGCTAGTATATCTTGTATTATTCATTTAGAGTTTGTATGTTGATGTGTATTGTTGCTATTATATTATATTATTAAATATTAAGTACATTTAAGTACATTTAATATATAAAAACAACATGTTTGGTATTGAGTTAGCTATAATATGTTATGTTAATTGAGTTAGCTATAATATCAAAAGTTACATTGCGTACTTTAGTTATTTACCTGTAGACCCGCCTAGATACGCTAGAGTACCGTAAAGTAACATAGGTAGGCACTGAGCATTTGCCACATTCGTAGGTTCAATTGTTCCGAGTTACTTTATAACACCCTAATAATGTGGCCAAATGTACAAAAAATATTAATAAAGTATTTTGTTTAAACTGTGGACCATATGATAATAATAGAAAATGGCGAGTGTATCAAAAAATCAAGGTAGGAATCACTGTAATAGACAATTAAACTACTTACTTACTATTTTTCCGCCGATTTTCCGATAAAATATGTAAAAGTCAGGAAAAAGAAATACCATACAATATAACGTCCGAACACTAAGTATACCGCATAGATGACCCTCATTTATTCAAGGCTACAAAGCTTAAAGGTTAGGATTAAAGTGATGGGTCATTCCATCCCCTCGTTGGAGCTTGTTTCGGATTCCATTATATTAGTAAAAAGCAGACCCGGAAGAGCGAGTTCTACTTCGGATTTGAACCCGTAGAATATCGACCGACATGGAATTTCATTTCGAGGAGCCGGTTACTAGAACCCGATTGCTCCCGGAATGACCCATCACTAGTTAGGACAATGGTGCCATAGGTGATTGAGGAGCGTTCTTTAGAGACATCCTCGAATGATCGAACATTTCTGTGTGTTTAATAAATATCATCTGAGGGTAGGTACATAAAAAGACGAGACTATATAATTCCCATCCTTTTTCGGGAAAGGATACCAAAAATATCAGCTTTTATTTTAGGCTCATGTTTGGATGATATAATGCTTTCATTAGCCACAGGGTGAATTAATTCGACATCGTTTCGGCTTCCTCTAATTTTCGATAATGTTAGGTAAATTACGATTCGCAAACAAGAGCGGCGGGTCCGCGCCCCGGCCTCCGGGGGCGGCGCGCGCCGGACTGTTTATTTATGACCTCATACCCACGCTCCGCAGACGGAACGAGGGTAGTGGGGTTGGGGATGAAACGAGCCCCCGACTGGTTGGGGGGGGGGGGGTCTCGCCTCGCGCGTTTCGCCCTCTCTGTCTCTCGCCGCCCTGCTCCACATCCAGCCGGGCGTGCTGTATGTATCTGACAACTGACCCTCTAGCTAAATGGACGTCGGGCGGGAGTCGCACCGTGGATTACCGGTCGAAAAATAACACACTTGTTCCATGATTGGATGAGTAGTTTGCCACAGTGTGCAACACAGGAAACGGATTTTCACCATTACGAACATATTGGGGGATTTCCATATGAGTGGGAACCCACCAATACTGACGAAGTTGTTAACATTAATTATTTACGTGGTAAAACTTTTTAATAATCTCCCTACACTGCGCGCCGAGCTATGCCGAAATGGAGGATGCAAAGAATGCGAGCAGTATCTACGTACCGATCAAATTCAGAGCATTTTATGCGTCAATTAATGTGACCTCTTCTTGAAACTGCGGAATCCATAGTCAAACCTTTCCGTCACGGTCTCACATTTAGTTTTAACATTGGAAATGTTTTTTGTAGGTATCGGTAGAGGGTGAAAATAATAAAAAGTGAAACGGCACCATTTTTTTAAAGAACGGATAAAGCTAGAGACTTGAAATAAATTTTGCTTAAAAAATCTTGGAAATGAGCAACTTTGTATGTGGGTTCTTGGGCACTAGATCCTCGCGAAGATGAGCAGCATACAGGCAAAGTTTTCAGTTGAAGGTGATAACGTACGGTAGTGGAACCGGTAACGTTTGAAATGTCTGAACATGCAGAGTCGCTCAGTCGATCAGTAATTTTGGTATGTACATTTACAATGCTACAATATTTGCAAAGGTGCGAAATCTGTGATTGTTTTATTTAATGATGGTGGAAAAACAAACAATAGCACAATAATATTTACATAAAAAATAAAAATTAAGCTTGTACTGTTAGATATTCCTCACATGGGTGTATTTTATTGTTTTTCGCAATTTTTGACAAGAAATGATAAAAGAAAGATACAATTTAATTAACAAGAGAGATTGCCATCAAAATAAACTATACTTAGAGATCTTACATATTGCAAAGTCTTTAATAGCTATAAAAGCTAATGAAAAAGAAGAAACAAAACAAAAAAGAATGAAAGTAAGCACTCTGACGAGTCAACGTCGGCGAAAACCTTGTCATGTGTGGCACATCCTGAAGAATGGCACTCTAAACCCAGAATTGGGATATGGCTTTTAGACGGAAATTTCCTCGTGGAACACGGAATCTAAGCTTTTGTACAAGTCTTGAGCAGTTGAAACCATCATTCCAGACTTTGTGGAATGTCACCATATCTAGAAGTGTTTAATTGATTTCTTTATTTACGCTGATTAACTAAAACATTATTTAAAGTTTATCATCAAGTTCATTATTTAAACTCTTAATATTCGCCCACTGATCGCCGAGCTGTACCTGATTTGAATACTCGAATAGTATCTACGCGTCGATCAAATTCAGTGAATTTTATGCATCAAACGTGGCCTATTCTAGAACGACTGCGATCAAACGTGGCCTATTCTAGGATGACTGCGATCAAATGTGGCCTATTCTAGAACGACTGCGCAATCGATAGTCAGCCCTTTTCATCGCCGTATCACTCTGTCGCGTAAGATCGTCTATAACCTGTTTTGTATGTCTTCATTCAATTACTTCTACACGCATACACACTCACACAACTTTGACTGATCAACTTATTTCAAGCTCAAGCAGTATTAGGGCAAAATCGTCCCTCGCGCGCAGATACGGCTTTGTATGTATATATTCAACGCTTTGTCAAAATAAGAGAGGTTCCCTAGCCGCCAGCGGTTGTCATGGCGACGGCAGCCTACGCATTGTGTGCTTGTGTACGAGTTTGGGGGTCGTAGCATTGGTGTGAAAGCTTAGTTAGAGAGATAAGGGTGAAAGCGGTAGAAAAAAATCTATTTTATATATTTTTTTTTGGAAGGTACCTACTGATATGAATAACGCACGAGTAGTTTAATCGCACGATTATTGCTATTATTTACAAAGAAAGCTTGACACGGCAGAAGTTCAACGTAAAGTCGGCAATTAACTACTTATACGTCAGCAGATGGCGCTGATGGCGTTACATTCTAACAGTCGAAACATTAGCGCGGTAAAATCAAATCGATCTCTCCAACAGTACAAATGATGTTTGGGGGCCTAATGGGGTCGTGCAGCTAGGGTTTTAAAATGGCCAACTCTGTTCTATCACAGTCGGCCCGAACCACCACTCAACACCTGTCCGGTAGCCTCCTCGAAGAGGGACGAAACCGGTGAACCCTTTGTGCATGGTGGCTGATCTGGGGGAAGCCCTCGGGTGATCCTGGATATATGAGCACTGATCAGCATGCCAGCCGTTGCTTAACAACCTTCCTGAAGAGGGATCCCCTGTATCCCGGTAATGCAGCATGTGCACTCGGTGAAAACTTCGGATGGACGGTTGTCTGATGCACTTGGTCGGTCCTCGATCAACAACGAATAGCCGGGGGACTTTTGAAGAGTAATGCGACCTAAGAAAGCGGGTATAGTTAGATATACTTTATGCTATCTATCCTTATAAACGATACGTGGGCCACCCGATCTCAGATGGCAAGCCGAGTAAAGGGCGCCTCGTATCCACGACATATTCCACTTACTTAAGTTAGACGTCGCAATTGTCGCTTACTTAAGTTAGACGACCGCACAAGCGATTTCGAAACTGCTACCAGACGGGATGTCAGAGAAATTTGACCACATCTGGGAGTGAAGACGCGAGGATGTCCCGCTGGGTTCGACAATTTCCAATGCCTTGGACTCTCACAGGCAGTTGCGTAGCTGGATTGTGAATATGTATTGTGCGAATTCTGTACTTTGATCTCGGGGCGATATAACGATAAAGTTCGTTGAAACGCCTCGGGGTGACGGATTCTCCCGAGTACCTATAGCCTTAAATCCAAAGTACGAATGATCGTGTTTCAAAGCCTCAAAACGCCGATATCGAGAAAAGAGACAGTTTCGAGATCCCGCTTTACCGCGTTGACACGCACATTGCGGAAACACGGGCTGTTGTTTAATTTCACGACTGGTTGCGTCTGCAACGCGCATTTTCTACGCAAAAATCCGAAACACAATGGCGTGACCGCGCCGTGGCCTTACCGCCGCGCCTGACCGAAAACGAGATGACGAAACAGCATTGAGAATAATAAATTCGTCGTCGCATTCATAAATAAACGTGCATAATCATCGGAAAACTATGTTGTCATAACTGGTCGTTAAGCGCGGAATGGCAAACGGCAATTATGTCAGTTAATAAGCGTTGTCGTAATGATGCGACATTAAAAATAGGGAACCGCTTTCACCTTGGAAGTGGACTGTAAACAGTGGATAGTTCATATAGCTAGGCTGTCGAATTATAATAAATAATTCATCGTTTGTCTACACAGAAGTTTGTCTCGAACTTTTGTATATGGATCCACTTCAATTCCATTAATTTAAATTGTAGAAAACATACCACCGTCTGTTTTAATCGATTATATTAGGTTACATAAATGCTACTACATGAACTGCACATGTTTACCGCTTGAGCGCACAAAAGCAATAAAATATTTAGGAATAGAAATATTGACCAAAATCTAAAATGGATAGAACACATTGAGGCTACGACTAAACAGAATAGAAAGTTAATTCATATATTTAGAAATATAAGAAACTTATTATTAACTTACTACGGACTGTCTACTATACACTGGCACATACTCTACTTACATATCGACAAATCGGCTGGGGCGGTTTGGTCAGAACAAATATTGACCTACTGGTCAACGCGTAAAAGGGCTTGCTCAGAGTTATTAACAAAAAACCATGTTAGTCCCCGTCGAACAACCTCTATAATAAACCTAGACTTTAAAGTACTGGACATACTTCAACTATACATACGCACTATTGAGGAATACGTATAAAGACAAACCTGAACATAAACAGAACACTAGACTCAAGGATAAACAGCTACAACCAAAAACGAGGAATGTATACGGACAAAGATACTACGCATATCTCGGATCTAAACTGTATAATATAAATATCACTCACACATAGAACAGACATTAAAATAAACCGAAAACCAATACAAGAGACGGGTGTCACATTGTCTATCTTACTCTACTAGAGATGAGTGAGAAAATCATGTCAGACGGCTCAGCAAACATCACATCACTTACTATTCTTCACCCCAACACAGGTATATGTAAGTGGGGTGATGTAATCCTGACGAAGTAATGCCCCTTTGCAACTTTTCTTTTATGTATATATAATTTTTGATGTAACAAACAATATTATACAAAATATAAAAGGATAAAGTTTAAATAAATAAATAAATAAATAATAAATATAGCGATTCCTACGAGGAGCAGCGCGCGGCTAATCTCAGTGATTAAAACTTTCTTCATAAATCAGCCAAGTAAAAGTAAATTATTGTAATGGTTTAAATAAAACGCAAACGAATACTCAAATATTTTCCACAATTAGGGAATAAGATTTTATTTCATATTGGCTCATTTAGTTTTTGAGTGTATTGCGGACGGGTATAATAATATACACTGGCTGTGAGCTCTTCTAGAAGACGATTCTCTGTATTTGAGGCGTGAAATGTTGTTCCAGTTAGATGGTGCTCCCGCATATTTACACTCACAATGCGTCCGAGCATCATCTTGGCTTTATTTACTTTAAAATGTTCTACATGATTGGCTCCTGTTATCTTCTCATCCAAGTAAACCCCAGAACCTTCCATAATCGACTAGCGATTACGCGGGGGAAACAACTACAGTTTCCGTGATAGAAAAACACCGCATCATATTTTACTTTTAAAAAACCGTTGTTGTGACTCAACCGAAAAGCGTAACGACACGCTAAGTGATTTAAAATTGCCACTGAGCCCGGTGGAAAGTTGAACCCGGTTGAACCGAAACCGACTCTCGCATGGGTGTCGCATGTTGCTGACATTTTCGCCCACCAAATCCGGTCGCAGTCGGTCCGTTGATCTTCTTTGCCGTTGTTGTTATCGCTTTACCGTTCGTCTCTCTCGAGTTTTATTGATATCCCGTTTGGTAGAATGTCACCGTTTTAATGGCGAGTCATTTCTTTGTACGTTCGAGTGGTGATTTCGATAAAAACTCGGTTATACTCTACCTTGTACACTAATAATGTGACTATAGTTATAGATTAGAGAATAAGTCAAGCTAATACTCTTGTCAATATCCCCTCGTATGAGACACGTGTCAATGACCCTCATTGTTTCGTCCGTTACCGAATATCAGCCATATAGGAATAAAGATGTCCGTGACATTCTTTTGATTATTATATTATATTTATCGTTATTGTTGTTAGAATATCGCATAGCCCAATCAATACCACACCACATGGTGTTGACTTTGACCACCACGACGTAATTGTATTACTGAAGAAGAGGCCCGCGAAAGCTACCTCGACCGTGACCTGTCTCGATGGAAGAAGACAGGTGAATAGCTGCCGACCGCCTCCTGATTGTCGAAGCCTTCCGGTATGCACGGGGTTGTCGTTTCCGACATCCCTGGCAGATTAAACGAACATGGCGTTAGAGCTGCCTAAAACTAAATAATATATATACACACTCGCAGTTCAATAGTATCCTCCGTTTTGTAAATACCTACTAAGGTGCTATGGGAGATGCACCAGGCAGTGCCTAGAGCGAGTCAGCGATACGCCACCTAATGTGCGAAAGGAAGCGAGAAAACCACTCTCATCGCGCAATTGCTAGACTAGCGGTTGCTCGTATTGGACGTCGGAGTGTAGTGCTTTTGTAAAACTAAATCGTATGACATACAATTAAACAAATGTTTATCATTCGAAAGCGTAGTCCAACGACCCCCACGGTCTGTAATTGGGCACTGGCGCAACACCTACGAGTGTCTGTCTACCTTTGCTGAAAAGCCAATGTACGCAACTTCGCATTAGCCAATCAGCTGGTCACCGGATAAACGTCACCGTGACTAAATGGCCGACTGTCAGATTAGTTTCCACCGGTTTTTGCATTGCTGCGCGCCTTGAGGGCAGCATTTTTGCGACATGATTTAAAATATAATAAAATTATAACAGGCTAAGTCACCGGTTCATTTTGTAAAGCTCATTTTTATGTTCAAATTAAAGCGTCAGAGTCAATCGTGTGTTTTCTTCGCATCTTTGAGTCGGCATCTAAACCGTCATGAACGCAGAGGTTAAGGTGACGACGTATGTAAAAAAATCTCATACAAATCTCATTAGAACAGTCCATACAAATGCGCCAAACGAAGACGGCTGAGCGAATTTGTATGAGAAAATTAATAGAAACTTGCTGTAGAAAATATTATTTTAAAAAGATACTAATATTTTAATTGAGAAAAAATCGATGTTACTGCAAGTTTGATGTATATACCTAGTTTATGTAAAAAATATCAAAATTAAAACATGCAATAACAAGTAATATGGATGAAATTTGCACTTTTTGTATATTTTTTTTTATCAAAATAAAAGTTTTTTTTTTCAAATTCCGCGATAGTCATGTACTTTATGACTGTTGTTAAAAATGCCTTACTATTTTTTTGGAGCTTCTTGTCTCGCTGTTTAGCGTGAAAGATGAGCCTAAAAATACCCTAAAATGAAAATTTCCTGTATCCCAATTTATTTCCATCCTTTTTTAATAATCCGAAATAGTTAGTTATGTACATAAAAAAGGTACGCTTAGTTATGATATATTTTTTCAGTTGGCGAACATTATCAGGTAGTTCACTACGACGCGTCAGTTCAAAAATTGCCAAAACTGTAATTGTCGAAATTTACATACATCGTCGCCTTAGCTTGCAACACTCAGGCTATTTTACACAATGCCAGTTACCTCAATTCGAGTCTCATCAGAATATTTACTTCTTCAAATAAATAGCGGAACTGCTCGCGGAGCTATCGCGGCGCTCGCGCGTTGGGTTTATGAATAATAATCGCTTTCTGTGCTAATGAAACTCAACAACACACTCACGACTAAGCACGCATGTAAAACACCGTTCGAGCATCGATGAGTAATCTCCCCTGCGCGGTGAATAAGCATGCATTATGAATATTATGGGAGAGTAGCGCACAATAGCATGACCTCGAGCGAAGAACGGCTCGTGATTGATTTAGCGCTTAGTGAACGTTGTGTTGTGTGTCGTGAAATACTTCGCGTAGTCGTTTATTATTAAAGAACGGCTATAATCAGACGCCGAATAGCACAATTGAAGAATTAAGCGTCAAAATACAGCACTTTCGATAATATCGTTTACTAGCAACAAAGACTATACGTATATGATCTTTTGTGTTCGTGATACCGTCATGTTCTTCTCAGGTTATGGGCCTAATGGGGCATGTGCAGCTCGGGCCATATGGCCATCTTGTTTACACCCGATCGGCCCGACACACGGCTGAAATCCCATCCGGGAGTCTCCTCGAAGAGGGACTAATCTGGTGAAATCCGCTTTGCGGTCGGACCTCGGGCGGCCATGGACGGTTGATATATTGGTCGGTTTTACCGGCCTTGCTCAACTGACGAATAGTCGAAGAAGTTTGCAAGCGCAATGCGACCTTAGGAAGCGAGGGTAGTTAGGTACCTTAGCTATCATCTACCCTTAGAAACGATACGTTCGCCACCCGATCTCGGGTGGCAAGCCGAGTAAAGGGCGCCTCGGAACCGCGATAATTCCAGTGACGAATTGCCGCTTACTTAAGGTAGAAGACCGCGCAAGCGATTTCGAACCCTCGACCAGACGGGAGGTCGAAAAAAAATGTCACCAAACCTGGAGTAAGGGTGCGACGGACGCCACACTGTTCTTTAAAATTCCCAGTGCCTCGCGGTAAGAATTGGACTCTTACGGGCTGAGGTGAGCTTGATACGTAGATTCGTCTTCGTCTTCAAGTCTCTGTGATTCATTCCGGGGTGATATAACGAAAATATCGTTGAAACGCTCCGGGGTGGCCGGATTCACCCGTAGCGGTTGACAAGCTCAGCTGTTCTTCTCAGGTATGCGTCAAGCGACACGACCGGCAATGGTTGGTTACACAATATCGCAACTTTCATTTTTACATAGAAGCGGCTTGAATATTATTAATTGTCATGCAAGCGCAGTGGTTGTTCGCGGCATCGACCACCGTTGCTAAGCGGAATCGTATATCATCGGCTCGTAAAATGCAAGTTTTTTTTATTTTTTTTACCTCCACTTTGGCTAACCTTCACGCCGCGTTGGGTCGTGACCCGCCCGCGGCCCGCGTGCCGACATTACCGCGCCGCGCGCTATTTCGCCCGCTAAAGAGAAAATGGCGCCGGACACGGAATGGCCGCAAATTAGAAACCCACGCCATTCGCCGTTCCTCTCTCGCGCACGATGGTTCCGGTAACCGAAAACGGTGGCCGAGACCGTCGTTCACGACATGAGCTGGATCTGGATAGCTTTGTAATCCACCAGTCTTTGGTTCATCGGAAAACTACTTATGATTCCTATCCTTTGCTGTTGAAGGCAATCAAAAAAATCATTCGTTTTATTACTGCTTACGATTATTCAATTCCGTTTTTGTGATTTCTGCTCTTATTTTTATACGTTTCCTCTTTTATAATATTATAGGAGTCTGTGTTATTTATACCGGATGGGGACCACAAAAAAGTCTAACAAACATCTGCAAAAGGTCATCGCAGGTGTCAGGTTTCGTTTATGAAGATAAATTGTGAATGATACCCACAATGTGTTATTTGTTCAGAGACCATAGCAAGTGAGAGAGCATGACGCTGATTACATTGAAGACATTTCAATACTAAGCATCGTATAGTTAAAAAAATAAACATGAAGATGTATGTCAATACACCAGCATCATAACAAGTGTATTAACAATACACAATGCCACAAGAATATCTTTTGAGGTGTCTTTTACTTTAGCCACCTAAGTGGCCAATTCTAGAAATCCTGCTCGGTTTTGTTACTATGCACGATAACTCGTAAGTAAACTACCTTCGATTTTAAAAAATCTTTCGCCAATGCGCAAAGCCCAGTTAATTTTGGGGTCTATACGACCTACGGTTATTTTTTTATTCTAATAAATAAAATACAATTAATTGAGGTGTGTTTTTCGCGCGCGCTGAGCTATCAGGGGATCATACTCAAGGAGTCGATCATATCCTGACGCACGGCCCGCCGGCGAGCAAGCGAGGCGTTGATCGCTATCAGCATCTCGCTCGCTCGCCGGCCGGTCTTGCAGAACGCGCATCACAATATGATCGCCTAATCGAGTATGATACCCTGATAGAAAAACACACCTCAATGTGCGGCTGCCCGGCTGTGACGTGAAGCCCGCGCTTCCTTCTACATTATTTTCGTACGTATGAACGCCTGAAACTTTTAGATATTGGCAGAATTTTGATAACCTCTTGAGGTTTCCCCTTGCATGTTTTAATTTCAAAAACTAAAAATCCTCACAAGATTGGTCACAATATTGGCAGAATTTTACCAGCTGTAGTTATATGTACCTATTTGATTTGATCAAGCAAGAGGAAAACGTGTCAATGCATTTAAAACATTGATTTATTTTAAATATCAATATTGTATTATTTCAATGTCTAATGACAAAACCATTCAACTGATGAAACGCTTTTCAATTGGATGAAACTATTGATTTTAACTAAATAGGTAGTTATGTTAGTTCAACTTTCTGTGGACGTTCAGTATCGATATGCGATGAAATATGCAAAGATTTATTGTTTTGTCATTCATTAAAAGAAGAATATCAAATGAAGGTACTAAATTTAGTTGCACAAGTGAATAGTCCACTTTTTATACTCAGTCCACTTTTTATAATCTTTTTGAATAGCCCATAATTTTACAAGCGATGCTGGTTTCCAGTTGGGGTCGCTGGTGTTGTGAAGAAAGCGATATCTGACAAAAATGTGTTGTCATTTTGTAATTAATGGATCTGAATTTAGAAAGCGTTTGATTGTCGCTTTTTTGCGCATGCGGCCGTTTAGCATTTCTTTGTGTTGCGGCGCTGCGCGCACTCAACAATGGCATGGAAATGGATCAAGATTATCGGAATGTTTGCGTTGGCTCGTCTCGTCGTGCGCGCCCGCGAGCGTGGCGAACGCGTTTCGTAAATTATGCCGATTGCCTCCATTCTTCCTGTGATCGTTATTTCACCGACGCGCGGCCGTCTGCGTTCGCTCGACCGACCACGCGGGGTTACCACCGCGCGCGGGGAACGGCAGGGGATTAAACCGTTCACTTGTTGCTATACTAGTGAAGAGCTCCGTCCGCGGGGACCAGGGGAGGGGGACGCTGTCGCCCCGCCGCACTGCGCCTCCTTCAGTTGCTAAATCGCGCCCGCCGCGGGTGGACGTCTCCGCTGTTGCTATTTACGCGAGCGCGCGTGTGTGCACTGGATACGTGAACGAGCTTATTGGAATTTGGATACCGCTCAGTGATTACAATATTACAGTGATTATAAGTGAAATTAAAAAAAATATCTAGTGAAATGAAATGTGTTTCTGTGGAGTGTAAAAAATGATTCGGCTGTGATTTGAAACGGTGAGTGTTTTTGATGTAGAATCAAAAAAGCTCTTTAAAAAACAATCTCCATCCTTTTATTTCTTCAAAACGAAAATCTTGCATCTCTGAAATCGTACCATTTCAAACATTCGAAGTGACTGACAGCTTACCTGTTTAATTTTATTGTCAAGCCATGAAAATTAATCGTCCGTCCGTCAATGAAATTTTATTGGATTGCCGCCGCCATCTGTTAGCGGATAGGCGAACTAAACGGTCTCTCGAGCGTTCATTGACTTCGCGCTGCTCGCTTGAATCATTTCATTTCACTTGCGTCCGTTTCAATATAATAATATATTGCTGCTGTGTGAAATACATTTACTTATGACAGCTTACGCATTTTAAAATGATACATCGTTGTGAAATATTTTAAAAATTATAAAACACTTGATAGGAGCAACTAACAGGACAATTAATTATAACGACGACGATTATAATATTTCGGTCGAATGCTTTAGGCCGTGTTTGCCAATTTGTTTTTTTTATCGAAGCGACTATAATACATCAATAGAACTCGAAAAAAGATGGATAAATTAGGCCAGCATAATATGTATTAGAATGGTTATTCTCATGCGCGGTAAAACGTAGCTACATTGCCAATCGTCAACAAAACAGTTCTTTATACACGCGATCCGCTTATAAATTCAAAAAATATCTTTGCAAAGGTTCAAAATCACCCTTTTATCCACGTCGTTGTATACATCCATAATTAAAGCTCTGCGAAATCTTTATTTGCGATAAGAGCACCACCGGGCATTTTTTGCAATCGGGATAGTACAGTCCGTCCGTCAAAACATGAACCACACCTGTCGTGACAAATGAAACATTCAATTAATTCAGATCCATAGACATATTCTTTACTTAGACAATTCTAGATTTTTTTTCTGACAAACCGTAGATACTTTAAAAATTGCACGATGACATTCTAATTCAAATTCAAATTTACATTTTTATTATCTATTTTCATTTTATTTTTTATTATTGACATGTATTTTTTCTAACATACATATCTACAATATAACTTTGTATAAATTCATGTAGATGTAGTTTATTCTCGCGATATAATTCTAATATAGTACACCTAAGTGGTAAACTGTTTTAGTACCTACTATATAAGTACCCGATCATTTGTACGACATACTCACAGTTATGCAATAAAAAAGTCTATTCTATTTATAAAAACCAGTGCCATCTGACTTTTTATGCGACATCTCACATTTTAACAGCAAACGTGTTAAATATAGGTATCTGTTAAAATAATTACATTTACTTTTCGTCAATGCACTCAGCGCCATCTGTCGACGGATAGCGGCACTTACCCCTCGATCGCCACAGGTGCAGATTGCAGAGCAGAATAGTTTATGTAGTTAAATGGTAAAATCTATTCCTGTGCTAGAATATGTATATTCTATGCCATAGTGTCCATCGCTTCAACGGCTGCATAAATAGCACCCTCATACATAATTCAGAGAATGGCTTCCCGAAGGCACGACAGACATGTCCACCAATTCCGAACAGTAACAAAAGGGACATTTTATATAGGTTTCTAAATGTATCTCTGTTTTCGCGTAAAGTGGCGTAAACCTTACCGCTCTTACCAATAAACGAGGTTTATTATACCTCTGTTATTACCAAGGAATTGTCAAAGGTACGTATATGATCAAAAACGTTTTTCGCTACCTGCGTTACACCGACAATATAACTCCGTTGTCAGCCTCTGGGTAGGTATAGCAGCGTTATAACACAAAATGGCCGTCGAACAAAACATGTTTCAACCGACAAAAGTAACAAAACGATACGATACTTTCCACGTGATATGTTCATTTATATACCAAAGAAATTGGAGATTCCGGTAATTTATTAAAACAAAAATAAACTATTCAAAATAACCATAATACCGCAAAAATCCAACGCAAACAGCGCCTCATTTTGAAAGGAAACTATGAAAGAAAATGTAGCATTTGCTTAGCCAAACCTTTGATTATATAATACTTATTTAATCTATGGCCAAACCTACTTGCCATACGCAATATATGGTTTGTCTATGATTTCGGGCAGTTTAACTCTTCGCTAAAACTCTTTTATTGGTCACGATCGTACAACTCCGTTAAAACTCGGCTATGCCCGGATTAACAATACTCGGCTATGTTTTTATTGGCGAGGCTGTACCGGTACAAATAAAATATACTTCTAAAACCTTATCGGTAAAAATATGATTGGTACCGCGCGTATTAAAGGTAAAGACTGGATTTAGGCAAGAACAATCGTAATATATCCCTTTGTTTCTCAGTTATTATTGCTTCATGAATGTTAGGTGACTTTTTTTTAGTTTGCGAATTACTAATAAAACCATAATATTTAGATAACTTTTTGGGTATAACCCTGTCGCACGATTACGGTGTTGCAGGTCAGAGAATCCTACCATAATTCGTAGTTACTTAAATTATAATGCTCAATCTCGACGCAAAATCACTATCTAATATCTAAGCGAAGGAATATAACCATATCTTTTCTGTCTAAAAGTCGGAAAATGCGGAAGCGCGAGAATGAGAGTTCAGAAATGAAACAGTTCTATGTACATTTAATTAACTCGTTAAGGCGACGATGTATTAAAAAAACCTCATACAAATCTCATAAGAACATCTTATCTTATAAATGCGCCGAAGACGGCTCCGCGCATATTTGTATGAGAAATTAATAAAAATATGCTGTAAAAAGTATTATTTTGAAAATACAATTATATTTTATTTGTAAAAAAACATATCGATG
>JAOPUG010000376.1:22163801-22180993 GCA_027564375.1 Micropterix facetella | reverse complement strand
CGCCGCAATCACACCCGCCCTATACAGTGTCTACAGCGTTACAAGTAATGTGATCAGTCAGTGAGTCAGTGATGACCGTAACTATATTATTATAGTTGGGTGTGTACTATCCGCACATCTGAGTAAATTTGTACGCAGTATGGTTGGATACAACTCTCTTCACTTAAGAATAGACAGGCATTCTATATAGGCATTCAAGGCATACCTACCAAACGGAAGTGCGGATAGCCCGCTCATATCAGCTCAAAATGGTTTTTTTTTTCATGCAAGATGGTACGAATCCTTGGTGTAGCCATTCTCTCTCACCAATATAATACAGATGGCATTAATATTTTAAAAAATCTCGACCGAAATGTCCATTTATGGCTTTATTTGTGTACTGCTACAGTCAAACACAAGCAAGTTATCAACTTGTAGGATCAAAGTATTCCTCTTAAAATTCTTAATTGATATAATACAGAAAAAAATATCCGATTAGAATAGTCAATTTCGAGTATTTTAGTATTTCCTGATCAATAGCTTTCTGAAATTAGTTTAGTGATAAAAATGCAATCATTCGCAACCACACTGTGTGCAGGTGCTAGCATAAATCCAAAATAGTGTTAACTAACTTAGTTTGAATGTAATATTGTTATAAATTAACATAGTTTAAAACTAACGAAGACAGCTTTTTCCATTTTGTAGTGTTTATATGTACACGAGGCGGGTTATCCGACAACTGCTTGCGCAATCTCGTCATTTTGTCTTATTGGTTTTCTTTCAGATTTTCCGCAGCCACGCGAAGACCCTATTGGTATTTTCGGTATAAAAATCGGTGAGAATGGCTTGGTGAATGTGACCATCAGAGCGAATCCGGCGCCACACCTGGAATGGATTGTCGACGGAAACTCCATCCAGGCTGGTTCAGTAGATGTTACAGGGAGGATCGAAGCGGCTCTACCTGAACCTTTGGTAAATAGTGATTATTAAGATGTTACCAAATGTTAGCTATAACAGCTATTGCCTATTATAACTATTGACAGGATGTGGTAGATCACTAAAACCATTCCTGTAGATATTCTTCATATGTGGTGACGATGTTCTTCATCGTCCCGGACCTCTTCTTTCGGCTTTTTTGTCTTGAATTATTAGATGCATAATGTTGTATTTTTCGGGATGACGCATGAAGTATTCGAGTTTTTGGATCTTTATTGTCTTTGATATTCTATATTCTTGATCAAACACTTTAAGACATCTTCATTCCTGACTATGATGACCCAGCTTATACATAGTATCCTCCGATAGACCCACAATTCGAAGGCTTTGCACTTTCTTAATAGAGAATATCTAAGTGTCCAGCTTGCCATCTTATATATTGAGAATCTACATAGCATCTTTAAAGTATGGATCTTCAGGTGTAGGTTAATCTTAAAGAATGCACTTCCAGATTTTTCAATGCGTTTGCTGTCTACATGCTGGCCATGGTACTTAATTTATTCATTTATTTATTTATTTAAATAAACATAAGTAACATCATTACAGTGTGTATGCTTACAAGCAATGCCAATGCGCTACGTACTTACACTAATAAATATTAAAGTAAATATTTACAATTTTTTTTTTAAATATATTTTATAATGTTGTCAAACTAATATTACTGTCATATTTTCCAACGTTTCACTGGAGACGCAGTTCTCACTTTCTCATTTCCACAGAGAAGTGTTATAAATGTCAATTTCGGAAGGTAGACTGTTCAATATTTTGATCATTCTACCAATCGGTCTATCAAATATGATATTTATATGGTGAGCTGTCTCTCTCTACAGCAGATGATTTTGCATCGCTATATACTTAACAGGCACGTACAGTGACAAATTTCTAAGTATTCGTGGTATTACACATTTCTTTTGATTTGCCTCCGTTTATCGGCCTTGCACAACTGACGAATGCCGGGGAGGTTTGGAAACACAATACAACCTAAAAGAGCGGAGGTAGTTAGATACCTTAAGCTATTTACCCTTAGAATAGATACGTGGGCCTCCCGATCTCGGGTGGCAAGGCTGTGCAAAGAGCGCCTCGTATCCGCGATAAATCCAGTGAGAAATTGCCGCTTACTTAAGGTAGAAGACCGAACAAGCGACTTCGAACCCGCGACCAGACAGGAGGTCTGAGAAATCCGACCAAATCTGGGAGCTAGGAAGTGAGGCTATCCCACTGGCTAGCTTGCTGCCCGGTGTCTCACTATTAAGGCGTCGGCTTCTAACGGGCCGTGGCAATTAGCATAGTTGGACAGTAGATTTGTATTGTCAAAATTCTGTATATTTCATCTCGGGGCGATATAGCGATAAAGTTAATTGAAACACCTCAGGGTGACGGGCTTGCCCGAGTATAGTCTCAAATTCATAAATTTCCTTTGATGATTTTATAGGCATAGATAATGGTTGCAATACCCATACGAAATTCAAGCGTATTGTAGCCCATCATGCCTAAAATTAAGCCAGATGGATAGAGCGCGGGATAGAAACCAAACTGTCAAAAGTAAATATATTCTCTTGAGATGCTCCATCATCAGGGTGTATATGACCGAATTTCCACACCAGATGACAGAGTTGTATTCCAAGATACTTAAAATAGTGTATTATATAATAAAATCATTACAATAATATTAATCAATTGTGTGGGTTGAATATGGATATGAAAATTCAGCTGTGTATCAAATATAACTCCCAGATCCTTTATTTCACAAGGTCGACCTATTGGATTATTATATATTGCATAAGAGCGTCGAATTGGATTCTTTGCTCTCAAATTGCAAGAAGAGAATATTTCTGAGCGTTAAATTCACTTTTGTTTTAGAGATCCCAGTTATCGAAGAAATTTATATTATCAGGTCGAATTCAGTAAGCTGTAACGTGTGATTTGATTGTATGCACTTTACTAACTAACACATACCTAATATTTGTGATGTTCTGCTTCATCCCATATTCGTCACATACTCCGATATTCATCACTTACTCTTGTACTTAGTATTTGTGATGCTCTGCTTAACCCATATTCGTCACATACTTCCATATTCATCACTTATTCTTGTACTTAGTATTTGTGGTGTTCTGCTTCAACCTATATTCGTCACATACTCCCATGTTCGTCACTTATTATTATACTTAGTATTTGTGATGTTCTGCTTCAACCCATATTCATCACATACTCCCATATTCGTCACTTACTCTTGTACTTAGTATTTGTGATGTTCTGCTTCAACCCATATTCGTCACATACAACTTGAAGAAATTTTAATTTAAATAATAGAATTTCTCCTTTAATAGAACAGTTAATTTTTTTTCATGATCATTCTTTAATAATTTTATTTATAATTTTACTTATAATTTTAATAAATTTTATTTTTTTAATAATAAATAAATTTATTTATCGATTTTTATTAGAAGAACAGATAATTGAAATTATTTGAACTTTAATTCCAGGTATTATTTTATTATTTATTGCTCTTCCTTCATTACGTTTATTATATCTATTAGATGAAATTTATAATCCTATTATAACTATAAAAATTATAGGAAATCAATGATATTGATCTTATGAATATATAAATTTTAATAATATTGAATTTGATTCTTATATAATTCAAGTTAATGATATATCTAAATCTATATATCGATTATTAGAAACAGATAACCATTTAATTTTACCTTTTAAATATAATATTCGTTTATTAATTTCTTCAATAGATGTAATTCATTCTTGAACTATTCCAACTATAGGAATAAAAGTAGATGCTATCCCTGGTCGATTAAATCAATCATTAATATTTATAAATTACCCTGGATTATTTTTTGGGCAATGTTCTGAAATTTGTGGTATAAACCATAGATTTATACCAATTGTTTTAGAAAGTATTAAAATAAATAATTTTATTAGTTGAATTAAAAATTACCATTAGAATTGTTTTATTACCATTCGAATTGATGAGTTAATAGCTTTCTCTTTAAGCAATCATTTCTCGCCACATCCAACATGTATAGATTAGTATTTCGGAGTAGTTTGATTGCAGTAGTAAGCTCCGCCTCATAAGAGTGGGTTTTTTGTCATTTGAACTAGCAGCTATAGTACATGGTCACACTTAGTTATATCGATTTCGATTTCTTCAATATGAGAGAGTATTTTTCAGAATTTTCAGCAGGGTTTACACAAAATGACATGCATACATTTGGTATTGAAGAAAAGGTCACACTCCTACTAGTGTTTCATCGCCTTATATCATTACTTTGCTATGTCACTCATTGATATTCTTTTTTCAGGTATTTTTTTTACAAAATTTGACCAATGTCAATTTGGATTTTGGAGAAATATGTACACGACTATGGCTATCTGAGCTAATAAACTGCATGCATGATGCACTTAAAGATTCCCTACATTATCCCCTTTTGCGATCTATCCAGAGTCTTCGACTCGATTGATCGTTCCATTCTCCTACACAAGAATTAGTTTACTACTACACATTCCTATTTAATTTCTCCTACACATTCCTATTTACTTTCTCCTACACATTCCTATTTAATTTCTCCTACACATTCCTATTTAATTTCTCCTACACATTCCTATTTAATTTCTCCTACACATTCCTACTCCTATGCGAATGATCTTATCAAATCATACACAAGTTGTTGAAATAGAGGGATCAAAACCAATACCGAAAAAACTATTTGTGGGGTCCCACAGGATCGATTCTTGGAGATTTACTTTTTCATTGCTTTATTAATGACATTGAAAATTCGATACCTCAAAATGTCCATACAATCCTCTTTGCTAATGACACCAGCTGCTTCGCTTGTCCCTTCCAGTAGAAAGAAATTTTGAGTTTCCGATTACACTTTTCACGGTGGAGCTTATTTTGCACTTTTGACCACTGGGCAAAAACCCGTTCTACGTTCGGATTATATGCCGGAATGCAGAACTTTAAATTGTCCATACGAGTTCAGATTTTCTTAATTGTTCATACGATTCTGCACTTGGACCTTGATTATTATATCTGCACCATAGTTTTTGTGCATTTTCTACGCGTCAAATAAATTACCTGTAAATTCTTTTAAATATATCCATCCGTTAAATAAATTCGAATTGTCCACTTGAATACCTACCTTTGGTAAATAGATGAGTGATGGTTCAATGGTGGACCAATAATATACTCCCCTGTACAAGGAATAAATCTAATCTTTACATGAACCAACAGCAACTTAGCAAAGTGCGATGTAGTTTTATTCACCAAAATTTGTGTTACTATAACAAGATTTTAGAGCAAATCAAAAGCCTTCAAGAGGACCAATTAAAAAATATATTGGTCAATAATTTGGTAAAAATCCTAATTTAATAGTATAAGAGTTTGAAAATTCTGAATCCATGCATGATTTATAAAATTTAGTATTATAGCTGACATTCTGATTCTCATCTAATTTATTTTACATTTAATAATTCTAAACTACAAAGCTGGATTTAGCTATAAAATATTTTTATCTTGATAATTCTACATAGACTGCATTTCTATTTTTTATTATTCTCCCAGCCATTTAAATTATATTAGTGTATTTTGATTATTTGTATGTAGGTAATATTACAATCATGACAACCATCATGATATTTTTGGCAATATAATTTTGTGAGAGTAGGTAATTATTGTATCTTACAAAAATGAGAACAGAGAATGATTATTGCAAGCAATCAATTCTTACCTATTTTTGTTAATGTCTTTTGAAATCTTTGGGCGCCGGCGCGGGTGGGTCCCCAACACAAAAAACGCCGTTTCGGCGCTTGCGATGGCAACTTCCCCTGAGGATACCAAAAATCCACCCTGATATCTTAAAATCCCTGATCCCGTCAGAAAGGATGTTCATCATGCAACTCAAATGAAATAAAATTTCTACTCATATAATTTATTTTATTTTACAATAGAAATAAAAGTACATAATTATGTTGACAAATATTTTCAAATGCATTTCTCTTTCGATGAATACTGATTCGTTATGGTTCTAGTCATTATTTATAGAGAGATCGAAATGAAGTACATATATAGGTATATATATCTATATATTTAGCTGCATTAGTTTTGTACTACTATTTGCAAGATTAGGCAGTATGTTTATTATGTATAAGTACTATGGTCTTGTTTATTTTAAGACTGACTGGGTTTTAAGTCACAATCGATTTACATAAATACCTAGGATAACGAGCTCTGTTCAAAATATAACAGAGAAAAGGCCGGCTCGTCCAAGGGATGACGAGGTTTAAAATCTGATAGAGCGAAAGACAATTTTCCATTACTTTTCAAACAAGTCTCGTGTAACATAAAAAACGTTATATATACAAGGCCCACCAGCGAAGAGGAAAAATTAAAAGTACCACATTTTTTCATGAAACATTTTTCAGTTTTTTTTAGATTTGTTGACAGATTTTTTTTTAAATAACGCCCCTCAAGTGATGAGCCATTTCTGGGTAAACATTTCTCTAATCTTGACTGAAAATTTTCCATCATTCGACAAAGCAGTTCATGTCAATTGAATCCATGCAATTTCTTGTCTGATATTCGTTTTTAATTCCAGTATGGTTTGCGGTCAATCAATGTACACCCTGCTCTTCAGATATCCCCAAAGAAAAAAGTCGCATGCGGACAAATCGGAGGATCTCGCAGGCCTCGAGATGTCCACATGTTTGAATATGAGTTCACCCAGAGTGTTCTTTTAAAGTTCTTACAGAGCTGTACTCTATGCTTTAAGTTTTATGTGAAACTAGTATCGTCAAATTTTTTCACCCATGACAATCGCATGAGCAGACGGCACTCTTTTATGTCATGGAATATTGAATTGATTACGTAACAATCGTTGTGCAAAAGTCATTCATTCAGTTACCATTTTTATAAAATGATTTTACGCAGAAAGCACGCTGTACGGTCCGCGGATTACTGCTCCATGTTTAACAAATGGTATTAAATATCTATCAATAAACCACGCCCCCTCTTAAGCAGAAAATGCATGCCCCCTCTTCACACCAAATCCACGCCCCTCTTAAGCAGAAAATGAATATGAAAATGTCAAAATTTTCTAGTTCACTGGCGGACCTTGTAAGTACATACAATTTATTAATAATTACAATGATACGTCGATAAAACTTAACACAAATCACTGGAAGTATTCGGTCGCTATTTAATCACAAACTGGCAAAAACCTACCTCCCGTAAAAAATGTCTAAAATCAAGCTCATTTCTTTAGAACCTAAGGATAAGCACTTTTAAGGCAAGTTTACATTGGATGTTTCTCTACGATGCGAAAATTTTAAAAGCTAAACTTAATTTCCAAAAAAAAATTCTATAAAAATTACAACATAATATTGCTTTCGTGGCTAAAATACCCGATCTAAAATGTGTATAAAAAATAATAATAAAATGGAAGGCCACATTTTCCAAGTCCTACACTTAGGCGTATTTACGTAATTAATTTGGGTAAAAATCTAAAACTAAATATTTTAGTGCATTATAAAAGCGAGGCAGAATGTTTAAAAAATATTTGGCAAGAATAAAATAAATTAAGTCGGTGCGAACAAAGTGATTATGGAACATGTCATTTATATGTAACATCTATTATGGCAATATTACGCAAATTTGTACTAAAATTTTTGTGAAAAAAAAAACAAATTACAGTAGTTTATTGTCAAATTGTGGGAGAAAAAAATACAAGCACCTCCGATCACTGGTTTGGTTACATTTGGTGAAATGCATCACTTCATTACGCTAAAATAACATATATTTATTTCTATTAGAGAGTATATCATAATATACATATAATAAGGCAGTCAATTTCATTAGAATACCCTGAAACTGACACAATATCATATAAATCCATTAGGTATCACTTTGGAGGCTAAAATAATTGTACAAACTTAACTATTCTAACTTTTGTATTATGCGAAATCGATGTGTCGATTGTCAATATTTTTTCGATATATGGAGCCTCTCATAGCGCCCTCGTATAATAATAATTTTCGTATTTTTAATTAATTAATTAAGTAAAAAAATGTAGTGTGCTCCTAGCTGTTTATTTCTATTTTGTCAAAATTTCAATTAGATATAGACATGTGTGCGAAACTTTTTGTGGGCGGCACCAGCGGCGACTCTGTTTCGGAACAGTGTGAAGTGAACGACACAACTGTACATCCCTAGGAAATAGAGGGGCATAGTAAGAAGCTCAATGTCTAAAGAGTGAGGGAGAACATATATAAATTAGTATAATCTACCTTAGGGAGAAAGAAAGCATGGCGGTTTGACGGACGGTCAATGCTAGCAAATGGCCAACATAATTTCCAGCCACAATACTGTTAAATAAAAAAAGTGATAATTTCCTAGCGTTATATTAGATACATCCTTGAATGTGTTAGATATGTTATCGGCTGCTCTGCTTTACAATGTTTGGAAGTATTTATAGACAATACATGAAAGTATGAAATCGAAGACTATCGCAGTATTTGACATTATAAATAGATAAGATTAAACCATTTATAATACATGGAAGTATATATAGACTTATAAGATATGATTTTTCGACGCTTAATTTGTACAAAAAAATAACTAAGTACAAATTTTTCCACAGTAAAAAAAGTAGTAGTCGCATACTTTGGTTTTCATTAGACATTTCAGAATGTTTTATTACATTTTTATGGTATGTAGTGGACTGTATTATACTTGAGATTAAAGAAAGAATTGTCATTTTATTGATTCCTTCAAAATACCACTCACAAATTACACCACATTATTCATTGGCATGTATGTCAGTAAATACATTTTGAGTGTTTAATAATATTTCTTGTAATAAATGTTTATGTATAATAATAATTATTATAGGGGGTTTCCTATACCATTTCATATCTTATTTTTAAATTTTACTATATGATGGAGCAAGCCGATAGATAGCACTGATATCAACGAAATGTTTATAATAAACGAAGAAATGTTCATGCAGCGGATGACGGAAGAGAGGAATGGAACCATATACTTTTTCTATTTCACAATTGGATATTAATGATTTGCAAATAAACTAACATTTTAATTTGAACTCCTAACTTTCTTTTACAATTTTAGTAATGGTCTTATCATCATCATTCATCAAAGTCATAAACATTCCATTCTATTTTGAGGACTCTTTCGATATTTATTTCACATTTCGTACAAACCAAGTAGGTGCAATCTTGCCAAGAAAAGCAACTATAAGCAGACACAAAATCTAAGGAAAAATAAAGTAAATGTGTTTTTCAATGCAAAAACCAAGTAACCAACTTACTTACTTTAGTCTTCATTAGAAATGGGCATATACTTTATTCATTAGAAAAAGTTACTTGTTTTTTCAAACTTGATCTCGGCCTTCTTAAAGGAGTCTTCATAGTTACTTTAAATTAGTATGTGCAGAAGTATTATCAGATTCTGATTCAGAATAATCTCAATTTTGAAACAAATGTTGGTTACTTTGCTTTTTCTTCAGCTGCATTCACATTCGCAGTAGATTTTTCTTGTTTTTTTAAAAGCATTCTTGCTGGAAAATGTGCCAGTCATCTAGCAGCACTAGAGCAGTCCCACCCGACCGTAATGGTTTCTACTGGTTTCTATCACAGCTATCCGATCCTTTATTGCACAGTGCATCGCTCACTTCACACACATTTCAGAAACATCCATATCGACGGACGTTTTTGGGATAGCTAATTCTACAGACTAATAATTTTTCTTAAATTTTTTTACCTGGGTTTAAAAGTGAGGTTTCAGCATTGACGTCTAAATATAATAGACCTGGCATTGGCCGTCGGTAGCTATGCTGCTAAAAAGAGGCCAGTTAACTTATTCATGAAAGGTTGCTAGTCAGGTGACAGTTCACAGTCGCACGAACATCTTTACTTCATTGAGTTTCCTCAC
Organism: Micropterix facetella; assembly: GCA_027564375.1. NCBI lineage: Eukaryota > Metazoa > Arthropoda > Insecta > Lepidoptera > Micropterigidae > Micropterix > Micropterix facetella. The sequence continues at coordinate 22,171,053 of JAOPUG010000376.1, read as the reverse complement.
TATTCTACGGACTTACAGTGCTTTCTTTTGTATGAAGAAATTTCAAGAATGTTTCTAGTGAGCAGCTGAAAAGTAAGTTTTTACAAGTAAGTTCGCAAGTAAGTTTGCAAGTAAGTTTTAATATTATTACATATTTTTCTGCAACAATTCAGTTATATTTTGTACAGTTGGCGCTACAACGTTCATTTGTTTTCAGGTGGGGCATTTATTTTCATGTTCAAATAATAGAGATATGTCATCTTGTATACGATATACTCTGTCAATTCAAAAATCAAACCCCGCTATTGCTATTACGCTGGTTCTTAATGCTTCCGTGTAGCTTGGGTTTTGATGGCCGTTATGTCAACTTGGCCGGCTCAGCTCCCGGGGCAGCTCCTATCCGGGAGCCTCCTTGAAGAGGGACCAATCTGGTGAACCCACTGTGCGGTGGATCATAATGGTTCCGTGTAGTCTGAGCTATGATGGCCGTTATATGTCATTTGGTCGGCCGAGCTCACGGAGCAGCCCCTATCCAGGAGCCTCCCCGAAGAGGAACCAACCCGGTGAACCTGCTGTGCGGTGGATCTGGGGACGGAAACTCGGACGGATATGGATAGCTGGCTCACGGGGCGGGCAAACCGGCCGTGCTGTCACTAATACCTGGAGGAATTTGGAAGCGCAATTTGACCTAAGAAAGCGGGGTAGGTAGGTACCTCAGGCTATCTATCCTTAGAAACGATTCGCTGGCCACCCGATCTTGGGTGGCAAGCCAAGCAAAGGACGCCACGGATCCGCAATATTTCCAGATAGGAATTGCTGCTGCCTGAGGTAAAGGATCGCACAAGCAACTTTGAACCTTTATCCAGACGGTGGATCGGAGAAAACTGATCACATCTGGGAATAAGGGCGCGAGTTGAGAGCCACACTGGGCTTGAACATTCCCAGTGCTTCGCGGAAGGAGGCGGACTCTCACGGGCTGAGGTGGAGCTTGGTAAGTAGATTTGTCTACGTCCCCAAGTCACCGTTTTTCGCCTCGGGGTTATATAGTGATACGTGGGCCACCTGATCTCGGGTGGTAGTGCCTAGCAAAGGATGCGCCATATCTACGATAATTCCAGTGAGGAATTGCCGCTTACTCGAGATAGAGGATTGCGTAAGCGACTTCGAACCTGCAACCAGACGGGAGGTCAGAGGAATCCGACCAAATCTGGGAGTCAGGGGGTGAGGCTACCCGCTGGATGGCAATTCCCAGTGCCTGGACTTAAGGGGTAGGACTGACGGGCAGTGGTTGAGTTTGGTACGTAGATTTGTCTTCGTCCACCAAGTCTCTGTGTTTCAACTCCGGGGTGATATAGCGATAAAGTTCGTTGAAATGCTCCGGGGTGGCCGGGTTCGCCTGTAGCAGTTGACAACCACAATATTGCTATTACGCTCTCTTACAGCAGCGTTGTCTCGCTTCCTCATGGCAAAAACAGCATTGGTTTTTGCCAGCCCGTATTGAATGCCAGGTCTATATATTTAGATATCAGTGGGTTTCCGAGTTGAAATTATAAAGCTGTAACGCTGGAATATTAGGCGCTAAAAATGCAATAACCGTCGCCTCAAACACAACCGTATTCATACCAAATAGCGCTCTCTTTGGAAGAATTCCTTCCGGAAGCGGAACCCGGTCTCCCGGATCCCTTCTTCCCGTCTTTCCCCGCAGGCTGGTCTTGCGGTTCGGGTACGGCGTTTCCTTCATCGAGTCCGCGCGCAGCTCCTTCTCCAATGACGGTGGAAATGCGGTTGTAGACCAGGAAAGTGGAGGCTTCCTTGGCCGGAGTGCTTTGCGCGATCGGTGCCACCGGTGCTCTCGCTGCTCCGTCGCTTTGTAGCTCTTCCTCATTGTCTTCTGCAACGTAAACAGTGCGACGAGAACCCGCCGATCCAAAGCCGAGGGCCGACGTTGGGCCGGTAGTGGCTGAAATGAAAGGCGACACTGAATCTACATGCTGAAAAATATTTAAAAAGAAAAACCGTAATCAACCTATAAAACCATTACATAAATCTGAAAGTGGGGTAAAAATAAATTATATTAACATCAACAATATAAGATATGTAGATGATATTTTACTAAGTTACAAGAGTATGTGACGAATATAGGTTAAAGCTGAACACCATAAAGACTTAAGGAGGGGAAGATGTTTAACTCAGCTTGCAATGGCTTCACTGAACGTATCCGGGCCCATTAGTAGTGTAAGAGTGTCAGGCAAGGACGGTACTAGTCAGCGGCCGCTCTACAGTTCTCCAGTGCGTGTTACATTTCGGTTAACAGCTTACAGTTAAACTACAATTGGCTTTCTGAATTCTACTGGAGAAGACGGATAACATTATTTATCATGGCTGCATTTGAACGACAAGTGGAATATGAGTAAGGAGATAAAAAGTGAATTCTTTATGAAAACAGTATTTTGCGGAAGAAACTTGAAGCTTTTGAAATGTGGGTCTTATCGGAGTGAGTTGGGTGGGTTGACAAGAGTCAGCAATGACGATGTCGATTCTGAGCAAGAATATAGAAATATCGAGGACAATAAAGATCCGCAAACTCCAATACTTCACTCATGTCATGCATCATCCCGAAAGTACAACATTATGCTTTTAATAAGTAAAGGAAAAATAGCCAGAAGAAGAGGTCCGAGACGAAGAACATCTTAGCTCCGCAACCAATGGGAATGGTTTCAGAAATCTACCACATCACTGTAATAGTAAGTACAAACGGAGCTGCCATGGAATTCACCAACCAGAGTCGGAACCATCGTAATACTATTGTTACACTTTTGGGGGGTGAGCGGTGGACTCCGGACTAACGACCGGCTGTGGTAGGTTTAGGACAACTGTTTTGCTACATACGAGTGAACACCTTACCACTCAGTCACTCCGCCTTCGAAGCCATATTATTTGAAATGTGGAAATCGCGGTTTAGATAGTTTTTTCTAGGAAGAAGTTAATTATTTTCCTGGAGGCCAAGATCCTTAAAGAGGTGAAACAGAGTTTTTTATTTCAGGCTGGGAGGCCACGAGCGTCAACTTGCATTTCGTGAAGTTGAACAGTAAGCCGTTCAGGGTGACGGCATTTGCGAGATCATGGTATTTATTTAATTTGTACTCGCGGTCTTTTGGATTTTTTTATTCCCATGTAACATTTAATTCTACGATACGGGCCATCTTCCGAGATAGGGAGTAAAGAGTTACATCTGGACGGAGAGCTTTGCATCCGAGACTTTCCGGGAAATTATACTGTTTGGAGTTAATTTTACAATTAATTCTATAGTCTACAATTAATTCTACAAACTTTCGTGATATCGAATGAAGAGTTATATCTGATCCTTAAAGAGGTGAAACAGAGCTTTTTATTTCAGGCTGGGAGGCCACGAGCGTCAACTTCCACCGCGTAAAGGTGAACAGTGAAGCCATTCCGAGTGATGGCATTTGCGAGATCATGATATTTATTTAATTTGTAATCGTGGTCTTTTGGGATATTTGATTCTCATGGAACAGTTAATTCTATGATACGGGCCATCTTCCGAGATAGGGAGTAAAGAGTTACATCTGGACGGAGGGCTTTGCATCCGAGACTTTCCGGGAAATGATACTGTTTGGAGACAGAATCAACCTCGAGAATCCAATCTGAAGCCTTCTCTATTAATGAAAAAGGTTTTGTAGTGGAATGTTTTTTTCCTTTAGAGCCATCCCGTACAAACTGTATTGTACTGTGGCTTGGAGGATACTGTAAGACCCTTGTTGGTACGAGCTACTGAGAGGCTAATTACCTTGCGAATAACAGCAAGGACTTTGTCATGGCGGTAAGTATACTGTCCTTGATCTAAATCGTCCTTGATAGTCTTAGGGGTATTGCTACAAAGAGGGCATGACCTATCCTCTGAATAGCTCCAACGAGAGAGGTTACTGGGGTCTGGAAGTGTTTGCTTATGATTTTACTGCCATACCGCACAGACCAGTGCCATTCTGGCTGATTCCCGCAAGAAACTTTTTGTGGAAGTCTATGTGGGCCTGTAGATCATTTGGATCATTACAACCACTTGCTGCGTGCTTTGTTATTGCCGGATTCTTAGAATTGGACAGAATCGCAGTTTTGGTTATTCTGGAGTTGGCATAAAGCAGAGAGTGCAGTTTTAGAACTAGCCCGAAGTGGTGTTCGGACCCGAAGAAAGTCGACGGGTCGGCCGGTTTGGCCAAGGAAAACCAAGATTTTAAGCTAGCAGTCACCAGCGCATCTAGATGGGACAGTTGGGTTTTGGTGAAATCATAAATGAGAAAGGGCCATGACAAATGAGAGGTTAGGTAGATGTCGTAGATCCAAGCCTTTCTAGGATCAGAAATTAGCAAGGCATCTATTTTTGTCAGGCAACTACTGAAATGCTCGGAAGAAAGGTGAAATAAATAACAAATAACACCGTGTTCAGGTTGTTGAAGTCCAAGGTACACACTTTTTACTCCCCCACCCCCTCCCACTAGAAAATTGATTATACTCTAACAATTAAATAGGGAAACATATTCTGAATCCCCACCTTCCAATATTTGGGTAAGAACAAAAGCACCGACCAGCTACAATGCCCAATGTCATACAAATAAAGTTATTTTACCTCTATCTTGATGGCATTTGTCCACTTGCACTTGCAGTAAGTATTCTATGCACTCGCCTTGGTTATCGAAAATTACCTCTTTTCGTGGGTAGGTCTTTAGTAAGGTTTTTTTTATATTTAAAAATATTTTTCAGTAGGTATGCTATTTTTTGCATCTCCTGTAAAATTTCAAAAAAGGCAATCGGTCTCTTTCTACGATTAGCAATTCAACCGACAGTGGCAATAAAAGGCTTGACTATACATTTTTATTTTATTACAGGTTTCGTATAAAAAAATTAACAATGCCTGAGTAAATTATAACTTATTTGTACGATTTAAACGAAGCGCCTTTTAAATCATCATTAATTTCACTGGAAAATAAAGTCTGTAAAGTGGGAACGCCAGGTTGGTTTATTCCATGGGCACGACACCATCATGGCCGTGTGCGGTCTGCCCTCCCAAGTTCCACGGGTCGTCGAGCGCTCCGAGCAACTTTACCAAAGCCTTGTGCCCGTTCGCGTCTACGTCTGCGGCATACTCTTGGGGAAAAGCAACGAAGTCTTCACACATAATCTGCTTGTTCTGCGCAACGCCGTTCACCTCGATCCATCCCTCGAGCATCTCGCTCAGCGGATTCCTCAATCGCACCGTCACGTCCTGATCGTCAACAGTTTTTATCACGAAGCTATCGCCGTTGGGATTCACGGTGGTCACTTTACCCCAGCATGTGACTTTCCGGCCGGTGAACTGGTGAAGTGTGAAACCGGTCACGTACGGGATAAAATCGTCGTTGTCGGGAAATTGGGAGTCGTCTGTGTCGTCGTGATCCGCCATTATTAACTAACGTAGAAAAATAAATAAAAATAAAAATGCACGATAACAACCGACGATGACACAAACGTCAGAATCAAAGCCCGCCAAGTGCAAAGCGATGGATGGACGCGACAAATTCGCACAAATTTTGTGTCATGGCGATATGAGTTCAAAATAGACCTATATGCTAAATCATATTAACTGCTATTTTATTGGTGATCGCTGTTATCACGTTATCAATGACCACACCGTGAATGAGAATTAAATCAAGAAGCATGAAATATACGAAACGCCTCGAAACAAAGGCGCAAACTCCATCACGGTCGAAAATATATTATTAATGCCATCTAGTAGAACTTTTTTGTTTTACGGAATTGTAATGTATTTACTCCGTCGTGTGAAAGCGCCTACGCAGGCCTTTTTGATTTTCAAAGGTGTGTATCTTTTTTTCCGTTATCAAAAATCGGCAACAAGATACTATACAAGTCGGCGAACTGAAGCAATTGGGAATTTTACGACCGTTTGCGGTTATCAGGTAAAAAACGGGTTTTCCCCATGTGCGCCTGTGCCTTATATATCGATGGTTTTCCCTAAAAACTTCACATGCGAGGGTAAAGGACCTACCCAGACCAGTAGTTTGAGTCAGTAATTCATTGTGGGCACACGTAAAGTAGAGTATTTTGGAATATTATTGGCATTGTTTGTATTTCTTTGAGTTTTATTTTTATTTATGTTTGGTTTGCGATAGGTAAGTTTTTATTTGCTGCTATAACTATAGTGTTTAGTTTGTGTTTTTGTGTTTAGTTTTTTATAAAAAATGGCATCTTTAGATGAAATAGACAAGTCACTTTTGGCTATTATAAGCCGCAATCGCATGTCAAGTACACAAATTCGTGATCACGAGGCAATATTGGCCGAATATATCATGGCGGAGAGTGAGAGAGATGATAGGTACGCCACCGACTATGAGGATGATGTGGATTATGTTCCTGATGATCAGATAGAGGCATCTGATGTTGAACATGAGCTGGTAGTTGAAAAAGAATTGCCTGCACACGAGAACATTGATGAACCTGAAAGTGAAGAAGTCGTTGAAAGTGAACAGTGCCTAATTTATCAATTCCTGTCAGTGGTGTGCGTCAGTTATTAAGCGAAACTGAACATTAGTATGGATGCGAAAACGAAAATATGATATGCTATCAACACCAAGAGCTGCTCCAAACCCGTGAGCTCACAATACCGGGCACGGTGTAAACTATGTGCCAAACTTGAAAAATTTCAACGAAAACCACGATTTACCTGCCACCTTTGCAAGAATGCTATGTGCCTGCCTAACACACGGTACAGAAACAAAGAAACACACGACTTGCAACGCATGTCTAGCCGCAAACTATCGAACTAATAAATATTTTTTTTATATTCTTAGTGTTCTACATTACGTATCTCTGTGTTTAGTAAAATAAATCTTCAAATCTGGAAAAAACATGTTTTTACATGAATCAGTACTTTTTTTACTTCATTCATACACCACATTTTTTTTATTTATAAACGACAAATAAACATACAAACTATTTGCATACCATCCTTTTTCTAAAACACGTTTTAATAACCCTCTCATATGGGGCCTGGCCAGGCTCTTTCACACAATGAAGGGGTAAACAACTTTCAAACAACGGTATTTTTTTGTTTTACTGTTGCTAAGCCTCTATTTTCCTTAATTTTATAGAGGATCAAGGTAGAAAAAGGAAAAAAAATGGTTAGCGGTTTCTTAAATATGATTGTGATGTGAATGATTAATGAAGAAAAGTTGACTTATCTGGTCTTCCTAGACCAGGGGCT
>JAOPUG010000376.1:22116097-22138901 GCA_027564375.1 Micropterix facetella | reverse complement strand
GAGACAGCATCCTCGCCCATTGCAAAGGTGACCAAACTAAACTGTCTTAGGAAACTACGTTTCCAGCTTTCCCCAAGTAATTCACCAGATATAAAACAACTTCAAAGGGTGCACTGCCCAGAGCGTGACCCAGGGAATTCTTTTATTTAATTTACCTCTTCGAGAAGGCTCCCGGATTGGAGCTGGACCATGAATTGGAGCAGCCACGAAACAAGCTGGCATTGTGGTCCAAGCTGCGTAGAAAATTTAGGGTAGTACTGAGAACGTTCACCCCTGAAGATAATTTAGTAGACCTTTATGATATTAACCTATCGGATGCTGAAAAGCTCCTTTCAGTTTGAGATCACCTCGTCGCTAGTAAACGAACAGAAAGGCACGAGGGACAATCCTAACTAACCTTTTGAAAACTAGCTAAAATCTTAACAATGAATTTCTGTAAACTTGAAAGTTCAGAATAACCTTTTTATTGTTAAAAATTACCACATTTGATTATAATGTGAAAAATCCTATCTGATTCGTGATACGTCTTCTTTAACAATTATTAGATATTTATCTGCTGCTTGAAAAAAATCTTTGCTCGAATGATTCTACTAATGATGTAGTTTTGGGTCCTGAAACTTCCCGGCTGAATCAGCCTCTTGTGACGTATTGACTGCTTATACGCATGATTGAATGCTTAACCTTTTAAATGTCGCAACGTTTCTCGGCCGCTGCATCCATGAGTGCTGCCTAAATTTTACTCAACGCGGCGTGAAGCCCTTAACCTGGTTTTTGTTAATTTTCCTGTATGTATATTGTAACCAATATTTATTTTTGTGGTATTACAAGTTTACGTAATAATACATAATCTAAATGATGTTTATTTCATGTTTGTATGTAATTCGCCCAGTATAATAAGTTGTGTCTAAAAACGTTTTTTTTTCTCCCAAATGTCCAAAATAAATGTATAACGAGATATAAAGATATACATAGTGGTTTAATTACGTACCTTCCTAGATAAATCACCTGCACTACAAAAATAAAATCATACGAGATTTCCGACGTAGTGCCATGAAAAAATCAAAGGCTCATTGGCAGATAATGGCAGACTACTCGATCTCAAACTTTCAAAGTCGAAAAATTCCATTGCCACACCACGCTATTAGTAGATTTTTAACTCTCGGTGGTTGGTTTGTTCATTGAGAAGTGAAAATAATATTTTTTATTATGCTCCGAGGAGTTATATAGTCGCTTGCAAGTGAGCGCGCAAACGCTGTCGCCATATGGCGACAGCGACAACAGTACTTTGGCATATGTCAACATATAGCGATAGTAGTACTTTTTCATCATTTGCCATATAGCGCCGCTGGAACTTTGCAGTTTAAGTTGAAATATTTTGCGGAAGAAACATCAAACATCATCCGACCAGGACCAGGATCAGACTTCCAAGATGCTCCATATTCTCAATATAATTTTTTTATATGGGATGGAAATCTGGACACTTACAGACACAATGTTAAGAAAATTTGAAGCTCTTGAAATGTGGGTCTATCGGAGGATACTATGTATAAGCTGCGTTGACAGTCAGGAATGAAGATGTCTTAAAGCTTTGATCAAGAATGAGACCGGCAAAGTAGAATACTGCGAAAGATCAACATTATGCATCTAATAATTCAAGGCAAATAGCTAGAAGAGGTCCGGGAAGTAAAAAGTGCAAACGGAGCTGCCATAGAATTTACCGACCATAGTCGGGCCCATTATAATACTATTGTTACACTTCTGGGGGGTTAGGACAGCTATCTTGCCATATATGAGCGTGCACCTTACTACTCATTCACTCCCCCTTCAAAGCCATAGAATTTGAGATGCGGAAATCGCTGTTTTCTAAGGAAAAACCATCTTGACTCCGTAATCTATGGTAACGGCCTACTTTCATGTCTAACGACAATTATATTATAGGCCGTCGGCTTGGCAGTGCTCAGGCGGTAACCCATCCAAGTACTGACCACGCCCGACGCTGCTTAACTTCGGTGATCTGACGGGAACCAGTGTTGCAACGCGGCAACGGACATTATCCCAGAAATCTACCACATTCTCGTTTCAAGCGGAGGCCAATAAAGTTGTATTAGCCAATGTTTGGTAATCTTCGATTCCATATGCAAACAGTATGGCCCACACTGTAGGTCTCCAATATAAGAATGATTGGATTTATTTTCTCACTCCAAGCACTGAAGGATAATGCAAAGATTCTTTCATTTTATTTAAATGCCTTCCATCATACACTTCCAGGTACCAGTAATCTCAATGCTGGAGATATTCAGCATTGTCCCCTCTCTAGCTCAACCCCTAGCGATCAACCACATTAGACATATTGTAGCATGCTCCATTGGCGCTGAGCAGAAATTGTACTAAAATCAAATTATTTGTAATGTAAATTTGGCACCATTAGAATGAACTAACAAGTAGTTATAATAGCGACTGAAGGGATGACACTGAAGCTGGGCAATGACAGATAATACTCATCTAAGCAATAGTATGGGTTACTTTTATATGGAAACATTTCTGATGAGTAATTTACGTAAACTACATATTAATAATGATAATCAAGATATCATTATTTGGGCTTCACTGTCAAATTTGTGAGAAATATTGGCAATTTGTAATCTTGTGTCCATTGTGAAGAACAAACTGGAAACGTTTCGTCTTTCGTGCCGATAGAACTCGTCGAATATCTATGTAGGTGCGAGAATCATTCTCTATCTTATTCCTTCATCAAGCTTCGATTCTTCGGCTCTCGTTCAGCCAGAGTGCGAATTGAGATCCAACTTGCACCCCCACCGCTTGATATGCAAGCATGCAGGAACACGAAGACCATGTGGAGAGTATCAATTATAGAATATATACACTATATAGCAACATGGTTGCAATACATAAGTTATAGAGGTATATAATAAATACAAACGGAGCTGCCATGAAACTCCCAGACCGGAGTCGGGCCAATCATAATATTATTATACACTTCTGGGAGAGGAACGGTAGACCCCGGACTAATGATCGGCGGTGGTAGGTTTAGCACAACTGTCTTGCCGCATGCAAACGTTCAACCATTCACTCCCCCTTTGAAGCCATAAGATTTGAGATGCCGAAATCGCAGTTTTAGTTTTTTTTTCTGCATCATTAGTCAATACAATGCCTAATGATGCAGATTTGTTTGCACAGTTGTCAATACGCCAACTGAAATAGATTGCTATAATTGGACTGAAATTGATTTTGAATCTTGCTCTTCTGCACTGATTCCTGTTGCATTTATATAGTTTTACTTAACTTGAATGGTGCGCATAAGCATACCAGGACAGTCGCTAATATTGCCAGACAGATCCATCACCCGTTCTATAAAGAAACTACCCTCTTCTTTGCACACTCTTCATAGTAAATAATTATGTAGTCATGTTTTTTTTTTTTTGAATTATTGAAATGGAGGGTTACCCTATATAGATAAAAAATAATTAAAATGAAGTAGACATGATTTTATCGACTTCGGTTGGGGAGGACCAGAGCACTATAGTAATTTTAAACACGTTTCTTCGAGCATTCGAGATTGTTAAAATATGTTGGAACTTCATAGTAGCTTTTGACTTTTGATGGACTTTTTACATAATTAAAATATAGAATTTTTGAGCAATTTCTAGTTTTTTCTTCTCAATTTTCGCAGCGTTTTGAGATGCCCGACTTCCGATTTCGAAGCGAGTTGCTTTCATTTCGCAACGTTCCCAAACAGAACAAAAGGCAATTACTTACACAGATGTGGCGAGAGATTCGCGAGTGTGTCGACCCGTCTGGGAAAAGGATCGATTGGAATGCGCGCGAGCGACATTCGCTCACCCGGAACGCCTTCGCGATAGGTAAAATCAACAGCCATCGAGTGTACTAACCCACGATACGAGAGGGCTCTCCATGAACTCCTCCACTTCGCTGACGGACGCTGCCATGGCGGTTCGATGTTAGGACAATTTACCGCGAACGGAGGCGCGATCGCCCATCTCGTACCATCGCACGCCGCGAAAACAACGATTGGAACGCGTAATTTCAAGATTGGGAGCAAACATCTGCGCGAAAATAATGAAAAACCACAACACGAATCGTTCCTTGTTTGACACTGCTAGAGAAGTGTCTCATATATCGATACCTATTTTAAATCGATACTTTTCATTTTGTACTCGATACTTTTACTCGTATTCGATAAGCGAGCAGGTTTTGCACCAGCGTTGAGCTTATAGTGTCCGAAGCTAGTGCTAAAAGAGCAGCTGCTTGGCTATCTGAGTTGATATAAATTCGATGGTGGCGTAGTTCTTTCGGAGGTTGATATCTGCACATTTTAGTAATAGGGTATAGCTCAACTTGGAAAATGGAGGCGTTTTCCCCCAAATTTATACTTCTTTCGAAACTTGATCACTCTCCATTTATTTCGCAGCCTACGTCAAGTCCTGATTTGGAACCACCGTAAACCATTTAAGGCTATATCGGTCTCCCAGTGCAGTTGGTTGTTCAGCCAATCATCTCTGAGTGGCAGTTCCACTGTAAAAATTCTTTCAAAATTGAACAGTGGAAGCATGGTATCTGATACCATACTGAAGACTAGAGTTTGAAGGACCAAGTATATGACAGATCTTAGGGTTTATTAAATCTAGTTTACCTTCTCTCGGACAGATAGTCTGCACATACTGGCTCTCGCTACCTGTTGAATGAGGATATGCAGGGGCTGTAAGTTCAGCAGTGTATTTAGAGCTGCCCCAGGATAGGAACGCATTGCCCCAGTTGTGATGAGCCAAGCCGTCCTTTGAATGCGTTTAGTTTGGTAATCACATTTTTCTGGTTTGCTTTGTTATACCAGACCACAGAGGCATATGCAATTATCGGCCTCACATTGGCCGTATATAACCAACGGGATATCTTAGGGTTAAGGCCCCAATTTTCTCCTGCCAGTCTACTGCTTATATCCAAGGCACTTTTTGCATTTTGTATAGTTTTGTCTAAATGGCTGTTCCACGTGAGTTTCTGGTCGAATATGACTTCCAGATACTTTACTTTCTTGGAAAACAGCATCTGCCTGCCATTTAGACTTGGCATAGTCAGTTCTTCTAACTGCCGTTTGTTAGTAAATGGCACGAGAACGATCTTACCAGCATTAACTGATAATTCGTTCTCTTTGCACCATTTGCCAACAATGGTTGTCGCTCTTTGCATAAGGTACGAAATCGCACTTTGACAGAATCCTTGGAAAATGATCACTAGATCATCTGCGTATCAATGAGTGTCTATTCTAGCTTCTGCCATTTTATGCAGGAGCTGACCTACAGCAAGAGTCTATTGAAGGAGCGAGAGCATGCCTCCTTGCGGACAGCCTCTTGTAGTAGTGACGTCAAGGTTTGTTCCGTGACGTTACCTTGGCAGTGCGGTTGGAGTGCATCGTTTTACCCATTTAGTTGTGGTGGATTCAACTTTTTTCCTCTCCAAGTCCTTTACTAGAGTTTCATTAGAAGTTTTGTCGAAAGAGCCACAATGTCAAAAAATGCGCATAGGTAGTACGTTTTATAGTCTTCCAATGCCTTTTCCATCTATCTACTAGGTAGAGCAGAGCAGTTTCCGTTGATTTGCCTCTACGGTAGGCATGTTGGTTACAACTTATAGGGTTAATAGTTAATGTTTCTTCCCTAATATGTGTCTATCCAGTATCTTCTGCATCGTTTCAGTAAAAAGGATGGAAGGTTGATTGGTATAAAGGTCTTTGGCAGTGCGTAGTCCTTCCTTCCAGCCTGTATATAGTGCTTTGATCTTGGTCTACTCTTCTAGTATATACCTCCAGGCATAGCTTGCTCTGAATATTTAAACCAGATATGGTATTAGGATATTTATGCCCTGTTGTAGTAACACCGGCATAAAATTCGTCGTCCTCGCATGATTTGTAAGGTTTGAAGGATTTTACGGTCCATTTGACCTGATTGGGGCTTTATTATTCTAGCAGCCCTGCTCCAGTTCTCATTTCGAGGTCTATATGGAGTGGTAGCTGAGTTCTTAGTCATTAAAACACCTGGAAAGTGGGTTGATATTAGAACATCCATAGTTTCCTTTTCATTAGTTTTGAAGGAGTCGTTTGGTTTTTTCAAAAGACAAATTCGGTTAGGATTGTACTCTACATAGCTGCTTGAGGCGTTTTCATGATGTCCTCGCAGAAACTTTTCCACGATGCTCTTTCGGCTCTCCTAATTTCTTTATTGTATTCAGTTAAGGCTTTTTCGTAGTCCTCCCATTTGAGAGTCAATTTAGCCGTATATGATAGTTTCCGGGTTTCCTGTTTTAACTTGTTCAGTTTCGAGTTTTACCACGGAACTTTTATTTTGGAAGTTTTTGTCTTAAGCGGGCAGCTATCCTCGTAGGTATCTATAATGCCTTTCATTGTAGCCGCCACAGCCACTCTCGCATGTTTATATAGTTTTGGTAGTGTTTCTTTAGTGTGGCATGGTAGCCATCCCAGTCGGTAGCTTTCGGATTCCTGAATGATGTGGGTTGGCAGGCTATGGTAGTTCAAATGCTATGTGTCTATGACCAGACATTGAAGTGTCATCCGTAACATGCCAGTTTACTATGGTACTTGGCCAAATTTTTAGAAGCAAACGTTATGATTAAAACTTCCTGTCTGGCACTTGTAGCACTCGGCACGCATCCCTTATTTAATAAATTAAGACAGTTGATTGAGAGGAAGTCATTAAGTAACTCACCCCTATGTTAAAGCTACCCCACGCGGTGTGGAGAGCGTTTGCATTACATTCTACCGGTAGCTCTGCGTTCTGGGTTCGAGCGTAATCCACAACGTTCGACAGCTTCTCGGCAGGATTTCTTTTCTCTCAGGATAGATACCAGGTTACCTGTTCCACTTGAAACAGGTAAAAAGTTAATATTCTTGTTGACCACAATACATGCTCTGGATTTTTTGTCGCCAGAGTAAGAGAGGATCTCATTCGCAGCGTTTAGCCCCTGAATGGTTAAACGATTTACTCAGGGTTCTTGTGCGAAAGTAATGTCAGTTTCTCTTTTGCGAGGACAACGCTTCGCCACGGCACTAGTAGCAATGGCACGGTGGAGGTTGATTTGGAGAATCTTAGCAGAATCTTCTGTGGTCGCCATCAGCGGTCTGAATGGAGGGTCGGTTACAGGCTTTGCCCTTTCCAAAGGTCCACGTCCGGATTGGGATAGGCCTTGAGTCTTCCCAGGGTTTTCTTCGTTCCCGTGGGCACTTCTCTGTTCCCGGAAAATTTGGCAGGACTAGGCCGATTTACCGGCTCCTTTTCTTGCTGGGATGGGAGCAGCCGTTTATTCGCCTTTAGTAGCGAAGGATGGGTTTGCCATATTTTCTGGGGATTTGCTGACTTACCCATGATTTTGAAAGTGATTTTTCCAAACTCAAGGGTAGTCCTGTAATCGAAGGTCCGAAGCGTCTCCACAGAAGGCTCGTCAATTGAGAATATCACAATGTGTCTATTATTTTTGTCCCTGCTGTGTAGAATTCTCCAGTGTTCTGGATATAGGCATTCGTTCTGTTTCGTTAGCAGGCTTAGGGCGTCATTTATACTTGTCGCCTCTCTGCTGGGAAATATCGCTGCTGAAGAAGATTCGACGGCGCAGGCATCTCACTTTCCATCATGATTGACAGCTTCGCTTCGGCCTATGGTTTTAGGCTTGGGATCTTTCCCACAAGCTGGCTCTTCTGATTTTCACACGTGATCAGTATCCAGCTAGGCATGTGTGTGAAACCCAAAAACATAGGACCAGTTCCTCTGCCAACGATTTTGAAAATCGATGTCAGTAGTGAGCGGTGCACTAATTGTATTTGGTCATCCTTCATGGGGCTTTCATTTTGAATTCCCACAGAACCAGCTACCTTTCTGAAGTTTGTCTTGTTGCCTTCTTCTGGGTGGACCTTTTGAGCCATTCTTGTGTGTTCCTTTAGGACTCCTCCTATGACCGAGTGTGCTTGGTTGCTCTCTGTTCAGCAGGTTTGGCAATGTACTGCGGAACCAGGCTAATAATTTCGCTCCAGAGCTTGGGCATTCTACGAAGGCCTTCGGCACTTACATTTACAGCCCTCAGTTATTTGAGGCGTTTGCGAGCAGTACCGGACAGCTTTGCCCTGTGCTTCCCCTAGCATATCTCGTTATCGAGGTCCGTCACCTTGGGCGTATTAGATTCGTTTCCGTCTCTGTCTGCATCTGGGCTCGTCCCTGCAACAGCTGAGATGTGTTTAGGCAAAAGGTGGACTTGGGTCCTATCTTTCCTTCCCGGTCGGAATTTAAAAACGAATTTTCATGTGTTTATATCATACATATATGTTACCACGAGTAATCAGGAAAGGGTAGTGCAAAACCGATTGAATGCTATATGATTGCCAAGGTTTCATAAAGCCACCGTTAGAGACTGAGCCCCTCCCCCCTCAACCATGCAGCACTTGGCACGGCACGTATCACACCTTGGCTTGGGAAAGGTCTTTTCGCCTCCGATCAGCAAGTCCCGGGATTTTCTCCCTGAAGTTGCTAACGCGAGATCGCGTTTGATTTAAGACTATATTTAGGCTAATCCTTCACCCCGAGGCGTTTCAACGATCATTATCGTTATATCGCCCCGTTGTGAAATGTACAGAATATGGACATGGGCTCCGGCAGATTATTTTCAGGGAGGTGTATCAGCATCTACACATTATATTATTAATTAATAAATTATAATTTATAACAGTGCATCCTTATAATTGTAGGTAGGCATATAAAATTAGACATTTACGTCATGACAATTAAATTAATGTCAAATTCAAATCGAGCGAGTATTTGAATATGCGTCTCTGAACGCACCGCAGGGCGTGCGATGGCCATATATGCGGATCTTTATTCAAATTATGAACGACATAAGACGGACATTGAATTTATTGATAAAGTGTTGTCATATTTGGACAACAACCTAGAAGTTTTACGTTTTTATTCAAACAGTGACTTTAATTTTTAAAAATGTATGTCTTAATCGTTTTCTTTCATGGCAGGGGGTGCAAGTGCAACCCCTTGTACCCCCCTCCCGGCGCCCATGAATATGGACAATACCTATCAACAATCCAACTACGCCACTGCCCGTCAGAGTCCAACGTCTTACGGTGAGGCATTGGGAATCGCCACCCAGCGGGCAGCCTCACCCCCTGACTACCCGATTAGGTCGGATTTTCTCTGTCTACCCGTCTGGTCACAGGCTCGAAGTCGCTTGCACAACCTCTACCTGTTGTAATAACGCGGCATCCCGCCACTCGGAAATATCGCTGATCCGTGGCGTCCTATACCGAGATTGGGTGGCTATCGGGTAGTTTCTATGGGTAGGTGACGACAGGTAGACACCTACCCCCGTGTCTTAGGAAACATATGTTGTCAGACCCCTCCGAGTCTCAGTCGATTGACAACACGGTCGGTTTTCCCGCCCCGTGCGTCAGCCGTCCAGTTCCGGCCGAAGTTTCGTCCCCTGATCCACCGCACAGCGGGTTCACCAGGTTAGTCCGTCTTCGAAGAGGCTCCCGGACAGGAGCTGCCCCGCGAGTTAAGCCGACCAAGTTCATATTGCGGCCATTATAGCCCAAGCTACACGGACCCGTTAGGAGCTAACCGGAGACTAGGATGCACCGGCACGGCGCCTTTGTCCTAGCGGAACGTAAGACACTATCTGGGTCAAAATCCCCGTTGCACACGTGGAGATAGGTAGGCCTTCATTCGCATCAGTCGGTCGCTCCTTTGTTTTCGATACTAATCTTTACTAAAAATATTCGATACTTTTTGAAACATCCCTAGACACTGCGTCGGCTTCTGACGTAAACTTATTAGGCGGTCTAGGATACATTATCGCGCCAGTATAAATCCAAACAAACCACGAAAATGAATAACCATTGATATTCTAAAATTATATGCTATATAGTAAAATATCAGTAGTAAATTACATCTCAATTAATTCGTTATTCAAGGTTTTTAGTTGCGATTTTTAAAAATACCTTTTATTATGATTGACAGTGCCATCTGTCGTCATAGTCAAGCAATATAAGCGAAGACGCCAACCAGTTAGAATGTTTCTTCTACCGAGCGCTAGGCGGCCCAAATTCGCTTGCGGTTTCGCGCTGCTCTGGCTGCAGCAAGTGGCTGAAGTGGCGCTCAGCGGCGACTGCTTGGGCAGTGTTTCGGCGGCACCGGTTCCGTGCGGTATTGTAGCGGGAAAACCTCCGTCTGATTTTCTTCGCGACTCCGGCTTGCTGTCACGTAGATGTAAACACCTACGATTTAACAACATTTTGAGTTCCATTAATTTATCGGAATTAGTGATTTTTGTGCAGCTGAACGGATTGTGTTTCTTTTGATTTTGTGTGTTTTGTGTTATTTTGAGTTTAAGTGCGATTTGTGTTTTGATTTTGATCGGGCGAACGGAGGGAGGCGATCGCCCTTTAAATTGGTGAGCAACCGCATTTGTTTGGATACATTTATCTAAAGGTGTCGGTTTTTTTTTATTTTAATTTTATAAGGAAGCGCCAACGCTTGCATATTACGTGATAACTCGTATGCAGCTGATCTATTGTTTAATTACAGAGAATGCTGCGCTGAGAGACCAAATATTGCACCCACAGAAGTGTGTTTCTGTAATACAGTCGGTTTTTTCCATCCACTCTTATTGCATGACATTTTCCCAAACTGTGAAAATGCTAAATGTTTTCCCGCCAAAAAATAATCGCCGCACCCGCATCCTCCAATAATTAATTAGAGGACATTCCTCCATGTTCACATTTCCCCCTCGCGGTTCTCACTTGGCAAGTTTCCGTGGAAGTTTCCCGACGATTCCCGATTCGGAAGGGAAAGTTGGGCGAGCCGGAGAGATTTATAATCTTGTGTCGTCTCTTAATTTTAATTGGACTTGTTATGCCTGACTGCGATCTTGATTGGCGTCCGCGGACGTACTTCGACTTGCAAATTATCCTGAACAGGCGTCCGGGCGTCGATCGACCTTCTATTGAAGTTTTAGGCATGGGGGTCGAGACTAAGTATGATAATTTGCAAGTAGCTTGCTCAAGTTGCAGAGATGTTTAATTCAAGCTTTACGGATGAGATGCACTTGCATTTGTTTTGAAACGGAAGTTGTTTATGCTTAATTTGCGAGCAAACATATACTTAGGTGGGTACAAAGTATTATATTCCTTAGATTCAAATACAGAAAACTATGTACCTACCTAAAAAAGGGTCAAAGACTGCATGATAAGACTACAAGCGCTGTAATTAAGTATATTCTCAAGCCATGTTGCTTGAATTACAGCCATCAATGGATAAAGTCCCCAACCACACCTGGCCAATATTTTCCGAGGTAATGGTACGATGGTAGAATATTCAACTAACTACTATTCAATAATGTGTCGTCACCACTCCCTAACACACTTTATTACAACGTACTATTTAACAGGTCCAATAACTGGCACTAGAATATATTTCAAGTCAGCACTTAGGTACTTTTCATGACAGCACAAAGGAGATGGAAATATTTCCAAATGCATGCAGTCGGTAGAACAATACTGTCCAAACATGGATATGGATGAGAATGAACACGTTGAAGCGTATAAGTATTCAGTAAAAAAAAAAGATACAAAAAAAAACCTGGTTCATACATACATATACTTTCAGCTTGTTGAAGCGACATATAATGTGAAGCTGTTCGAGATATAATAAGCGCGATGATGTATTTGCATAATTTTCATACCTTTTATCGGCTATAAATAATTGCGATTTTCGGGTTCGATTTTCAAATTCTTCATTTTCTTCTATCCATCATTTAATTTTTTTTAATATTCAACTCGCAAACCACTAAAGATTTAGGAATGACTCTACAACATAGTTAGAGACATATATTCTCGGGAGTCTAAAACACTTTTCTTTTCCATTCTAGCATTAATTATAACTGAGTTATGAAGTATTCCATTTTCAGATTATAACATTTTTAATTCAAAACCCGCTGAAGATATCGAAAAGTGACGTAAGGGAGAGTTGTAGGCAATATCGTCAGAATTCTATGCCCCATATATTTATTTATTTTGGACCGGAGTATTAACCGATTTATGATTTTTCAATTTTGGAAAGGCCGTCATTTTGAAACAAAATAGCGGAAATGACTTTTTTAGATTCCCACGATCTCAAAACATGAAGATCCGGTGCACAATTCTAAATGTTGATGGAAAACAAAGCTTTCCCTTTTTACATACTTCGTGTAACATGTTTTTTTGGAAAGTTACATAGACTGAATACACTGAATTAGAAATGGGTACAACCATTCATAGCACAATATTTTTTATATACAATCGTAGATGTTCATTTTTATATTTGATTTAAGATTATCTTTATTTTTAATGTTTGTTGATATTATCGGCAATTTTTATTAAGAAATGATTTTGCACCTCCTAATTAATTTAAGATTTACTTTTCTAAGGCAAAAGTACCCTTCTATCATAGTAAAATAATTTTCTTTCTTTATTTGTTTAACAATCATATGCATAGTCATTTATTCATATTATATGTACGTCGATACAAAATACGTCGACATTACAAAAAAAAACTTTAATTTAATGATAAATTCAACGTTAAATAATATTGGCATTGCAAAACGAACGTTTCTTTTAACTAATTTATAATTTGGCATTCGATTTTTTTCTAAATTATAAAATGCATTTTATGTCACAGAAGTCTTCAATTTGTATCTAAATACATTGGTAGTTAATATCCTTAATAAATTAGCTCAGCTTGTAATTTTTTTTTGGTCAAGAAACGCCGGCAAGTCTTCCGGACTTCGACAGTTGATTCTTCTGCTGGTTCGTTCAGATCTTCAATAGTTTGTTCATACATATTATATCAGTACATACCCTATATTGATTTTATTGACAGTTTATGTAAATAGTTTAATTAGAGTTAGGTATTTTTTTGTCTAAATAAGTTTTTCCTAGGTATTCAATCTGTATTATGGTTAATGGCTTCAGTGGCATTTAAGGTAAAACAAATGAAGCGGGAACACTGACCTGATTCATCAGAGGCAATTTCAGTTTAACTGCAATCATCCCAGAATGTTGTAAATTGCAAATTAGCGTCTTTCTAATATACCGACGATTATGGCTGTATTTTCATTCGGTCGATGTGCCGGCATCGACATTTACGTCTTGTTCCTTAAATTCCCTGGAGACATGGCTATCAAATTCTGACTCCTAATTCTCACCTGCAGATTTTAAACTAAATCTGCAAATAAGAGTTAGGCAATTGTAACGTTGGTACGCAAACTGTGGGAGCGAAGAGTCACTAACAAAATAACTGAAAGCTACAAATTGAAGAAAATGCTAGAGGAGTCACGAAATTAGTATTAAATTACATTCAGGGAAGTGCCTTCACAACCTTTAGAAAAAAATGCCGCTATGTGCAGATCTATCTGTTTATTATCTACTTTGTCTATAGACAAAATAGATAATGAGAAATATCTTGCACCAACAAATGACAAATTTTGTTATTAATTGTGTGCATAATAGTTGTTATATTGTAGTTGTAATCACTATGTATTTGTACTACAAAATGCCTTTAGATGGATTTTTTATAAATAATTCTCCTCGATGCTTCTAGGTGGCGTTTTTGAGTAAATTGAGATTTTTATGAATA
Organism: Micropterix facetella; assembly: GCA_027564375.1. Classification (NCBI taxonomy): domain Eukaryota; kingdom Metazoa; phylum Arthropoda; class Insecta; order Lepidoptera; family Micropterigidae; genus Micropterix; species Micropterix facetella. The sequence continues at coordinate 22,125,183 of JAOPUG010000376.1, read as the reverse complement.
ATCAAGATATCGTAAAATATTGCATTATCTTACTTAGACCAACAACCAAAGTCTCCCCGTGGGCCCCTAGTAGTGCCCTGGTGGCACTGTACTACCTCGCACCTTAGTAGCTACGACACAATAACATTTACCTATAAATTTTAGTCTAGCTAAACATGAATGTGATTCCAAGCGACTGCTATATTTTTTATATTTTTTATAATTTTTCTGTAAGTTTTATTAATACATCCACCACAAAATATTTCAATGTTAGTATATCCAGAAAAAAACACATCCTATTTTAAAAATAGAAAACAATAAATTGGCATTAAGTAATTACATTGTTAATAGTCTAGACCTAAGGAAAATGACTTGATAATCTGAATAATATGCAGGATATTGTGAGTACCTAGTTTACAATAGAAGGTCATGTAATGCCACAATTTAAGCTATAGACGATATTCTCTTCTATTCTATAGAAAATATTGGTGAAAGAAGGGAGTCAAGATAGCTCAGGAAAGAAGCAATTTCAGTTCCTCTAGTCGTGACACCTGGGAAAGGCAACGACCGCACAAGGTCGCAACTCACAGCCATCCATTTGTCAGTGCGCACGCAGCTGCAAATCTTCCGCACGTTTCCGCCAAGTTCGACAATCCTATGCGGCCGTGTTTACATTACAATTTATTCCGCTTGTATTGCACTGTACCCTGCGATAAGTAGGTAGTAGTACTATAGCGCAAGTAGTATCGTGGGCCCACGCTCCGTAACTGCGAGCCGGCAACCGGTTCGACCGGTTCGGTTTTGTTGACCCGCGAGACATTGTAACATGTAAACAAACCTTTATACGATCCAGACTTAAGGCGACTACTACTGTGATCTGCCGTTTTTACAGTTTTTAGAGTCAATACCATTCAGTGACAGTTTTATATTGCAGTAATTAAAAATCCGATTTTGAATCTTCAAATCCTTGTTGTCACAAACCAAGTCAGTTTTCGATATTTTCTTTTCTTTACTACGAAAATAAATAAAAACTAAAGTCTCTATTTATCCTTTTGCCAGGAAAATATAGAAACAGTAGCAATTTGTCATACGAAGTTTTGTAAAGAATTACATTTTAGATATTTTAAAACATTTTACCGTAAAAAAATATGCTTTTTCTGGGTGGAGCGCGTTCAAATGAGACGCTCTCTGTTAAGTCACGGGACTGAGAGAGATGGAAAACATCGAAAGTGTTCAAAAGAAAGAATTTGATAGGAGTTATAATCCCTAATTTAAATATTTTTATATTTAAAGGCAAAGCTGCTTATTCAAAAATCAGTAATTAATTTGTCTTACTGTTGTCGTTCGGTCGGATATTTTCGTATGTACAATCATAGAAAATTGAAAATTCGTGGTATTTTCGAATATGGTCATGTGCAGGAATAATCTATTACATCTGTCAGCGTTCTGGCACACCAGTTAACGTAAATGTGTACTGTCAAAGATGGGTGGTTCCTAACGGTTTCGTGCATCTTGGGCCAGATGGCCGCATATATGTCAATTTGGGTCGGCTTAACTCACGGTTCAGCTCCTATCCGGGAGCCTCCTCGAAATACGACTTAATATGGAGAAGCCTAAGTGCGGATCTGGGGGAAAACCTCGGGCGGAACTAGGCGGTTGACGCACTGATCGGTTTACATGCCATGCTGCCAATCGCCGAATAACGGGGGAGCCTGGAAATGTACGTTTCCTAGGACGGCGGGGATAGATGTTAACCTAATGTCGTCTAGCCTTAGGAATGACCCGTTGGCTACCCGTCCCGAGGGAAAATTGTCGCGCGAAGGGCGCCTCGGATCAGTGATATATTCGAGCTACGAATTACCGCCAACATCAGTCGTCGAGAGTAGGTATTGATTAAAATTTAGATTAGATTTATTACTGGTATCGTGGTGATGAAACCCACTATTCATCAAGTGTTTACGGGCGTACATAATATTTTGACATATATAGGACGAGAATAACGCCATGATTCCCGATTGAATAAAGAGTTTTTGATTTAATAAGGAGTTAATAAAGACTATGTAAACTGCGCACTGCCCTTTTTTAAAGAATGTTCTGCTATTGTCCAGAACATTAGGCCATACGTTATGGTAGAATGGAAGTAAGCAAAATAAACGGATTTAGAGGCATCAAAGCAACATACATTTGGAATCTTACTGATGGCGAATATGGTACTGCACAGTTTTTACTAAGTTAAGCTAAGTGATAAGACCAATTCATTATAGCTTTTGGTCGATTGTTAGTCCTAGAAATTTTGTGGAAATGACATTTTTTATTTGATATGTCCTCAAGTAAACATCCATTTTATTGAATTTTGACCGCACAAGGAGAAGCACATGGTTTTTGATTTACAAATATTGAGTGACAATCGTAGCGACCGTTTTATTTATTTATTTTTGTAAGTGCATCTTTATTTTTGTCACTAAAAATTAGGGACGTGTCGTCGGCGAACAACATGATTTAATTATCTACACACCTCATGCAATCATGAATATCGTTGATATATACGAGGAAGAGGAAAAGGCCAAGTATTGATCCCTGAGTTACCCCTTTAGAAACATTCTGAGAGGATGGAAGAAATACAATCGTACATGTAACTAATTTGTACGATGAACGATCTAGTTGGTAAATCTTGCATATCTTACAATTACTAAATTAAACGTATGAACAGGATTTAAATTATATTATAACGCTGCCACAAACTCGCTGGCCCATTCGCCCTCTGATGGGAGAAATTAGCAGCGGCTAACGCGACTATCATCCAAACTATAATTTATAAGAAAAAAATCTAAAATTTTATATTGGCTCATTGTTTATTAAGTACTGTCCCACCTTAGCAACTCACCATGCGCATGGAAAGCATTTCGGCACCGTGCATACGGCTCGTTTGACGTTTCAAACCGGGCGCAGTGCGCACTGAGCGCATGCGTCAATAGTGTTTGGAAGTGGCGACGCTTACGAAAGCAACGGAAAATTAGGCAAAAAATAAATAAATTAAAAGATAAATAAATAAAAACAATAACAAGCGGCGAACCCATTTTAGACCATACCGAGACATTTTTCTCTAGGAATTCCGGACGACGGATAAATGAACAGACTCGTTAATTATAACTACTTTCTTAAAAGTATATAACAGGAAAAGTAGCGATATACATTGGCAACTTTGCCCGTCCCATGATTGGGAACACCTGACTTATCCAAAATGGCTGAAAACCTATTCCAACAAGTTTCTCTTGTCACCAGGAGTCCAAAAAAAAAACCAAATACGCTATGCTTGCTCTACCTATTGGTCAGATTCTCACCCAGGCCGAGTGAACCAGGATGCTCCTGCAGCAGCACCTGCTGGACTAGGATCAAATTTGCTGGACACTGTCACCCAGAGAGGCTTCATGCCAAATTTGGTTAAGATCGGACAACGGAAAGACTTCGGACGGACAAACAAAGAAACAAAAGAATAAACTCACAGTGTGCATCAGACTATACATATGGCCCGTTCTACGTAATACATACGGGCCTAGATAGGCTAAATAAAGGTGTGATGATATCAGAAAACTATCATTAAAATAAATTAAAATATTGTTACAACGGGAAGGTTGATATCAACGTGCAATATTTTAATCACCTACGTTTAATACCTACGCAATTACGAAGGTGTTAAATGCTTGTGTGTATGTTATGCAGGCACTAGCGTTTCACACCTCATCACCAATGGCTGTCGTGTGTAATGTGGTTTTTATATGTGTTATTTTGTTTTATTCCGATTTGCGGCTTCGGAAGCAATTCCGATTAAAGCTCCTGCTATGGGCGGGGGCATTGATTTGATGCATGAGCATTTATTTTAAACGCTGACAGAAACGATAAAAGGTTACGGTAACGTGTATGTGTTTTGATAAAGGCGTGGTGTGTACATATTTGTGAATGAAATGAAATGAAAAAAAATTCGCTATTACAAAAGTAAATGATTTTATTTTTAATACTTGATCTTGAGTGCAAACAACATTTGCCAAACGACATCCTTTTTTCCTTGGGCACAGATTATACAATGACAAAGAGTAGAAATGGCAACACCTAAAGACCATTCAATATTTTAACGATAGTATTATTAAATGGTTATTTGAATTAGGGCGATCTAAATCTGAAAACTTGGTTTGTAAGAAGTATGTATAATGGTTGATTTCAAGTATTATGCATAACATCATAGATCGTAGGGTATTTATTATTAATAATATTTAGTAATATTTTTCATTATTTTTATAATCATATTCATATACTATATTATAATAATATTATGTTACATACATATATGATTATACCATAATCGTATTTATTACGTATTATAATCGTGTTTAGGTATATGTGTATTTACCATATTAATTTATAAATACGTTTAAATATACGAGTATACAACGAATATCGCTATTATATCTTGTATTATTAATATAGATTTTGTATATTTAGTTATTTACTCTGGTCCACCTAGATAGGGAAAATACAGTCCTAGTTAGGTGGGCAATGAGTATTAGCCACATTTGTGTGTAAACATTTTTCGAGTTACTTTATGACATCTTTAACAATGTAGCCAAATATACAAAAAATATGAATAAAATCTTTAAAAAAAATTATTATGAAGAAAACCAGAGATGCCTAGGAGTAGTAGAAATGCAAGAATCAGAGACTGTTTGTTTCGTCTGCGTAACGGGCGAAAGAACACAATCGTTCGAGTGTGAACCTTGTGCCTCATTGGCCCGTATTTCGTAACTTATTGGTGTGATAAGGTCTGTATAATTCAGTGTCTAAAAACAAGCTTAAGCGGAGCCTAATATTCAACTGACGTTTCGGTATTCTCTTTCTAGGGTCCTAAGTGGGACTTTCTTATACAGAGCTCTAAACATGACGATAACCACAATTTCGTCCCGTTTTCGTATTTCTTTTATACACTGTCATGGCGGATGGGGCTAAAATCGTGTTTGTTCGGTGATAAATTAAGAACGCTTGAAAAATAGCTTAAACGGGCAGGCATGTAATTTGATAGGTTTAAAACGCGTATTTCGTGAATTTTGTCTTTATTTTAATATACTCAATATTATTAAGGAAAACGAATAAATAAACAGTAAATTATTAAGCTTCTGTTCAAAAAATATTGGTCCTTATTCCGTTTCTTATCAGTGCCTAACTCGGCCTTGTCGAGGTCTAAAACTGCACTGACATGGAAATGAGGATAGCACTGGTGGCATTACAAAACAGTCAACATTTATAGTAATTAAAATCCGCCAACTACTCATCTTGATTTTTAGATGCACTTTACTGCAATTGACACTAAAATAACGAATGCACGAATGCAATGCATACTAAAATAACGAAACGCACAAAGAAATTCCGAACGAATACGACGAAGCAAGATGGGGCCGGCTCTGGCCACGCAAAACTGTCATTTAGGACCGATTAGGACCGACCTTAGACGAAACCGGAAACTCTAGGAATTAGGACCCGTTCTTAAAATTTAAGAAACTGAATACTAAAATAGTAGGAATGGTACTTACATTCTTATATTTTAGAACCAATTAAGATTAGGCTAGCTAGAAACGGAATAGGATCGCTCGGATCATGAAGCTTAGCTTCGACGGCGACAGCGAAACGACACAGAAAGTTAAATATATAGACACATAAACAGACGATACGGTTGAAGCAGGATAAGGAATCGGCAAAAACGTATCCCGGGGCGGATGTTACCCTCCAAAACATTCCCGTTGTCATAACACTGGAGCCTAATTCGAGGAATTTCAGAGAAAATGGCACAAATGTAAAGGGAAAATGTGCTTTTGGGTAAAAGATTTATCAAACGAAAGAATCTTAAGGAGAGGATATAAAAAAATAATAGAAAAATTCTTTATTAAACAAAATTACAGTTTTACACATTAGCGGACTTATTGCACTTCGGCAGTCTCCTACAGTCAACCATAGTTTTGTTAAGAGAGTTTCCGAGTAATTAAAATGTATACCTATTGCATGTTTAACTAAATAATATGCATAAAAACATTACTTTTAAATTACTTATGAGTCTGACTAAGTCACAGACAAAGGAAAAGCGAATGGGGGATGGGAGGGGGGGATTATACATTTGGCGAGAGAACAAATGCTTTTCAGGAGAAGCTTGACAATAGCTTTGATTAATTCTAAAATCAATGATAATAGAAAGCGATTGCACGCCTCTAATATTTGGAGGGACTACCTGCACCGGGCCATGAAAATAAAATACCGAGTCGCAACATTGTCTCCTTGCTTAACCAATCATACTCGTAAATGATCAAGAGGCGTGGCACGTCGTTCGGGCGGCGAGAGACGCTATGTTTTTCGTGAGCCAGTTAACGGGCCTTGTCGAAGGCCCGCGACGTCTACCGCTGGGAAATTGCCCTTTAGCGTTGCTTAATGTGAGCCGGGCCCATTGATCCTGCTTTATAAGTGTAGCGTCGCAGGGCTGCGCGCCCTACGGCAAGTATCCGGTAAGACGAGTGATGAATCGTCCCAAAGTTTTTTATACTCGCTACGCACCCCGCCTGCACCGTTCCTCTCTGTATCCGTTTATCCTAAGACACCAGTAAAATAGTGTTTGTATTTCTGTGGTGATTAGTATTACCTACGTCAGAACAGGCCCTATAACCCAGAAATAACCGGACCAGGGCAAAATAGTTTGGGAAACGCTGCCGTAGATTAAACACATATCTCACACATACATTCTATAAGCGCTCTAACTTTTCAAGAATTGCTTCGTCTGTATTGCTTCTTTTGCAAGGTATACAATGTCCGCATAGTCCAGGTTATGTAGTAACAGTGTTAGCACTAAGGTCTGCTTTACATTAGCCGATATAAATATTTGTAACTGTCGCATTCTGTAAAAGCCAGAAAAGCCGATTAATGATTTCAGTGGGTTGTGTCTACTATTAAAGAGTATAGGCGATGACTGAGTAAACCTAAGTTTTGCACAACTCTTGAATACTCGTTGACATTGTGGTAGATATGAACTGAAGGCAGTAAAGACAAATCAATGGACGAAAACAGGGTTTATCCGCTGTTGTACACAGAGAAAAATAATTTTACCAACCGTAATGGTGAAACAGAAATTACTAATCTATCATAATTGTGTTGCATCCCTAAATCTGTATATTACGCCATGTTTACGTAAGAAAACCAGGTATCTTCAAAGAATCGATTAGACGTAACGCCGTTACACGTAATGTTATAACAGAAAAACTATTGTACTGGATACCAACCCATTGTAATGTGAAAAAACGACAATATTTTGATGCCACTGTAGGGCGAAATGTCTGAGACCTCATATCCAGAAAATACTGTTGTATTATATACTCCGAGATCAACGGATAGTCCAGACGGCACATACTTATTTGTATGTACATACTGGTCAATAATGACGCCTCATACAATCGATAAGGACCTGGCTGCATTATAGAAAGACAATTGAAGCCTTTGCAGACATGCAGTTCGTATGCCACTGCCAGAAGCGCAAATTCGTCAACGACGCTTGGCACGTCGGCAATGCTCCTACACCATTATACTTCATACATTATCAAGCATGACGTAGCGTCTTTATGAAACCGCGTCCTTGTTTGGTCATTATTGCAGTTAGGGAGATCGTTATTTGATTAGCCCACGTACATATATTCTAGGTGTATAACTGTAACTATACGTGTAAGATAAATCGGTAAAAGAGGAACATATAAACAATAACGTTGTAACCAAACTAACTACAGTCGTCGCGAATCCAGCTTGGATATCCAGAATCCAGTTTTCGGAAAACTCAAGCATGGTCTTCCAATTTGACGTTCCGCAACGTCTGAAAACAAGTGTGTCCACAGTACTTCTTCCTGTGGGACATAAGTTATAGGTCCTTAAAAAGTGACAGGAAAGGGTATGAAGGCCGTGGCGAGCGAAATATATATTTATTTGTCGATTTCTTTTCGTATTTTCGAGTTAGTAAAGTGCCCGTAAACACACCTACACTTTACAGCTTAGGGAATTAGACCTGGGAAGACTGAGAGAATTAAAAAAAATCACAAAATGACTGAGCCAGAAATGAAGCGTTAGAGCAAGAGTTGATCTATGTACGTCTTAAAGTTTGAGCAAGGACATAGAAATATTGATGATAATAAAGAATTTTCATGATTTTTCGCGCTGTTTCTCGCTGTTCCCGCCGACTTTTCTCGCGGTTAAAAACGTTTAGCGAGAAAAATCGGCGATCTGCGAATACATATTGGATAGCGGTACTAACCACTGGTTGCAGTTTCCAAATCCTATTGCGCTGTCCAAATAACAATCTTACTTTCCCCGCATGATCCGTGAAACCATTGAAATGAGAAGAACCCCGACCTTCAATAGAGACGACGCGACGGTTTCAAAGTCTCTACTACGTGGAACCCTCTTCTTAAAATGCTCAATGCCGTAACACAAGATACAGTGAGTGTTGTGTGCAGAGCTATCCGTAAAACACCGGATGACGATTGACTGTACTTCAATCTACCCTGGCCAACGGCGGTTGCACATCGCCGAAATATCGAATGTTACCAAACTTCACGCGGTAAATTCGTTCTATCTTATTTATAATGTCAAACAACCGCGATAGTCTTCAATTTCAGATAATAAAGATCCGCAAACTCGAATACTTCGTTAATAAATACCATGCGTTATCCCGAAAGTTACAGTGGTATACATCTAATAATACAAGGCAAAGTAGCCGGAAGAAGAGGTCTGAGACGAAGACGAACATCTTGACTCCGTAATCGTCGTTGGGAATGGTTCCAGAAACTTACCATATTCTTGTTTCAAGCGGCACGGCGACTAATATAGTTATAATAGCTAATGTGATAGGCAATGCTTGGTAGATGACATGGCCTTCACAGGCTAGTTGTCGGATTTGCAGTGAATGTTGGTTTAGAAAACATCATTTTGACTCATCATTTGAGATAGATAGATAGATATAAATTCTTTATTGCACATTCTTAAATTAAATATACAAAAGGCGGACTTATTGCTAAAATTGCAATCTCTTACAGCCA
>JAOPUG010000376.1:22076027-22087215 GCA_027564375.1 Micropterix facetella | reverse complement strand
ATTATTAAGATTGCTTTATCTGACCATACACTTGATCTGACCGATTTTTAATTCGAAAAATCCCGACCCAGTCAAGATTCGCCGGTCAGACTATGCCATCCACTATTAGCTACCTACATATCGTATTGGCATATCATGGTTGAAGAGGTGTTATTCTATCCATTTGAAACGTGATGCTAGCACTTGAAGTCAAGGACATTAAAGATATTTCAAACCAGAGTCAAGTTACCTGCATTACTAATGTTGATTATCATGGCATATCTATATGTATACATTTATTAACATCCCTATTACTCCTTTCAGTGAACTCACTTCTGAATTTGTTTACTGAAAGGAGAAATTTCAGGAGAAAACTGATACAGGACTAATATAGACAATCCAGATTATGGATAAGTGGACTGATACTAATAAGAGACAATTAGTTTGAAGGCGTTTTTCACTGCCTCTTCAGAGTTGATTTGTTTTCTTGTAGCAAATATTCAAAAACCGAAATAAGTGAAAATCTGTTGAAGCAAGGTCTAGAGGTATATAAATAAAGGCAAGTGACGCACATACTCCAGGCGAAACTCTTACAACCGGCGATTGTATGCATATACATATATTCAATGGATGTTAAGTTCACGCTCACATGTGGCAATAGAGCTGTCTTAAACCTACCATAGCCGTTTGTTAGACCGGAATCCATCGCTCACTCCCCAGAAGTGTAACAATAGTATTATGATGGACTCGACTCCGGTCGGTGAATTCCATGGCAGCTCCGTTTGTATTTACTTACTGACTACTTATTTCCAGCCCGTTTCTGCCAAATAGAGGAGGTAATCTCATCTACTATGGATAAAATGCGTAGGCGCCTATTGATCCTGTAATAGCTAGTCAGCATGACAATGGATCTCTTTTCATGTTTGCATTTTATCGCCCTTCATTTGTACTGTCCTCATATTGGGGTTGTCCTCACATTACTATTTTGTTATTACTGTTTTATGCAGAATAATGATGTTCCAATCGTAATTTTGTTGAAAGACCACTACTCGATACGTATCAACATGTTCCTTATGAAAATTATGAAAATAATGGTAAATTGTAGCTTCAACAGGATTCATGTGTACGACTATAACAATACATATACTACTACATGCTGTCACAGTAATATATGTCACTAAGCCATTACGCGTCAGGTCCAAACATCACTTTGGGCTAGCTCTAAAACTGCCCTCTCTGCGTTATGCCAACTCCAGAATAACCAAAACTGCGATTCTGTCCAATTATAAGGATCCGGTAATAATGAAACACACAGCAAGTGGCCGTAGTGACCCAAATGATCTAGCCAAACTAGCCGACCCGTCGACTCTCTCCAGGTCCAAACACCACTTTGGGCTAGCTCTAAAAGTGCCCTATCTGCTTTATGCCAACTCTAAGAACCCGGTAATAACGAAACATTATAAGGATCCGGTAATAATGAAACACACAGCAAGTGGCCGTGTTATCCAAATGACCTACAAGCCCGCGGAGACTTCCACAAAAGTTTCTTGTGGGAATCAGCTAGAATGGCACTAGTCTGGGGTATGGCAGTACAACCATGAGCGATGTGTCCTTTCACCCATATTAGATTAAATCTATAGAAAGTAAAAGCCTCAATTTCTGAACCTGTCAGTATCGCTAATGAAACTAGGGGTTATAACGATAGGTCTATGAATTCTATACCACCTGTGATTTTTCACCTTTCAGAGATAATACCTGTATGTATACAATTAAAACCGCTCGAAGTTATGTTAAATAACTAAAATCTTATCTTATACCGAATTAACGCAATATCGTGCTGAACATTTGCATATCCCAGTTAGCAAAACAATTTAGCTTGATTTATGTTGGTAGTAAACAAACACGACAGCCGATAGCTTTGAATTGAATTAATAGAAAAATTGTTTCGCTCAGCCTCCCACTGTGCTTGATCCCCATTCGTCCGATCTAATAAAGCAGTGGAAGCTTCCATTGTACTAATATAACCCTCTAACGTTGGCCTTATCATTAAACCGACTCCTTTGGTAGTCAGAGGAGAATGGTCGGAGATAAACGCACACCGCAGCCGAGCAGATTATGGCAGTCTTACTGTGTGTTTAGTAGTCTAATGGAGCCGTGCAGCTAGGGTATTATTGGCCAACTTTGTCCATCGCGGTCGGCTCGACTCACAGCTCAACACCTTATCCACTAGCCTCCTCGAAAAGGGACGAAACTAGTGAACCCGCTGTGCGTGGCGGCTCAGCACTGGTCGGCATGCCGGCCTTTGCTTAGCAACCATCCTGAAGAGGGCCCTCCACTTTCGAATATATGCGATGATCGACTGGTGTGATCCGAGTGTAGATATCCCGTTAATGCGGCATATGCACTCGGTGAAAACGTTGATGCATGGTTGCCTGAGGCACCGGTCGGTCTGTCGGCCCTTGCTCAACAAAGAATAGCCGGAGGAGTTTGGAAGCGCAATGCGACCTAAGGAAGCGGGGGTAGTTAGGTACCTTAAGCTACCTATCTTAGAAACGAGACTTTGCCATCCAATCTCGGGTGACAAACCGAGTAAAGGGCGCCTCGGATCCGCGATCATTCCAGTGAGGAATTGCCGCTTACTTAAGATAGAAGGCCGCGCAAGTGACTTCGAACCTGCGACCAGACGGGAGGTCGGAGAATCTGACTACATCTGGTAGTAAGGGCGCGATGGACGTCGTAAACACTGCCTGCGGCTGTGCCCTGTTGTTAGTCATTGACTGTTGGGATTGGAAGTGCGGATCCTAAGAAACATTTCTGGCGAAGCTAGCCACGCTGCTCAATCAGCAAATAACCATGGCAGTCTGGAAACATACGTTTCCTATGACAGCGGGGTAAGATCTTGACCTGATGACACCCATCCTTAGAAACGATCCGGTGGCGACCCGATCCCCAGTGAACTTGACGGGTAAAGGAAGCCTCAGATCCGCGATAAATTCGAGTTACGAATTACCACTCCTAAGTAGAGGCTCCGCAAGCAACCTCGAATCTGCGACCAGGCTGAAGGATGGAGAAATCCGTTCAAATGTGGTAGTAAGGGCGCGAGGAAGCCCGGTGGGTGGCATTTCTCAGTGCCTCGCGTTAAGTAAGGAGTTGGACTCTTACAGGCTGTTGGCGTAGTTGGTTTTGTGGATTGTGCATGATCATAATGTCTCTGCATTCATCTCAGGGTGACAAGATGACATGTCGTTATAACATCCTGGGGTAGCGGGTTCGCCCGTAGCATTAGCATCTCCCAACTGTGCTTCGTGCTATCCTGAAAATTTGCTTGCATTTCATATACAATCATTTTGCTTAATTTTGGAGAAACACAATTATTGATCTTTGTTGAAAATGTAGTTTAGGTGAGTACATCCTACTCGTTTTTGTTAGCGTAATATTTCCGGTCCCTTTTCGTTGTTCTAGCTAGGTTTAGCAACTGGGGTTTTTGCGCTGAAAAAGTATTACGTAAAATCGGGCCCAAGAAAAAGCAGGTTTTAAAATAAAGGATCTTCCGTTACCGTGCAAATCGATCCCTTAATGGGTTTTGGCGGCCGAATCGTCGGTTCAATTGATGCAGCGCGGCAGCGGCCCGGACACCCGCCACGCTTCTTCGTCACCTGTCTCAGACAGCCTTGTCTAGACTAACTTATTAGCGCAAATTTAGGGGGGGGGGGGGCAATGTATCTGGTTTGAGATGTGTGTAATTTAAATGTCAATTATGACATAATAATATTATTATATCATGTTACGTGCGCTTTATCATAACAATTACGAAATATACTTCTGAGAGATTATTACCAAGTATCTAAGTACAGCCTCTACAATATATAGTAAACCTAGTAACACCAATATAAACGCACGTTAGCCGTGTAGTTTTTAGATAGGCACTAGTATAGGGACCACATAGCAACGACCAATGCCCAGAGTCAAGAAACTTGACGGCGTTGTACAATTTAATACATTTGTCAAGTTGCTCTTCCATTTTTTAGGACGCGTATGCGTCCTATGTGTTTGTGCCCTTATTATTATTATTTCTCTTTTTCACCCGTCCGTAGTATTACGTGGGACGGACCATATGGTATGATGCATGCTGTGCGTTTGTGCGTTTGTCCGTGCGTTTGTTTGGCCGTATGTCCGAAGACTTTCCGTGGACCTATATCCACCAAATTTGGTATGCAGCCTCTCTGGGTGACCCTGAGCACTAAATATTGCACATATTGCCGATAATATGCAAATATTTTCGCTAACGATTGCACCCAACAATATACACATGGTTTCGCCAACGATTGCACCCAACAATATGGACATCCTTTCGCCAATGATAGCAACCGATAATATGCACATCGTTTCGCCAAAGATGGCACCCAACAATATGCACATCGTTTCGCCAACGATTGCAACCGACAATATGTAGATCGTTTCGCCACCAATTGTAACGGACAATATTCACATCATTTCGACAACGGTTGCACCGAACAATATGTACAGCATCCCTGGGTGATCCTAAGCACCACCAGGTAGCAGCAAATTCGTTCCGAGTCCCGCAAGTGCTGCTGCAGGTGCATCCTGGTTTACTTGGCCTGGTAGAGGATCTGACCAATAGATAGAGCAAGAATATCGTAGGTATATGAGTATTTTTCGAATCGTGGTGACGAGAGACACTTATTGGAATAAGTTTAAAGCCATTTTGGATAAGTCAGGGATTAACAATCGCGGGACGGGCCAAAGTTGCCGCTACGTATTCTGTTATTTACTATAAACTAAATCATTTAACGGTGTATTTCGATTTGTTGATGATATTTTATTGTACCATTACTATTAAGGAGAGTTTTGAAAACCTATAAGTCCTTAGTCAAAAAATATGGAATTTTTATTTTAATTCGAATAAAATAAAAATAAATGATAAACAAAATAACAATGATCGTCTTCGATGATATCACACCATGTCATATTTTTTATTTCCTATGAAATAATTATACATGTTAGACTTGTTTTTATTCAGTTTTGAAATTTTACATTAATGTTGCTAATATATGCACTCTTTCCAAAACATAGAAAATCACGAAATAATGGGTGTGATAACACCTATTATTACGTGGTTTTAATATTGAAAAATACACAAGGCTAGCAAACCCATCCTGAACACAAAGTGGAACAGCAAGTGTTGAGCAGAGCCAGTGGTATAGTAATTAGTTGCCTGATCTTATATTAAGGGGTCCTGGGTTCGATTCCCGGCTCGGTGACCATTTACCATTGGAATAAAATTAAAAGATCTGCATTTTAGTTCTGCCGATCGAACTCAATAATAAAGCACACACGAGCTTACACACATGTTACACACACACTTCATAGTAGGGTAGGCTGTAAGAGATTGCCGTATGGTATTACACCCGCCCACTGTTTAATTTCACAATAAATAGTAGAAATAAACGAACGAAACTGATTCTTTTATAAAATCACTAAGGTGATTTTACATCGGCCTGTCCTTTGGCTTTCGTGAGTGAGTGTTTTTCGTGTCGCAAACGATTGCGATATCGTATCTCGTATACTCATGGCTGATATCTTTGGTATCGAAGTCACTCAGCCAATTTCTAATACAAAACGTCACTTCTAGGATATTTGTCTGGACTGATAAAATCGATAGCTCTCGGAAGTAGGGCTTGGCGAAAGTATCTTGAGGTACTTGAATAATTGTAAGGATTATTTATGTGTGGAGTACATGCATGCGATCCTGTTCAGCAGGGCTACCCCAGATTTCCATGTATGCATAGTTTTGTTTTATTTTTATTATATTCTTTATAACCTTTGTGGTAACGACTCACCTTAATGTCTAAAAACGACAACTATCTTACAGGCAGCTGGTTTCTTATAACATTACGTGGAAGTACTCAGGCGGTCACCCATCCAAATACTGACCGCGCCCAACGCTGCTTAACTTCAGTGATCTCACGCGAACCAGTGATTCAACGCGGTTATGGACATTATTACGAAGTAACACTATTTAGATGTGATCTTAGCCAGTATGCACGTTCCATATGAGGCCGCATTGAAACTCAAATCTATCCGATTGTACAGGTTGCAAGGGTTCACTATAGTATATAACCTAGTTCACTTGCATTCATGGCACGTAAGTTAAAGTGTATAAAGTTAGTCTTGCTAACATTCAAAATGAGGCTTTTTATCTTGAACCAGTAGTTGAAACATTAGTCATTCAAAACTTTTTCAGAGTTAGTCAAGAGTGAATGCAAATATATAGCGTAATTTATGATCGCATAATTTATCATCAGCATATAGCAGATATAGTTAATGCTGCGGATCCCGGCATCTCAGGATATTGTAACGATCTTGTTGTTTTGTTACCCTGAGATAAATCGCAAAGACTGGGACGTAACGCCACCGCTCAGCAGTCCTACCTAAAACATCGAGGGCATTGGTAAGCCAGTGGGGCTCCGTCGCACCCTGCTTACCAGCTTTAGAAGAACTACTCCTTCCACTCGACTAATCACCGCTTGACATCACTTGCGCGAAACTCTACTTAGCCTAATTAGTAAAAGGCACACTTTGCCCGTTTTAATGGAGGCTAGGTGGCTAACGGTCAATTTTAAAGGTAGGGGACGATAGGTCAACATTTACCCCACTCTCTTAGGAAACTGAGGATCGAAAGGTTCCACGCAATTAGGGCTACGATAACCAGTTTTTTTTGTTGCTCGATCTAACTCGTGGATCAGTTTTCATGCCGTAGCTTCCTCGAAGAGACGAACTACTTTGGACGACCTCAGAGAACTCTACCTGTATTTGTACTCTGCAGTTGTAAGAACTAGTGTATGTTCGGTGCGCTGGGGGGGCCTGGGCAGCCATCACTCCCCGCACTTGTAAGGGTCGTTGCATCCGGCGAATGACCGGGGTAATCTGGAAATGTATATTTTCCAAAAAATCGGGGTAGATGTTGACCTGTTGGCGATACGATCCTGGTGATTAACGCAGGTAAAGGGCGCCACGGGTCCACGATGAAACACGCTCACAACAAGTAGTGCTCACGTACGTGACTTCGGACTGCGACCTTTTTAGTGGAAGGAGTAATCCATCCAAAAATGGTAAACAGGAAGCGAGACTGGCTTGCCAGTTCCCTTCTGTTTAAGAATTGACTTTTTTGGGCTTTGGCGGAACTGGATCAGTAGATGCGTTTCGACCTTCAAGTCATTGCGACTCATCTCTGGATGACAAGATGGCATCTCTGGATGCAACAGTCGTTATAACATCCTGAGATGGCGAGATTGTCGCAGCAATCGACAAACTAAGCGGTCTTAATACAATACTGCTTTGCAGAGCGCTCTGCTCAGGACTCGCCCGAGTCCTTTATTTCGTTCAATTTACCTCTTCGAAAATGCTAGAGAGCTGCACTATGAGTTGGACAAGTCACAAAATTATCGGGCTCTGTGACCCAAGCTTCGCTATCAGCGATCGTATTATATAACCGCAGATGAGCCATATCAGTGGATTTGATGATGTCATTCATATACGAGACTAATAGCGTATTACCTAGGCATGAGCCCTGAGGAATACCGAAGGTTATTGATCCCATTCCCGTCGACTATCACAGTCAGCTGGGGCTTATTTTCTATCTCAAAGAAGGTTAGAGAGAAGGCTCAATGCTACGGCATCGGATGCATATGTCTTTTTCTGCATTACTTATTTATACCTATTTAGATATTTTCACCAACATTTTCTCCTCTCTCTTGGAGCATATTATTTATACATTTCATACTTATTTCACCGTTGTGCGTGGATCGATTATGCGCATAGTAATTTCCTTCGGACATTGAACAATCGTAGTCCAACAAGCGAAAAAGGCGCTTCACGCCCACACGTCCACAGTAATAACAATAAACCTCATAATAACGTGAATAATATTACGCCGTTAAAAATACCATCATGTCCGTAATGGCGCCATCACGCGGGACTTGGTTATGTGGTCTTAATGTGGTCTTTGGTTATGAATTCAGGGTTGAAAGGTGTATTTATTAAGACCAGGATCACACTGTGAAGGAGAAACGGATTTATAAGCGTCTGGGGAAAATAGTTTATGGATACAGCAGGTGTAGTGTTTCATTTTTCGTGTTTTTCCGCTTGTAGTATTATTTTAGGACACGCAATATTGTACCACAGTGTAAATAGAACTACCAGCATGGGTGCGACACTGTAGCTTGTGTGCCTCGCCGCCCGGTGAAATTGACAATAGGCTGTAAATACACGCGTCCATTCAGATAACGCAGAGGCTTCATACAATCAGAGAATAAATAAAATTTTATCTAGTATTGTTTTACTATAGAAAGGTATATTTTAATAATGATAATAATTATATTATTAACATAGGTATAACTTGAACACATCACATTACATTGCAACTAATAAAAACAATTAAATGGAAATAGGTTAGAAATAAATCTGTAGAAATAAAGTGCAAGTTTAACATGCATCAAGGGTTTCGTACCGTATTAAAAAAATGGTTATTTTTATGAAACATTTTCACACGCATTGACTATTTCGACCTGTAAATAGCTACACATACGTAGTTCACACAATAGTGTTGAAATTTAGTCCAAATTTATTACAATACTAACAAAATTATTTTACTTAAGATAGCGTAAGACTGACGACCGTTTTAAACCTAAAGCCCATACATTTCCTTTGCATGTAATTTCTTACATATATACTTAACCCTTAGTTAATCGTGCCTAAAAGCTTACGTAAATACTCGCGTGGGGTACCCCGCACCCCGGTTTTTTTTTGTGAAAATAAACACCAAATACATGCAAGATCAGACTTTTATTGTTGATACTCTTTAGGATTACTTACTAATTAGCAGTTGAACTCTTTTAGATGCAAACACAGTAATAATTAAAAAAATATAAACTTTTCGTATGAAATAGATTTCTTCATCACATTTTTGACAGGTCATAGTAATGTAATCATTGCACACATATTGATAACGTTTGAAACATACTGTTTTTGATTTTCTGTCCTTTGTTCTTGAACAAATATGGCATGGTTTATATGTTAGCGATTGGACAGCTCCAGAAGGACCTCACAGTCCTTATTCTCAATGCTCCGTTTCAGGTGTTTTCGTTTCAAGCGTTTTTGTTCAGATTTCGTATTATGATCACTCACTATGACTTTGTGGTTTTGTTCTCCTTCAGAAGCACTATCACAAAACTCTTAATCTTCTTCTAACTCTTCTGCAATTTTCTGGTCGCTCAGTATGGGAGGCATTGTGAAATTAACCCAAAACAATAAGGTTAATTTATTTTTTTCAAACGACACTGACATTGACGGTACCCAAAATGAATAATCTAACTACCCTACTGGTGACAAAAATAGCCATAAATACATAAAACTTACAAATAAAAGCGTTACCCCTTTTCTAAAAACGTTACATCTAAAATTAATGGATAACATACTTAGCAAAAATAATAAATAATATGTTACCCGTAATTTGCACTGCGCTACTCTCGCGTAGGGCGTCATGCACCCTATACGCTCTCGCCAGGAATAATCGCACACAACCGAGCGTTGCTCGTTACTAAATAACATAACTCACCCGTTTTTAGGAACCTAGCGGAAGAATCAGCGCGGTAACTTCGAAATGTTAAAAGGTACAAACGCTCAAACACATGCTAGGGTGTATAACACCCTACGTGAGCAATTAAAGGTTAAGAAAATACATAGGTAGCAGTTCATAATAAAATATGAAAATGCCTTACAGTGTGTTCACACGTTGCGATTTACTGATTCGGTTTTCGTATACGGTTTCTAGTGGCGTATGTAAACATATGATTGTATTCACACGGTACGGCAAAACCTGATGCGGTAAAAAAACCCGATTCGTTTATTTTCGCTGCCGTGTTTTACCGCAAACTGAATCGACGCTACTACCAATTTGGAGAAACAAAGATTTGGAGAATAAAAAACATATTAATATGAATACATAAAAGGTTTTGGCGTATTCGGTAAACCGTATACGAATACCGATTCGGCAAAACCGTATAAGAGTGAACGCACTGTTAAGTCTGTATAGTAATATCTGGAATATTTTAGACATCTTTCCAGTTTTGTAATTTTGGGCTTTGTTTTTATTTTGCTATTCAAAAAGTACGATATCGCACTCAGCTTTTAAGTTCCATTATAATGAGTTACAGTCATTGTAAAACTTGTCGCGTGTATTTCTTTAACTATAACGCAGATAATAGTCACTCCCCCCCCCTCCCCCGTCTATAGTCACGCATACATGGTCGCGAGGACATTTACATCAATACATTCGCAGTAACGCTGATTCATGGCCAGATAGAAATGAATTAGAAGAAAAAAATATCTCAGGAATCTGAGTTTTTGAATTGTGATGTCATATTGGTAGTAGCAGTCGCGATGCACATCAACTCTTCCATCGTCGGTGAAAAATCGAAAGGGTCAATCTCAAAAATGACGATTTTATAGGGGAGCGTTTTAAAGGGTTGACCGAATTGTTGCGCAAGTTTCATTTGCTAATATTTCTTTTATTTTATAGACTAATGTATTTTTTAACGTTGGGATAACATTTAAAAGCGTTGAAGCTTTTTCTTAAATAATTTGTTATTACAACAAAGTTAATTAGCTCCATAACAAAAATAATTTGAGATAGACTAATGACCAATTGCTTTCATTTTTACAATAAAGAAATAAAACTAATCTTTACTTTTCATAATAATTTTTATCTTTTAAATATTACCATAGAGTATGAATATTAAACGATCAATTTTAATCTAATTAAGAAATAAATTTATGATCATATAATATTCGGTCCGATAATAGTTTGGTTGGATAATATTAGGACCAAATGTTAGCCTCAATTTGAACTTATAATTAGATCCAAAAAACTATATCTATGCCTAAAAATTATCGTTTTTATTTTGGAATTCATGCATTACTATAGGGTACAACTCAATTACGCCCATTGTCGTGTTATTTGTTATGAACTTTTCTCACATTACTTGAAATATCAGCCTGTGTCTCTCCACTGCTGTATAAAGGCCTCTCTCTAGGTCAAACTGTCCGGTTCTCCGTATTCCTTATCCAGTCGTTTACTGCTATCTTTCTTAAGTCGTCAGTCCACTGGGTTGAAGGGCATCCTACACTT
>JAOPUG010000376.1:21954786-21968595 GCA_027564375.1 Micropterix facetella | reverse complement strand
CCCAGAATGGCACTGGTCTGAAGTATGGCAGTAAAACCATGAGTGATTTAGACCTAAAAAAGTCCCTCTTGCGAAGGAATTACGACAGCAACAGTATGGCTCATGCTGTTGGCCTTCGATGCCAAAATGACTGGACAACAGCACTGGAAGATAATGTTATATGACTGGACACCAGACCCCAGTAACCTCGCTCGTTGGAGCTATTCAGAGGATAGTTCATGTCCTCTTTGTATCAAAACCTCTTGCACCGCTAGATAAAGCCGCCTGGCTGGCTGCAAGGCGGCTTTAAATCAAGGATGGTATACTTACCGCCATGACAAGTCCTTGCTGTTATTCGCGAGGTAATTAGCCTCTCAGTAACTCTTGCCTACAAGGGTCTTACAGTACCCTCCAAGCAACCAATATAGTTTGTGCGGGAAGCCTCTAAAGGTAAAAAACATTCCACTTCAAAACATCGTTCAATAATAGAGAAAGCTTCAGATTGGATTCTGGAGGTTGATTCGTTCTCCAAACAGTATAATTTCCCGGAAAGTCTCAGATGCACAGCCCTCCGTCCAGATATAACTCCTTACTCCCTATCTCGGAAGATGGCCTTTATAGTAAAATTAACTGGTCCATGGGAATCGAATATTCCAAAAGACCACGAGTACATAATAAATAAATATCATGATCTCGTAAATGCCATCACTCGGAATATCTTCACTGTTCACCTTCACGCGGTGGAAGTAGGCGCTCGTGGCCTCCCAGCCAAATCTCTATTTCACATATTTAAGAATCTTGGTATCTCCAGCAAAATAATTAACTCATTCCTAGAAAAAAATATGAAACCGCGATTTTCGCATCTCAAATACTGTGGTTTCGAAGGGGGAATGAATGGGTGGTAAGGTAGACGTACACATGTGGCAAGACAGCTGTCCTAAACATACCACAGCTGGTTGTTAGTCCGGAGTCCACCGCTCACCCCCTAAAAGTGTAACAATAGTATTATGTTGGGCCCGACTCTGGTCGGTGAAATCCATTGCAGCTTCGTTTGTACTTACTTACTTATGACAAAAAAATAGGAAAATTTGTCGATATCTTGAAAATTGAGTTTTTTATGAAAGTTAAAATTTGGAATTTGCGAAAATCGGTTAAAGTAGTCTGTAAAATTGGTTAAAGTAGCATAATGGGATAAATTGGCAGTTCAATTTTGAAACAAAATAAATACGATACTCCAGATAATACTTGCTACAAGATATTGAGCGGTTACGTTATTCTTTTGCAATCTTTAGCTCAATATTTAGATACATTTTTACTAATAACTAGCATATTTTGGTTGTTTTAGATTTTCACCTTATTTCGACATTAATTTGCGGGCAAACGCAATCAGTCCTGTTAACAAAGCTGCCGTTGTTTAAATCTTGAGAAGGAATACAAATTTTAATATGCTTTGTATGAAGATTATGGTCTTTGTGTCATCATGGCTGCCAATACACCTTTTTCTTTGAAATGACTAAATCCGGGTAATACAGACAAGTTGGTAATTTGTGAAAAGCAAGCGTTTTGTGATATTTTCAATTCATGATTACGCATAGACGAGTTTGTGAGCTAGCGAGTTTTTTTTATTTTGTTGTCTTTAATAACTCATTTTGTATCACAATATAACGTATTTCTTTAAAAAAATAAATTGAAAATATTACACGAAATGAGAATTTTATTACCTAATGGCATCTGGGCACATTTTATGACATGCATATTTAAACAGCACTTGTCAAGATACCTTCAGGTTTAATTCTATTTTTCGCTATACCAGAACGTTTTTATATATTCTCTAGAATATCTAGATCGATGGACATTCCAAATATTTTTCTTTGAAAATTTAGTTTATAAACCAAAGTTGCCAGGCAGTTTTTAGATTCTTCTGAAAAATGACTTTTTGACATCTATATGTCTTTATCTACATTTATTTGACATCTATATGTCTTTATCTACACCTATATGGTTTTTGATAAAAACCCCTATGGGTTTTGCCAAAAAGCGCCTCAATTACACAGTACACAGTAAAAGTTAAGACTTACCTATATAACGCAATTTCGTTGTCAGACGTGTAAATAGTCTAAGTAATGCGGGATCATGATCGGAAAACCATTTAAAAATTATATTAAACAAATATTTTTTTTTCTTCGACTAATACCCTTTTTATCGACGTGCTAAATATTTTACCAGCGTCAGAAAGGCTTTTTATGAAAGCTTGCAATTCAATTTTTATTCCGACTGGCCCCATTTTTATGAAATTTTAAATGTTTGATTTTAGTTCCTGTATCTGGGAGTTCAGAGTTTTACTTTAGAACTTTGATTTTAATGACATATTAAATGAAGATCACCACGAGAAATAATAATAAATAATATTATATTCTATATAGAGATTCAGCACTGATCGCAACACAAAACGATATTATTATTTACGCGCCTACCTGTACCGAAGCTTGTATCAGAGCATGTCGCTCAAGGTCACGATGTCGAGCCAGTCAGGTGTAAACTGAGCGTTCTCCTTCTTTCTCATAGTTTTAAAGGATTCCTCTCCCCTTTTGGTTTGAGTGCATTGGTGTTCAATAAATGAAATACATGTGATCTGAGCATGTAGGCGAGGGACCTAGATCTTTGACGTTACTCAAAGTTAAAGCTGAGTAACATGTCTCCTTGACTTGGTTTGGACTTGGAGAAAGAGAAGAACCGCAATATACAGGCCAAAGAGCCGCAGTTTGCCGACTTCTGATTTTGACTGTTTATCTTTATCGTCGTGTATTTCGAACAACTTAAAGAATACGCCCTCTTCTTAGACTCCTGTGTCGCATTCTCGCAATAAATCCAGACGGCCGAAGTGGCCGTTCAGTTACCCGTTCTTTTAACTGGGAGAACCGTTTTTGGGATTCAGCAGTTTCACTAACTGGCTCCCCGTAGGCACATACCTTTGGTGCTCTCCTCGCATAAATCTACCGGCCGGTTTATCGGCATCGAGTCGGCTTTACCTTATCAAGATGGTGGAATTTCACTGCAATGTGTTTCACTTCGTACGTGAATTGAAATTGAATTTTATGGCGATTTTTCCCCAATATCGGGAAAAATATTAAATTAAAATCTTGAGACTTTGAGAACTCCTGCCATGACGCAATCAACTATGCTACAATCACCCCTTATCTCCCCCAAAAACCAAAATGTCGGCAACATTATGGCTCTAAAGTCCGCTTTCCAGCGTGGTATACTCTTAAAGGTCGGCGAATATCAGCTCGCTCAAAGTGCTTTTCTTAGACATTGCGCGCTCTTGAAGTTTTAATTAGTTTGCCGTTGTTTGTCGTCCGTTTCGAATGGCATACGTTTTTCATTGCATCTCTTGAGTTTTCCGGCTCCGGAGTCGCGATTGGCTCTTTTTATTAGAGTTAATTTGTAAAGAAACGTTTCGAATGAAAAATTGAATAGGTAAATTGTAAAGGAGAATACATTGAAAAACTGTAAATACAATATAACCATTATAAGTGTTTTACTTTATCAGAATCCAGAAACTTTCAGTATGGCCTAATTATCTTTATTTCCACAACGTGCGCATGTATCACTACGATAATATTGGCTGTAAGATATTGCCATGTGGTAATAGGGTCACCTATTTATTTTATATTTTTTTATATAAATAAAGGGTTTATTATATTATTATTATTATCGTTTCATTATTACTTTATAATAAGTGAAGAACTATTTATTGAATATGGTGTTCCACAGGGGCATATACTAGGACCTCTGCTATTTCTCGTTTATATTAATGACTTTGCCTCCTCCGCCTTCCCAATAATGTAAGATTATATCTCATGCCGACGACACAGTTTTACTAGTTAGCGCCGAAACTTGAAGTGAGACATTTAGACTCGCCCAGGCTGGCTTCAACTCTTATCACTCAATGGCTTAGAGAAAACTTATTAACACTCAATACAGTCAAAACAAAATTCTTGACGTTCTCCTACAATACACTTATCCATAGTCAAATAGCTCCTTCTCTTCTCCACACTCAACCAGCTCCGAACACGTAGGTACTCTATATTAGCATATCACTGCTCAGACTCGCTAGAGAACGCATGCGTATGCCCTAAACTTAATAGCACACACAAAATTAAATATCTAGGCATCATCATTGATAAGCATCTCAACTTAAACCACATATAGAAACCCTTACAGCAAGAATACGTAAATTAATTTATGTCTTTAGTAACTTAAGACACGCCGCAAACGCAAACCTGCCTAAACAGTTTATTTTGCTCTATATCAATCTTTGTTAGTGTACTACATAACATCCTGGGGTTGTACCTTTAAAACTACCAGAAAGCTCAAGAACTATTCTAAAGCACGGTTTGCCCATAGTTTCCGACATTTGAACTTCTTGCTAAATGTGATTCTCCAGGAATCCTATCCTCAGAATTGGAAGATCTTCTGTATCTTTCCCTAGCAAAGTCAACTATTTGGGCATCGTACTTGACCCAAATCGCTCATTCCTCGCTCCTCCTCCATTAGGAAATAATAATGTAGGAATTATTTTTTTTTATCTGATAAAAGTACTTCCGGAATCCATTTTGCTTTTTGTTCAGATGTTAAAAATAGTTGTTCTACATGTATTGTATGTAAAATACATACTTAAAACCGCCAACTCGTTACAGGCGTACCATATACCAATATTTTTTTTAATGCGAGCTCACTATCATTCACAGCCCTGAATATCTTGAAAATTGTGTCTAGGTGAGCTGTTGCTGCTTCAAGGTTCACGTTTTTTCCAAATGCCATTAATGAGGCTCACTGTTTCTTGGCTAAACCTTCAGTTTAATCAGTCAGTTAATGACAGATTCTAGAGAATCGAAGAATAGAATATGTATAGTTAAATATAATACCTACAATATAAAACGGCAATGGCATTATTACAAATAATAATAATATGCCATGCGATGCGATGTCCTCTATTATATTTTTCGATGTAGACTAGAAAATAGATGAGAATTTAAAATATACGTAAAAGCTGCCGTTAACTGACCGCCTCTTGACTAGATTGATAATTTAGCCATTAAACAGTGCCAACCCACGACGTTTCAACGAACTTTATTGTTATAATATCCTGAGATGAATGCAGATACGTGTGGACGAAAGCAATCCACGTACCAAGCTCCATCACGCCCGTCAGAGGCCAACCCTTACAACAAGGTACCGAGAAAAGACACACAGAGGGCAACTTTACCCCTGACTTCCAGATTTGGATGGATTTCTCCATCCTCCCGTCTGGTCACGGGTTGGAATTCGCTTGCGCGGCCTCTACCTGCTGTAATGTACGCGTTATTCCGTGACTCGAAAATATCGCGAACCTGAGTCGTCCTTTACTTGGTGAACATCAACCAAGATCGAGTTTCTAAGGATATGTGACAGCCGGTCAACATCTACCCCCGCGTCTTAGGAAACATACATTCCCAGACCCCTCCGGGTCTCTGCAGATTGTGCAGCACAGCAGGTAAATCGACCAGTGCGTCAGTAGCCTGGTTCCACGTGAGGTATTCCCCCAGATCCGCCGCACATCGGTTTCACCAGGTTAAGTCCCTCATCGTGGAGGCTCCCGGATAGGAGCTGCCCTGTGAGTTAAGCCGACCTAGTTAACATGAGCGGTTATCTGTCACGGTACTATTAGGAATCAAAGAAAGAGTGAGTCTCATTAATGGTCTTTGAAAACATCGTGAACTTTGAAGCAATAACAACTGAGCAAGCTTGCCCTGCTTATACAACTTCCAAGGTATTTATATTTCTCTGCTCATTGTATAGGTTCACCGTTAAGAAAGATAGACGTTCGGGGATATTCATTGCCACCAATTATCATAAACTTGGTTTTTGCTTTTATTGATGAGCAAACTATGATTTTCACCTACATTCATCTGCTGCAGATCGTTGATGTGGTGTGGCAAGCAAGACTGTGTAAACGGCGTAACGAAGGTTGTTGACGAGGACTCAACATGTTGATGTTTATTTTTAATTACCTCATTACGATTTGTAAATACTTCTAAAAACGGCGTCAGAATAGATGTTAAATATAAGTGGCGACATAATGGAGCCCTGACTTACACCTCTCGAGATTTTTATTCGCTTAATGGTTTTTCCTTCGATTAAAACATTAGCTGTATGATTACAGTAGATATAGGCTATACATTTAATATCTCCCGAGTCTACGCATATTAAAATGTCGATTAGCTTGCTGTGGTTCACTCTGTTGAAGGCTGCTTCGTAGTTAGTGAAGGATGAAAATATTAGCTGAATCATATCCTAAATCTCTAAATGAGTTTTTGAATGCTAAATGCGTATCTCCTGTCCCAAAGCTACCTATAAAACCGAACTGAGAGTGTATAGTGGTCTCTTCCCATTCCATATAGATCCTTGGTAGACGTTTGGTATTCAGTGCATCGTTTTGAGTTCGCGAGTTTAGGCAGTGTTATAAAGTTTGCTAGTTTGGGCATTGATGATTGACACTGCTCACGAAGAAGTTTTAGTTCAAATTCAACGCGAAGTGGGCATATTAGGGCCAACATTAACAACTCTTATGAAGGTGGGCCTTACAATAGATATTGTGCCCAGCTTATTTCCAAATTCTGGACACGACTATGACGAAAGGCTTCTGTATTTATACTCAAGCTTGGAAATTATGAAATCGTTTTTAAGAATCACTCCAATAAACCTCGTAGCGCTCGCGTAGCGTCCAAGCGTGTCACTGGGCGAATCCTTCGTCGTGATTGCGTGCAAAATAAGGCGGCCCTATGCCTCGAGGCGTTGAGGATGTGAATTGCTTCGCCGCAAAAGAAAGTGACAAGTTTTGTCATCGAGCGCGGGGAGAGACATTTATCGGGACAGTTGAGTTTCATCTCCTGCCTTTCTCCTTGGAATATTATGTATACCCGTATCTGCATGCGGTATACATTATTACGATAAAATATGTATCATGATTATGTGTCTGATGGCCGACGAGACGCAGCTTTTGTATGGATGGCATACCGCGTTTATTGTTTAAGAAGGGAGAGAGATGAAGCGTTGCAACGAAGAAGGATAGCTAGATAGCGGCAGCCGTGCAACGCTACGGGTCGGCCTAGCGATGGATGAAGTAGGACAAGTAGAACAGGGGCGAAGTAAAGCACCAGAAAACAGCTGTAGTTCGGCTGAGGCACGACACCCCACGTTTGTTTCGCCTAATTTTCTAGCTTTTCTATCTAGAGCAATTGAATTTGTCAACTGCTACGAGCGAACCCGGCCACCCCGGAGCATTACAACGAATTTTATAGCTATATCACCCTGGAGTGAAACACAGACACTTGGACGAAGACAAATCTACATACCAAGCTCCACCTCAGTCCGCAAGAGTCGATCCTTTATCACGAGGCACTGGGAATTTTCAAACCCAGTGGGCGGGGCGGCCTCGTGCCCTTGCTCCCAGATTTTATCGGATTCCTCCAACCTACCGTCTGGTCGTGGGTTTGAAGTCTGTTGCGCGATCCTCTACCTCAAGAAAGCGGCAATTTCTCACTGGAATTATCGCGGATATGGGGCGTCCTTTGTTCGGCACCTAATTCGAGATCGGGAGCGAATCTTACGCAGAATTTGACTAGCGGTATGTCATTTGAAAGCCATTGTAAAACTGTATTCAGAACAGTAGTTGAAAGTATTTCTCTAACTGTCATCTGTCACTAGTTGAAAAAACTGTTGTGGGTGACACAACATTTTCTCTGGGGTATCCATCGACGAAGATATTGATTTTGAGCGAGGTGACCCTTCGGGAGGGAGTATACAGATTTCTCCACCCTTTATAATAATACGTAGCATATTAGAAGTCTGATCTATAAGTGTATATTAATGTTTCTTCCGCAAATACCTATTTCCACTTTAAGAATGACCCCTCTGGGTATCGGCCAGTGACAACACGGTCGGTATGCCCGCCTCGTGCGCCAGCCGTTCAGTTCCACCCGAGTTTCCGACCCCAGATCCACCGCACAGCGGGTTCACTATGTTGGTCCCTTATTCGAGGAGGCTCCCGGATAGGGGCTGCCCCGCAAATTGAGCCGACCACGTTGACAAATCGGCCATCATAGCCCAAACTACACGGAACCGTTAGGAACCAAAGGTAGATAACTTCTAAGGATAGATAAGAGTAGATAGCTTAAGGTACCTAACTACCCCCGCTTCCTTAGGTCGTATTGCGCTTCCAAATTCCTCCGGCTATTCGTTGTTGAGCAACGGCCGGCAGACCGACCAGTGCCTTAGGCAACTATCCATCCGAAGTTTTCACCGAGTGCATATGTCGCATTACCGGGATACACTGGGCTCAGACCTGCATTTCACCGCATTACCGGGCTACAGGGGATACCTCTTCAGGAAGATTGTTAAGCAAAGGCCGGCATGCTGACCAGTGCTCAGACATCCAGGATCGCCCGAGGGCTTCCCCCAGATCAGCCGCCATGCACAGCGGGTTCACCGGTTTCGTCCCTCTTAGAGAATGCTACCGGATAGTCGTGAGTCGGACCGACCGTGATAGACAGAGTTGGCCATTAAGAGCCGAGCTGCATGACCCCATTAGTGACAGTATTGTAATTTAATCCGTTGGTCATTATCTTGTGGTGTTGCCGTTATCGCGTTGTGCTGATTGTAAAATGGTGGCTGATTGGTAGAGCCGTCACATTACACCTCCTTAATTTTGACGCTTTTAGTAATAGGTACCTAAAGATGTATGTACTCCAGTACTCTTATATCTCCAGTATTAAAAATCTTTAACCCACATCTTTAAATTATGTTATTGGAGATTTTCCGCTCGCGTGCTGACTTATTTAGGTTTACGGCCAAAGTCGAGGAGGTTCGATAAGCCGCCGGACGGGAGTCGAGGCGGAGTCGCAAATTGGTTTGTAGGCGAGGCGCCAGAAAGAAATTGCCAAGTTTTTCCCATCACGCGCGAAAGGTCGACACTTATCGGAGGGACCAAAGTTCCGATCGGGCGCCGCGGGCCCTCGGGAAATTATAAATACCGACGTGACTTCGCACCAAATTAGTCGCTGCCCGATAGCGCGGCCTGTCGGAGGATTACGCGAATGACTGGGCAGAGATTGAACGATATCTGAATGAATCGAAATTATGATGAGATTTTAGGAGAGTCCACAGTCTTAGCAGGCCATCCTGCTGTGATAATGATGAACAATGGCTCGTATTAGTTAGTGGCTATATAGCTACGCGGATGATAAATTCTAGTATTGTGTCAGCAAATCATGTTTTGGAACTTAGCGACAAACTTCAACATCTACTAAGGGCCGGTTTCTCCAACTTCGATTAAAGCTAAATTAAGGGCCAATGTAAAAGTAAGAACTAAATCAGAGAAAATTACATGGCAGCGGGAAACGAACTCGAGTAGGCGACATAATGTCGCCGTAATTTGGCAGGCATAAATATTATTCAAATAAAATAACCAAAAGCTGTTATGGTATTCTTTGAAATTATAGGGACATTTCAGGAGAATTAGTTTTTTAGCTCATGAATCTGTACTGTCTCTATCGACTCACTAGTGCGCGCAGACATTTGCCAGGTTTATTATGGTAATCCTACGACTTAAAAAAACTACCGTCTTTATCGGGACACTTTTCAAGTTAAGTCTAAACATATTTTCGATTTTTTAAAAATTATTTGTTATCTTATTATAATACTTAATACCAAAATATTTATATGTGTTAAGGAATCGTGTGGTTTTATTGGTTTGACATTGATGTTTCTTTGTTGTTAGAGTGCTAGTGTATTTGTTTGTATGTGGTGGCTCTTTTGATATGTTTTTGGAAATCACATATCGCTTCCATGACAATAATTTATTTATTTATTTATTAATGCCATATAACGCCTATGAAACAACATGTACCTGCTGCAATAGAGAATCAAAATTATTCAAAAATCAACAGACTCGGAAAACAACTGGAAAATTGCATAATATCAACTTATTATTCATTCACACTCCAACAATCGCCAAAGTGGCGGACCGCCCACAGCGCGTGGCGCGGCGAAATCGTCTGACAAAATATCAATTAACGTTGCCAAATTTCCATTATGGCGGACGCGTAATCGGCGATCGGGGCTCTCTGCGTAAATTTTAATTGGACACAGACGCCATTTTAGGTAGTTTGCGTCACTTGGCGGTCTGATACGAAGGAGCCTTCTTGGGTCTTTTGGCCGCCCCTCACCCGGAAAGTGGCGAGGCAGCCAACATGATTTATTCTACATCTACTAAAACCTATGTTCATCCAAAAAATACTTTCCAAAATTCTGAACAATTGGCATGTATTTAGTAAAATTGTAATCTATTAAGGGTCCTTTAGCAGATCTCATTTGCTAAAGGTATTTTACTAAATTTACCTCCATACAAGTTTATACATACTTAGTTTTCGGTTAGTGTAATTATCAGTTTTTTTTAACACAAAAAAAAACACCAAACGAAACGATAATATAAATTGTTTATCTCGGTATATAATAAATGTAATAAAAAGAAACATAAAAAGATATTCCTTAAAAAGAGTAATAAGAAATGCTGGATATTAGTTTTGCTGGATGTGATAGGAATGTTAGAAAACTATATATTCTTTCACTGCTCTATTTCAGTAGCGCATTTAATTCCGTCGACCTTAACTTATTGAAAGGGTTGCGCTATCTAACAGCTTTGTTGAACGTTCTACATGGTTTGAATCTTATCTGCGTGGATAAACACAGTATGTGAAATCATCTTACACCAAGTCACGTTTGATGGTCCTCACCATGGGCTTCCCGCAGGGAGTAGTGTCAAGGGAGATATTCCTTACTTTTCTGTATATTAAAAAATCCAATTTCTAGAGGCTTAACCTCAACGTAACATCTTTACGCGGACGACTTGAAAATATACGTCCATTCCAGAATCGTCATCTTTTTAGATGCTGTTTGCAGTATGAACCCAAATCTGGGCCATATTTGCTTGGGCCAACAATCATGGTATAGTAGTTAATCCGGCTAAATCCCAAGCTATTTAGATGTGCAGTCAATGACTCTTATCAACATTTGATTTCTCCATCTTACCCCTTCTAAAAATTAAAGAAAATATCACCTGTATGCAAAGGTAGTTTTAAATCTATGTCGGTGTCATCGACGGACTTTACTTGAACAATATAGATTTTTTGTACTGTATTGTAATGTAACGTCTTTCATTATTTATTTTTTCATTTATTCGGGAAAATAATGTACAAAAATTAGTAAGTAGTCTAACATATTAGATATACTATTACACCAAAGACCTATTTTCCACCATCAAGAATTAACTAAATATTACACTGGTATAAAAAACGGGTACATTCATACAAATATAAATATACAAAATGTGATACAGAAATTCAAATAAAATAGGCACAGTTATACAAATATAAATATACAGTCATACAAATATAAATATACAAAAGAGGCACATACAAATTAGAGGTATAAAAGAGGTACATTCAGATTTAGATATACAACATATATAAAATATGATACAAAATATGAACAGACAGGTATATTCATACAAATATAACTATACAAGATATTATACATAGGTGTGATATATAGGATATGATAACATAGGATATGATACATATAGCAGGCGCATACTAATTAATTGCAAACGCTTCTTTCACGGCTTTCACAGTAATCGACAATTGCAGAAATTCCGATTTTGGACCACAAATATGTTTGTTATTGGACGCCAATGAACGAATCCTAGCTTGAGGGCCTGAAAAACTTCGGACTAAGGTACATATTTGATCTAATTGGCCAAGTCGGCGAATTGCGCAATAAACTTCATTGGCCATTATCCATGATTAGTTTGACTTACAATTCTTTTTGTTATATATCTTTTTTCACACGGTCTCCTCCCCATCCACGCAATTCCTACGTATATTAATATACATGTTAGGTATATGTCACGCTCGAGTAATCACTTTCCGCTCAGTAATTAATTAAAAACGACGTTGTAAATGGTAATTTTTAGCGTATCTACGTTCCGAGCGCGGAATGCGTTCGTATTGCGGATCGTGAAATGCCGCCATGAGATCGTCCGGTCGTAAGAACGTGTCAACAAATCGCTAACGAGACTCTCAGATAATCATGGTATAAACTAGTAAGAAGTGCGATTGTCCATTGGCTCGTCTCCGACATCCGTTTCGACGGAATTTGTTTGTTTATGAGCAGCAAAATGCGAGAACGAGAAGAAAATCTATTCGCCGAGCTCGATTGATGCCACCCCCGACAATACCCGACGAAATACGACAAAACAAAATAATGTCACACAGCGATTTTACGAAGAAATTGTAAGATAGTGTCAAGCGTCAGATAGGCCAGAGTAATGTAATATTATTATTAATATAATTAGTACCATGGATGAGCAGCTTAAGCTAATTTGCCCATGTCGAATTAAACACATGAATAATGCCAATCACTGAATCAAGCAACTTGTCCAATCGGTGTTTGAACTGGTATACATGCAATGGTTCAATCACTTCCTGCGGTAGGTGGTCCCAATCGTCCACAACTCGATTCGAGATAAAATTCTTCGGAGGATTGGTATGAAATTTGACTAGTTTTAAAGAACATCCACGGAGATTAATATTGGCACTAAGGTGAAGTATGTTAAGAGGTCACTACAGCTGTAATGTCATTGTACCACCTGTTAAATCTCAATAGGTTTTCCCGCTTTCGCCTGTCCAGGAGTATGGGAAGTTACAACGTAGAGAGTCTCTCTTCCTTTTCAATGTGCCTCAGTTCTCTTAGGGTTTAGGTGAAATATTTCTACACACCTTCCAGCAACTGAATATCTTGACAAAATACGAATTCTAAATTTGGAAAATATATTCCAACAGTGACCTGTGACCCAATTTGGAAAATATTATAGATGTTCAAACTCAGACTGTACATTTCTAAAATCTGTTTTAATTAAATATATTAAGCTGTTTCTCTTTTCGTTATAACTGAAATATGCGGTTCCTATTTTTGGGTCACTGGATATGGTTACACCGAGGTCCTTTTGCGTTCATATACTTTCGAATATGATTCTATTCAGTGTATAGGTATTTTTAGGATTGCGTCTCCCGATATGAAGGAATGTACACTTGTTGGCACTCATATTTAGTAACCTCATGATTTTATCAAGGTTATCTCAATTTGACCAGATTGTAATGTCGGATCTCCAAGCAATTTAATATCGTCCGCAAGAAAGCTAGACGGCGACGAGATTTACTCTATATATTGATATCTAATGCAGTGTAATGTCCATTATAGCACAAGCTAAATGTAGTGAAAGCGACATGCGACCTGATATTTAGGAAATACACGACTCTTGCTTTGGGTTATTGCTTTCTAGGTATGCATAATATATTTTAAAGCGATTTAAAAAAAAATATGTAATAAATAAACAACATAAAGTAAATAAAAAAGACAGAGTGTCGTGGGACACCCGATGGGAGCGAAGCTCTTAACTAATCAATGTTTATTTTAAAGAAATTTCTTAACGGTACTGCCATCTGCCATCTGATTATAGCGGTATCTGATTATAGCGGTCTGCACTAGTTTTGCTAGAGTCCGCAGCGAGAGACGTCAATAATAATAGTACAAATCCAATTTAATGCGACGTATTGGACAAGCGGGGAAGGGTTGGGAAGCGGGGGTTGGGAAGCATTGGAGCAGGTCGGAAGGGGGGGGGGTTAATTTGGAGAGGCCCGGGGGGCAGGGTACAGGCACTTTTGACGATCC
>JAOPUG010000376.1:21684262-21696776 GCA_027564375.1 Micropterix facetella | reverse complement strand
TCTATTCATTCTACTGTTATGGTTAAATGAATTGTTAGTTTCCAGACCGTACTGTTCCATGCCTTATCAACTCTGTCGCACTTTCTTGTTTGACATATAATGCAATCTAAATACGGGAGAGTAATATGGCTGCGTTCATTACACATAACGTAACTATTATTCGAGCATACAGAGCCAAGTTTGACGTTCCGCTTAGCGCTCGGTCGGACGGCGAAGCGCTTCATTTTATGAAGTCAAATTATTTGTTATTTGTATAGTGTAATTTACTCGAATAAAATACGGCATTACTTTAGCTTTATACCTTTTATTTTTATTTTTCTGATACGATGACTTCGATGTCTGGCGAGTGCTATACGGAAGTAGTACCCTTAGTATAATTTCACCTCGTTTATGATGCTGTAGCGACCCTACCGATTCTCATACTAATAAAATGCTTTATGTTTCAAGAACGTATGGCCTCCCTGTCGATAGACATGTCCCACCCTAACAACCACTCTCGTCTTCACAAGTCGATACATAGTTGCTTCGCTCACCGTCCATCACTATTCCACGGGGGCAACCGACAGTTACGCAACCCTCTATTCGTGCCGCTCACGCGCTTTTGGCATTACTTTATAGAATGATACCAAAAACCTCATCTCACCAGAAGACAAACTTCTGACTGTATAAGTACTTGGTTAGACGAATTCTAGGATTTTTCACCGTTTTCATCTTAGAAAATTCCTGTTAAGTTACTGCGGATACGCCAAATAAGATTTCGTTAGACTCGACTGAGGGGAGAAAATGACCATAAAATTATCCAAAAGCTATGACTTTGCGGTGGAGGGGGGGCTATTCGGTTACAGTTTCATTCATCATTGCGGCCACCTCGTTAGCAGATCGGCAGGTGTAGAGGCAACCGGAATATCAGTTTTTATCTGAAATATTTTATTTATATATTTTGAACAAGCAAACTCTACTGAATCTCATCAAATGCTTCAAGGAAAGCAAGTCTTATGACAATAAATAAAGAACAGGTCAGAAAATGATTACCTTGACCGTAAGGACAGGATATTTATAAGAGTCTTTGAAAAATCGGAAGAAAACTTCTTTCAAGCTCGCTGCTGCTTTGGTTGAGAAACATGCAAGATTAATTAGTGCCAGAACAGTATAGAAAATACTTGCAGATGCTGGCCTCAAACCAGCAAAACAATTAAATAGACATGGCTCTCTGAAAATAACAAAAATATTGGCTAGATTGGGCGGTGAGGATAGGAGAATTGGTCTAATATTGTGTGGTCCAACCAGTCAAATTTTGAGATGTATATTGCTTTAACACTTTTATGTTATAAACATGGGTTAAATCATAATAATAATATAGTTTACTGTAAATAAATTTCAAGTTATTAAAGTAGAAGTTTCTTCAAAAAAAATCAGCCTTTTGGTACTCCCAGTGTGAATTATCTAAGGCGAAGAGTGAGTAAAGAATAACTTCCCGAGTGTGTCGTCCCCACGGTGGAACGCACAGGGGGCAGTATAATAGTCTGAGGGTGGCATGGCGGCCGATGGAGTTAGTGCAATGCTTGTTTGTAAAGGTCGGATGGATTCCACCAAGTACATACATGCATTGGAAACTGCTCTACACCATCATTTTAATTGGATATAGATGCCAAATTTCAGCAAGATAATGCATCTCGCCACAAATCAGCGATTACAATATAGTGGTTTCGGGAAAATTATTTGAATCTTCTGGACTGGCCAATCCAGTCTCCCAATCTCAACCCAATAAAACACTTGTAGGGTATTTTGAAGTGAAAGATACAGAATCACTCAACGATGTAGAACGAAACACTAAAAAATGTTTTAAAACAAGAATTGCAGGAGATTTCTAAGGAAGAGTGCGGCAAGCTAGTAAGGAGTTTCCCGAAAAGAATTGCTAATGTAATTGAGGTGAAAGGTTGCCCAATAAAATATTAAAATTTTATATTTAATATTTACTTATTAAATTATTTTTAATTCTACTAAAATCTAGTATCCGTTGTCCTCTATATATCTGCTCTTCTCTCGCTTTTCGTTTCGCTTCTTTCGCTCGCGTCTCTCTCCATTTTTCAGTGGACTTTGACGGATGGGACCCGCCGTCTGGCCGGTTATACTAGGACCAACGACCCTCGCTTATCCAACCCGGCTCATTTTGCCATACATAAATCTGGATGATATTTAAAATTTACGTCTTGGACTAAGCTTGGACAAGAATTGATGTTTTTATACACCGCCATGATGAACCTGCGTAACCGCGATATTACGAAATAAAACAAATATGTTTAACATTTTGAGAATCGCTGCCGATAAATATTTTTCTACCACTGTTGCCTAAAGTGCTAATATTCTTATTTTAGAGGTGAAAATAATATAATTCTAGAGGTAAATAAAACAATATGAATGACTATTGTCGCATAAAAATGCTCATCGTTTTATGAGCATTAATTTATTTCAGTTGTATGATTTCAATACCTAATTTCACAAATAGAAAAACTGAAATAACTCGAATATCTTCAACTTTTATCAGTAAGTATATTTAGTCAAATGACCTCTGCTACAATGTACCTAAATAAAATTTGGATCGGGTCATGGATTGTGACATCACAAATATATACCTCTATGTCTTATGTCCTATATCTCAGGAAATAAGATACCTAAAAACAAAGTAAAAAAACAAGTCTAGCTTTAACGTGAATAAAAGCTAAGTTTTAGTTTTTCCTCAATTCTTTATGTGTGTGTTCTTTGAACTGGAACCCCGTCTCGCATACTTTCGAGGGTGTTCTCTTCTTTCGGCCAAATCTATAAGAAAAAGAATAAATGTGTGGACCCCATCCCAAGTCATGCTTTTCTTTCCTTTCCTCAAACTCATCTGTTTTCGTACTTTAGAAATACGCACATAAAAACATCCTTCCGTTTCCGGCCTTACGGCTAATCAACTTAAATTTCCACATAGCACATCTCCTGTATGGTGGTCCTCCCATTTTTACATACTTCACACGCGAAACAGCGAAAAAATTGAACAGAAACAGCTGGCACCGTGCGTATAGTTCATTTGACATTTCAAACGCCTGGAAAATTGCTCGAAAAGTATAAAAATTAAAGAAATAAATTAGAATAAGAAGCGGGGAATGCGTTTTAGACCATACCGAGTCTTTTGCGGTTAAGATGACTGCCTCTCTCGAACAAGAGGTAGTCACTTTAAAGAAAAGTCAAAAATGTCAATTTCGGAAGGTAGACTGTTCAATATTTTGAACATCCTACCATTCGGTCTATACATTATAATATTTGTACGGTGTGCGGACTCTGAACAGTAGGTGATTTCGCATTGCTGTATATAACTGGCGCGTACATTGATATTTTTTTAAGTATTTGTAGGAAGTACACATTCGCTTTGATAATGTTATAGGCGTAGATAATGCTTGCAATACGCCTACGAAATTCAAGTGTTTTGTAGCCCATTATGCCTAAAATCAAGCTATGATGGAGCTCGGGACAGAAACCGAATTATCGAAAGCAATGTATAAAGGCTCTCCCAATAAGAGTACACATTTTAAATTTTGTGACATTTTTTTTCTGTACAAGTGGCAACTCTCAAATTTGACAGCTGTTGACTACGATTGTTCCGATTATTAAAAATGGGGCGCTATATAAAGGAAGAACGCGTTATCATTGTGAAACCTCATTACAAAAATAATATTGTGAAAACCCATTACAAACCCATTACAATTATAACGGAGTTCTTGTGGCCTCAACTGGACGACATGTGGTTTCAGCGGACTGGCGCCACTTGCCACACTGTCCATGAAACAATCGGTTTATTGGAGCAACGATTTCCAGATTGAATCATCTTCCGAAATTTAGATATCAACTGGCCACCAAGATCGTGCGATTTCATTCTTTGGGGTTTTGTGAAATCTCTGGTCTATGCGAATAAACCACAGACAATTCCTGAGCTCAAGGTCGAGATCCAACGCGTCATCAATGAGATAGAGCCAGATTTTTGTCATAATGTCATCGATAATTTCATGACAAGAGCAAGGGCCTGCGATCAGAGCCTCGGGGGGCATTTGCCGGATATTTTATTCCATACTTAATCTGAACATGTGTACTTTAAAATGCAATAAAAATATCACCAACTCCTTATCGCGAGGCACCGGGATTTTTCAAGCCCAGTATGGCGTCCATCACGCCCTTACTACCAGATGCGGTCAGATTTCTCCGACCCCCGTCTGGTCGCAGGTTCGAAGTCGTTTGCGCGGTCTTCTACCTTAATTAAGCGGCAATTCCTCACTGGGATTATCGCGGATCCGAGGCGCCTTTTGCTTGGTTTGCCACCCGAGATCGGGTAGACAAAATATCGTTTCAAAAGGTAGATAGCTTGAGGTACCTATTTACCCCCGCTCTTTTAGGTCGCTTTACGCTTCCAAACCCCTCCGGGTCTCAGTCAGTGACAAAACGGACGGTTTCCCGTCCCCTGCGCCAGATATCCAGTCCGCTTGAGCTTACGTCCCCGGATCCATCGCACAGGAGGTTCACCAGTTTGGTCCCTCTTAGAGGAGGCTCCCAGATAGGGGCTGCCTCGCAAGTTGAGCCAACCAGTTAAAATAGCGGCCATCATAGCCCAAACTACACGGAACCGTTTGGAACCTAAAAAAAACGACATTCCGAGAGAATGATTGATTTCATATAAGTAATTTACCAGCAAGTTGAACAGGGTCGGACGCAGAACCGAACCTTGTGGGATGCCGCTGAGTACCTCGTATTCATTTGAGGATGTGTCACCAATCTAGACATGGAATTTCCGAAGGATTATATCTGGTGATGTTTTCCACCACCCGCAGTGTACCATCAGCGCTCTGGAATAACTACCATTTGGTCCTAAACCGTATTTACCTTCAGAACACTGGCGTTGAAATAATTCACTCTCTTATATACATATATGGTTCACTCTCTCTTATATATTGGTAAACCTTCTTTTTGCAGAGAAGGTGCTTTAGATTTACTGTTAAAATTATGCCTGTGCATGTTTTGTAGAATCAACGCAATTACTTCGCCCTAAGAGGCAACACTTGGTTAGCAGCTTCTCACTCACACTGATACGCCCTCCTTCTCATAACCTCATCGTCCATCCCTTTCTACACCCCCCCCCCCTGCCACATTCCGCACTCGCGCGGATGAAGACACGGTCGCGTGATAAGGTAATTAATTAACTAGATTCATTAATTAAAGGGCGAGGTGTTCACGGCTTCGGCGAGGGTCCATTGTTGCGCCGCGCTGAAATCCGCCGCCCCCGGCAGTTTGATTTTTCACGTCTGCGCCCGCCCCTATAACGATTATAAGGGGCAGTTATTTGGCCGGACGCCTTTATCGCTATAAGAAATAATGAGGTAATTAAGCAAGGAAAATTCACTTCGCGATAATGAGTTTGCTGTATTTTTCTTATTGTGGAAAAAAGAAAAGAAAGTGGGCGAAGGTTGTTGAATGGCCGGGCGGCCGACCGAACACAATTTGGTTGAAATTGTCCATAGTGATATACTTGACACCAAACTTTTCTAATTATAGGTAGCGATGGACACTTGACGACACGTATCAGTCTCGCCTCGTATCGAAAAAATCGACTCGTGACTCTTGGCAGGCTCGTTTTTATGGTATCCAAGACTCTGATGCTCGAGACTGGAACTGAGACGAGACTCTGAGGATCGACACTCGAAGATGATACAAGGCTCTCTTCATTAGTTTGACCAAATTATTATTCAATTTATATGTAATATATATAATTACAGATATCTTCATTTTTCGTCGTGTTGTAAATTCTTTAATGGAATAATGTTTCTATTATAATCGTATGAGTAGTGGCATCTAGTGTCCTTAATGTTTCGTAAATAAGTAGTTTAAGATATTGAGAGTTTTACAAAACGTCCTATCAAAGGAGCGCTGAGCGCAGAAAGGTGAGCCAATCTAATACGACATA
This sequence comes from Micropterix facetella, assembly GCA_027564375.1. Taxonomy (NCBI): domain Eukaryota; kingdom Metazoa; phylum Arthropoda; class Insecta; order Lepidoptera; family Micropterigidae; genus Micropterix; species Micropterix facetella. Next base: position 21,690,787 of record JAOPUG010000376.1, on the reverse strand, counting down.
TATTCATGTGTAGTTTATGTTGATAACGTTGGATTTAAGACCATGCTAGGAGCGAACCCACTTCCTCGAGGAGTTTCAATAAACTTTATCGTTATGTCGCCCCGAGATGAGCACAAGGAATTTGGACAATACAATCCACAATTCCAACTACCCAACTGCTCGTCAGAGGCCAACCCTTACTGCGAGGCCTGGCAGAGACACACAGAGGGCACACTCGCCCTTCGAGATTTCTCCATCCACCCGTTTGGTCCCGGGCTCAAAGTTGAATGGGCGGCCTCTACCTATCGTATTATACGCGGTATTTCATCACATTGAAATATCGCGAATCTGAGGCGTCTTTTACTAGGCAATGATCAGCTGAGATCGGGTGGACAACAGATCGTTTCTTAGGATAAGTGACGACAGGTCAACACCTACCCCCGCGTCTTAGGGAACATATATTCCCAGACCCCTCCGGGTCTCAGTCTATTGACAACACGGTCGGTAAACAGTTTGATTTTAAGATTTTACTACAGGCGAATCCGTCACCCCGAGACATTTCTACGAACTCTATCAGTATATCGCCTCGAGATTAGTGAAAAAAGAGTTTGATGTTGCAAATCTACGTATTAAGTACCTCCACTGCCCGTCAGAGGTCAAGCTGTACGGCGAGGCCTGAGAACACCCTCGCCCCCTGACTTCCAAATTTAGACGGATTTCTCTATCCACCTGTTTGGTCCTAGGCTCGAAGTCGCTTGCGCGACCTCTACCTGTCGTAATAACGCGGCGTTCCGTCAATTGGAAATATGCGGGACCGTGGCGTCCTTTACCAGGTAATTATCACCCGAGATCGGGTGGCTAACGGTTCGTTTCTAAGGATAAGCGACACCTACCCCCACGTCTTCAGGTCGCATTACGCTTGCAGGCGCCCCGGCTATTCGTAAGTTGAGCAAGATAGGTAAACCATCCAATAACTCATCTGTTCAGGGCTGCTCGAAGTTTCCCCCAGATCCGACCGCATATTGGGTTCACAGGATTAGTCCTTCTTTCGAGTGGCTGCCGGATGAGTGTCGAGTCATTAGTCGGACCGACCATCATGACAAATTTGGCTATTGTGACCTGAGCTGTACGGCCCCATTAAGCCCCGGTAAACCAACCTGGGCGTCACCCATTCAGTTCCACCCGAGGTATTACTACGGATCTGCCGCACATTTAGGTGTGTCGTCTGCTACGGGCGAACCCGTCTACCCCGGAGCGTTTTAACTATATTGATCGTTCTATCACCCAGAGGTAAGAGAGACTTTGAACGTAGACAAATCTACATACCAAGCTACACCTAGGCCCGTAAGAGTCCAACACCTAACCGCGAGGCACTGGGAATTTTCCCAGTGGGCCTCCTCTCGCCCTTACTACCAGATGCGGATCAGATTACTCCAACCCCCCGTCTGGTCGCAGGTCCGAGGTCGCTTGCGCGGTCCTCTACCTCTAAAGCGGCATTCCTTACTGGAATTTGGCGGATACGGGGTGGCCTTTGCTCGGCAACTGTCACCCGCCCGCCCCGTGTGCCAGCTGTCCAGGTCATGCCCGAGTTCCCGAACAATTGTTTTTTGCCTAGACAACTAGTCTTTCACATTCTATACTATAATAAATTAACCTTTCAATCATGTCTTTCGCAGTCATATGTCTTTCAAATGCGTCTTTCATTTCTACGAATTGTCGATGAAAATCAAGTATAAGTAATTTACATATTCTGAGTAAACTAGTCGCGTGATTCGCCACAATATACTATCGTCAACCGTACATCCATTTAAGCCAAATATGCCATCTATCATCTAATGACATCTCATGGTTAATTCCCCTTACACATATATAAAAAACGGCATTGTTTTATGGAAGTCTGAATATTAGAATTGGTTGCGAAGCGGTGACTGATGAACACCGTTAATCGAGGTAGTGAGATCCTTCGTTAATAAGATCGTGGACAAGCGTTATGATCATTAGCTTTTGTAATCAGACCAGAACTTAGAAGCTACTAGCGATGGGTCGTTTTGTGGGTTCACCCTGGTTCTGAACCTGATTTCTCTACCCGGAAGACCTTCGTTTCTTTTTCCAAAATTATATTGACCACTTCCGGTGCATTTTTGCTCAAATTGTTGTCGTAGCTGGTTGACACTCGGGTAGCCACAGAGAAGCTTATTTTACCCCCAAAATGTATGTTTTCAAAAGTAACTTTTTATTTGCGGATACCTAAGCATTTTGAGAGATAAAGTTGGCAACGCTAGTATCAGTCTAACGTTTACCACTCTATCTGTTTGTAATAGTAACTAACATTCTCCACATTATTTCTAAATGTCATTTTAGCTTTCGATACTAATACCGATTACATTTACACGATATCGATGTTAATTTAGTGATTAAGAATTGTTTTTTTTTGTTACAGGTAAGTTGAGATATTCTATGGACACATTTTAGAGGGGTAAGAGATTTAAAATTAAAATTAGATAAATTTAGAGAAAATGAATTTATGCTTTATTGATCGCTCACAAAATGTGGAAAATGATTACAATTATTACTATTCCCAAGAAAAAAATCAAAACCACCCTACGTTAACATGGGCATTACAGAAAAGAACTCGAATCTGGATCACATATCAAACTGTTCCAAAAGTCATGGTATATTTATAATCCGACCAAATCACAATCAATTGTGATTGGCGACGAAAACTGTTGTTGTTGATTGACCCATCTTCTTAGCCTCCAGTTAAAATTGACCAGAAGGTTGGCGAATAATCCAGAGATGTAAAAAAACTTGAGCTTACTCTTCGACCATACTCTTTCATGGCTGGCACAAATTACTGCAATCATAAGTCGTATTTATTCTGGCCACAATTCTGACAACTATACTATATTTTACTGTAAGAGGTTGCCGTAGTGAGATAAATTCGCCATTAGAAACTGTAATTTTGTTCAGTGGAGTTTATTACTTTTTTTATTATTTTGTATACTAACTGTAAACCTCCAGTATTAAACAGACAGGGTTGGGTGTAAGATTTATGCCACGGGCGAACCCGCTACCCCGAGGCGTTTCAATAATTTTATCGTCATATCGCCCCAAGATGAACGCAGAAATTTTTGACGAAACAATCCACGTACCTATCCAAAGTCACAAATGGCGGCAACAGCCCGTGAGAATCGAACTCCTCACCGCGAGGCACTGGGAACTTCATACCCAGAGGGGTCTCTTTCTCAAGTGCGGTCACATTTCTCCGACCTCCCATTTGGTAACAGGTTCGAAGTCGCTTGCACGGTAATAACGCGATATTTCGTAACTCGGAAATATCGCGGACTCGAGGCGTCCTTTACTCGGCGTAATCACCCAAAATCGGATTGCCAACGGGTCGTTTCTAAGGATAGGTGACATTAGGTCAACATCTTCCCCGAGTCTTAGGGAACATACTTTTCTAGACCCCTTCTGGTCTCAGTCAATTGACAACACAGCCGATAAACCGAACAACTTTGGATTTAAGATCATTACTCGGGCTAACCCGTCACACCGCGGCGTTTCAACAAACTTTATCGCTATATCGCCCCGATATGAGCATAAGGAATTTGGACATAACATAACCACAATCCAGCATTGCCTCAGCCTGCGAGAGCCTAACTCCTCACCAAGACGTACTGAGAATTTTCAAACCCAGTGGGGTACCCTCGTGTTCTCGCTTCCAAATTCAGACGGATTTTTCCATCCACCAGTTTGGTTCCAGGCTCGAAGTCGCTTTTGCAACCTCTACCTAACGTGATTACGCGGCATTCCGTCACTCGGAAATATCACAGGCCCGTGGCGTCCTTTACCCCGCGAATCTCATCCGAGATCAGTTAGCCATCGGGTCTTTACTAAGGGTAGGCGACGTCAGGTCGACACCTACCCCCGCGCCTTAAGCAGCATTACGCAACTAGACTCCCCGGCTATTCGTCATTTGAGCAAGGTCGGTAAACCGACCAATACATCAGCCGTCCAGGGCCGCCCGAGGTGTTACCCCAGGTCCTACCGCAAAGCGGGTTTCAACGGATTAGTCCCTCTTCGAGGAGGCTGCCGGATGGGAGCTGAGCCATGAGTCGGATCAACTGACGTAATAAGATAGTCATATGGCTCGAGGTTCACAGCCCCATTAGGCCGCACAATCCCATTAGACCCCTCATCAAAACGTGTAAATGGCGTTTTCGTCTTGTTTCAAGACTTTGATACTTTTTCTCATTTTGGTTTAATATTAGATTTTTTCTTTTGTTAAATAAAAAAAAAAACAAATTACTGCAATCAAAAGTCGTATTTATTCTGTCGTACTATACTATGGTTGACTGTAAGAGGTTGTCGTAGTGAGATAGGCCCCCAAAGAGTTTTATTATTATTTTGCACACAAACTGCAAACCTACGTAACTAAAGAGATAAATGAACCTGTGCCTTAATAGAATCAATGTTGTTAGTGAAATCATTCTTAAGACGACGCATTATACTCATACTGTATACAACGGTGTTTGTGACGATGTTTCTTATGTGTTAATCAATATAAACATTCAACAAACAAAAATTCTTCTCCGGATTTTTAAATATAAACATTTACATTTGAAGCATATATACGCTTATTGGGAGTTGATAATTTAAAATATCCACAAACAACTTCCATTTTTAGTTTAGAATTTTATTTTTAATTAGAAATTCAAATATTTCTGGATATTTAAAGAAAATATTTTTTTGTTTCTCAATAAGCATAGATATCCTTCAAATGAACATATGTATTTAAAATATCCGGAAAACACTGAATAACAATGTTGCAAACAGTTTTCCGCGTTTGTATGGAGAGTGGCATGATGATACCTCTTAAATGCAAATACAGCTGTGTTAGCAATTTCAAGATACTTCACTGTTCTGTCTAACGCCACACACAGCAGATTTAATTAAATTGTCTACTCTGATCCCCTTTATGAGGCTGTGCTATGACTTTGTAATTTAGTTTTCTCCCTCAATTATGATTATTATCATTAAGCCTCGCTATTGGAAGCGACAAAACAGTGAGAAAAAACGTCGCATGGAATTACCTATATTGCATGTAGTGCCAGTTGCAGATAGACGGAGTGTTACAAATACTATACGAATATGGTACAGGAAAATGTAGTCTACAACAAACTAGCATCAAAAAACTAAGAGACTACACAACGAGTTTTTAAAAAAAAGTAGCTGAAATAATTCTATAATAATCATCAAAAAAAAAAAATTAGCAAAAAGCGATTATAACGTATTTTCAACTAGGAAGAATTATTCTTTCTTGAAATCAGAAGTCCGCAATAATGTATATTCACAAACGAGGAATGAAATTAAATGAAACGAGGAATTCTTACTATATATATAAGATGCTTACTAATATATTTTTATATTTCAATTTTGTTTATAAAGCTTCATAGAAAATATTCGAAAAGGAATCGTGGCTAATAAAATAGGAAAATAGAAAGCCTTCAAGAAACGAAAAGTGTGCATATTGAACTCCTTGTGCCAATCTGTTTTGTTCTGTTGCAAATTTGACATGCGTGCGAGCGTGTAACTCTTACAGACTGAACATTTTATTGTCCGCTGGCAGAGGACAAGTATCGTGGCTGCGTTTTTCATTCTAGATTTATGCGATCTCCAGGGTGCAAATAACAATTACGACCAAGCAATAGAGCCAGTGCGGGTGTCCGTCCGTTTTCCCTCGCTGTGCTCCGTCGCCTTCAATGTTCAATTTCTGCGGGATCGCGAGTAGAGGCGGCGCGGCGTGATTCAATAAAGATCCACAGTATCCAGAAATACTCCGTCTGCTGGCAAACAAGTACTCGGGTTGCTATTTGTGGGCGAATTCGATTAGTTTGGCTGGATTCTGAGGCGAGAGGCGCCGTAGGCGACTATCTATCGCAATATTGCCTCGCTGATTGGCTATGACAGTTTATACATGTACGTACGTAATAATATTATATTTATTTATTACTAGACTGGCTCAGCGACGATAATAATATTTTTTTTAGTTGGACCCTCCTCCACTCACACAAAACCACGAACTGCTGCACGACGTTTACGCGTCATAGTGTGGCGGTTCCTAACGGTTCCTTGTAGATTGGGCTATAATGGGGTCAATGTCAACTTGGCTGGCTCAATTCGCGGGGCAGCTCCTATCCGGAATCCTCCTCGAAGAGGGGCCAACCTGGTGGACCTGCTGTGTGATAGATCTAGTGACGGAACCTCGAGCGGAACTGGACGGCTGACGCACGGGACGGGCAAATCGAGACCCAGAGTGGTCTGGGAACGTATGCTCCTTAAGACGCGGGGTAGGTGTCCACCTATCGTCGCCTATCCTTAGAAACGACCCGATGGCCAACCGATCTCGGGTTGCGTTCCGAGTAAAGGACGCCACGGGTCTGCAATATTTTCGAGTTATAGAACGCCGCGTTATTACGGTCGGTAGAATTTGCGCAAGCGACTTCGAGCCTGGGACCAGACGGGTGGAGGGAGAAATCCGACCTA
>JAOPUG010000376.1:21631365-21642714 GCA_027564375.1 Micropterix facetella | reverse complement strand
GTATCGTATGTATATGTATAGTAAAATCCTAACTCGTTCTTAATCAGTTTCGGAATGAAATCTTTTACTAGACTGGTTACAACTCAAGATCACTTGAGCAGGCATCTACTCATTGGGATTAATTATATCCCTTTACGCTCTTTGCCTGCTGTCACCAGGATCGAGGGGCCAGTGGACCACTTTAAAGGTGAATGACAACAGGTAGGTTTAGAATAGAATTACGGTTTTAGAATCCTCCGGTAATTCGTCAGATACAACACTGATTTTAGTGCTCTTCCTAAGGCTCGCCCAAGGGAATTTTTTCATTCAATTCACTTCTTCGAGGAAGCTCCCGGATAGAATGGAACGGCGCAAAACAAGCTGGCCTACTGAAGTCAGCAAAAGAACCACTGAAGTCTATCCAGAAAGCCGTGATTTTCCGAAAACTATTGGGAATCGACAAAATCCATCTTGTATAACCGATGACGTCGCCGTGTAGTCGGAGTAAATGTTTTCGAAATTTGAGTAATATTCCTAAATTCTACTTCATTATATTTTTCTCTAGAAACAGCTACTACTTTCTACTCTTCAGCTATTGTGTGGTGTTCCCTTCAATCACGGTCTTCTTCTATTGACTCGCTTTCTTCAGGACCCAATTGAATAAATATATGATTGATTTCTTCATCAAAAATGTATATTTTCTTTAATAATCTTCTTCTAAGTGTATTTTACTTGATCAACGGTTTTCTTTCACTGCCTTCCATGGTGTTATAAAATTAAAACTCTTTTTCAATAAGAAGTGTAAGTTCTGCTGTAGTTTTTTCCAATATTTGTACTTGTCGTCGTTGTTAAAAACTTTATTGTACACTAAAGTATACAAATAAGTGGGCATATTGTCTAGTAGCAATATGTACTGGCCAAACTGGGAGGTTATTTTGATTATTTGGTTGACGCGAGTACACATAATAAAAGTTAAAGCATAACTTTACGAGCACGAGATTTTAAACGTTACGATTCTATTAAATAGGCTATTATGTATATATGTGTGATAGTAAATAAACTAAAAGTGCTTTGTAACAACGGAATGGAATGGGAGGTGAGGGGGAGGATTGAAGAACAGGATTTATGGAGGGTGAATCGGGTTGTCATTTGTGACCTCTTAGAAGACGGTCATTTGTGGCTTGTTATAATGTCATTTGTTATTTATTATAAACGACTCACTTAGCTACCCAGTAAATAAGATTTCTGCTGATTTTTAAACAGAGTATACCTGATTAACGTATGCAGAGGCAGAGATTTCAAGTAGCAAGCTGTGGTGGAAAGGACGTGGTGAAAAGGGTCGAAGAATGCTAAAGCATTGCTAACGAAAGGTTTTCCTGCGAGCATAGTGGTAGACCGTAGAAGGAAAATTGTGAAAATGTATCATAAAGGTAGTAGGTTGAATTCCGTGGAGGATACATATACATTATTTTACAAACTGTAGGTGGGTTATGATAAAATAAGTTTTGAAATATGTATAAAGATATTATAGTTATCAATACTCATAGCGATCGCGATCTGTCTTAAATGCACTTTTCCCTCGAAGCGGCTTTGTGGCAGTTGCTCATTATCCTTTATTAATTACAAACATATATTTCAAGCAGCATTTTAAAGGCTTGCCCATTTTAAATGAAAAAAAAAACTTGAAACAATATTTTTATTGGCTATGACGTTTAACGTTTAATATAAATTGACAACTTCTGTGTATTTTCAGCCTAAGAAATTTCTCTAAACGCGTTGACACCAATTGGTCATCCGACTATATAATATGTTATGTTAATTATTTAGTTAATGACGAGCAATATTTGTCAAATCATCCTGTCAATATAATTTAGTACTATGGTATTTACACGCAGTTTTATGACCGTTTTTCTCTTGATTTTTATCATCCTGCATTAACTGTTCACTGGAAGAACTTACTCAATGCATCTCTCCGCACGCCGCCGGCGGCATCCGTCAGAGATTTTATTCATTTGCATCCATCATACATTTGTAAAGTCGTAGATGGGTTCTTCTGTACAATAGGATGACGTTCAAAATTATTTAGACTGTATCTGACGATTTGGGATTGTGAGTTCAGACCATAGCAGTTTCTTCCAATAATAGCTAAAATCACCGAAAGGTGTATGAAAAATCGGCAGAGTGGTGAACTAAAACACCTAATCACACTTAGTGATAAACTTGCAGAATAGCAAAGAACAGCCATGTAGGTACAATTGAATATAAAATCTAAAAAAATCATCTAAACTCCCTCATAAGAAGCTTCAAATTAAGTAGCGATCCATCTACTGAACACAGACTCCCTTTAAAACGGCCGATTCTGTGCCTATTATATGCAGTCTATTCTTACATCATACGGATTCGAGTACATAACCGATAACGAATAGCCGATACTGAAGAGCTGCAATAACAGACGATACATTTTTTATTAACAGCAGAGTTTCGTATTAACCTAATTATTGTTACCAATTTTTATTGTTATTAAGTCCACGCCTTGCAGCAAAGATTAGTCAGGATCAAGTTTTGACATAGACCAAGGGTGACCTAACATAAACATATATTGTGCAATATTATTATTGAAAAAATATTAAATAAGTAATAGTTTTCGATCTGATTTAATACTGGATTTCAGACATGCATCACATAATCCTCCTTCGAATTAAATTATCTAGCAAGCAAGTAGTGGAAATACGAATATTACGTTGCAGCAAGAGGATGGGCAAACGCTTATTTTATCCAATTGTAATTTTATTACAATTGGATAAAATTGACTAACGTCAAAAAGTCTGATTAAAAATGGCATACTTGCAAAAGAAAATTTCGCTATTCGGCCTATCTTCCATTTCGTTAAACTGTTAATTTGCATCTGGTGATTAAAACCGCCATCGGGCGAGTGGGAGGCGCGGGCGTCGTGGCGCCGTTCGGAGGCGGGAATCACAGGAGGCGGTGGTGGTAAGGCGACGAGTGACGTCACAATCCGTGGGTGTATGCACGTTTTCAATTAAGAGTAAGCCCGGATTATTATGTTAATGAGCATTTCTTTTGGGGCCGTCTCCAAGCCATGCGCTCTATGGAGGGTTCGTTAGTTAGTGAATATTTCTAAGTGGAATAGAAAATATTGTGGCACTCATAAAATTAGTACAAAAAAAGAAAACAACGCCATCTGTCAGTGTTATGTCACAACGCTAGAGGGAATAGTAATTGTGGATCTATAAGCAAATCAATCCTGAGCCAGTCCGCTATTGCTCGAAGGTATGCCTTCGTAAAACGGTATTTCAATTTAAAATCAAGTCATCGAGAACAAACGGATTAAATCACTGTTGATAGTTCTTCCGACGACGCACACGCCTATTTGCCTCGGCGGCAAACAGCCTACCCATGACTTCCAAGTCCTCCATTTATCTAACTTCTTTCAGCGCATCACGATTTTTTTCTATACGTTTGATTTTAATGAATTAATCGGAAATCTGACAGATCGCAACGAAAAGGTTACGTTGACATTCAAACCCGAACGCATCCAAACAAATGTCAAAATATCAGCTGTTTGAGTGTAAGCCATTTTGATGCTTAACGGCATTTTAACGTCAATACATTGCCGAACCCTGTTCAATGGCCGGTAAACGCTTGGTTAGCTTAAAATGCGTTTATTTCTCACAATATTTTTGAAACGGCCGTTTTACTCGTTGTTTAAACTTAAAATGGTTTATTTCTAAGGCTGTGAATGTTAAAAATCAACCCACCGCTATAATTTTTATAGCAACAGCAGTAGTATACAGCATGCCTGCAAAACGACAGCGGACGACAACTCACAGCTCTTCAGTTTAACCTGGACAACGGCGGTGTTGTGACATCGCCGAAACGTTGAGCGCTACAAATTTCATGCGGTAAAATTCATTTTTGTTTAATTTATCACGTCGCTCCTAGTAGCATGATTGGCATTTCTATAGCTAAGATACCCAGGAATACAAATATATCGGGTATGGTATTTTTGACATAAAATAATTTCTTTTTGGATCTCTTCTGTTAAGACTAAAATTATTCCACGAATAACAACATGAAGCATAGACGATTTTTTCAGTATCTGACCGGCACTGACAATCTGGCCTTTTCATCTTAGTACAACCCCTGAAGTACCATTCAATGTATAAGGTAAGCAATCAACACTTTCTCAAAGTCAATAGAGCAGAGCCAGACTGAGAATGTCAAGATAGAGTTTCTCTATTGTGACGTCCAATGCAGAAACTACTGAGCTTTTCCCAATTTCTTCTTCCTACTTAACAAGAAGACTGCAATCAGATTAAGTTAAAGCCCAGGAGGGATGCTCAAGTCTCCGCGGCAGAGCTTTTGAAAAGCACTGAGGGCCTGCTCAAATCTGCAATGAATAATGGGATACAATAACATCAGTTGTTAAAATAAGATGATTCTCAAATCAGCCCTGCGGTTAATTTTGTGCCAAGCCTGTTGCAACACAAAAAAAATCAAAGTTTCATTATTCGATTAGGAGCATGTCAGTTGAATATGCTCCCAGAGCAATATACCTGGTATTAGATTACAATAGAAACTGACAACAATAAGTGTGAGATGCTAGAAATTTAATTCTAAGACACTTTTTAAGGGGGGAATAGGAGTTTGCACTACAGGTCTCACACTATACGTGGATAGGCTAAATTAGACTGTGTCTCATTTGGCCGCAGTATCGGCTGCTGAAGCTTAGTTGTGTTAAAGTTTATTTATTTATTTTATTTGCAGCTGTTAATACAAAAAAAAAAACATTACACATTTAAACTGAAAATAGACAAAGACTATGTAATAAAACTACAAATGCTGCTAATTTTAGGTGTCCTCAGGATATCTCAACCTGGTTTTCAGGACACACCTATTATTGGTATCATTTAGTGAAATTCAAATAAAATAATATAAATCATAATAAATCAAAATAATTAATATCAATTATCACAATAAAAATGTATAAAGAAAAGAAAAGCAATATTAATAATCAAATTAACAAGTAATCATTCTAAAAAGCCTTTCGCTTCTAAAAATCTTCTTTTAATAACATTCTCGCATTGCCATTCCCAACCGATTCAATAGATCCGGAGAATACGAAGAGAAACTGCACTGAAAATTTGTGGTTTTGTGTATGGGAATGATCACAATTTGTTCATGCACCCGTTTTGAATGGTCATGTCGGTTACGGGACCAGGTCATAAGCAGCTGTTTATTGCGTACTATCTTGAATACATGGGTCACAAGGATGGAGCTGTCTTCCTTTACTCATACTTAATATCATCGAAGCCTTGGCAAGAAATGGTGACACACGATGATGTAGATAAAATCCTACAGCAAAATCTTGCGCAGGCATGTTGCAATCTCTGGAGTCCCTGCTCGGTCTTCCTATACAGACAGGGTCCGTAAACACAGTCGTCATAGTCCATTATAGACAATATTAGAGCATTTAAAAGTAGTTTTCTGCTTCTGACGCAGAGGTACTTCCGAATTCTGTATAAGGCCTTTAGGCACGTGAAAAACCCCAGCCAGCCAGTATCTCGATGGATAACAATTTGTTGGAAGCATACCCATTTTAAAACATCAGTGTCTCTCGAGTCAGTCTCTGAAAAAAGTGCCCTTTGTGACAAACTTTTCAACATAATAATGACGTTTTGGTTTATTTCACATAGGCTCAGCAAAGTTTAACTCTGTATGTACAAGAGATGCAAAATCCGTAGATTTTGTTTAATTATAAGAAATTAAAAATTCTACATTAATGTGTAGACACAACATATATATCTCAGCCGAGTAAACTGTGTACCGATAAATAGTGAGAATGACGAACGCGTTTTCTTGTATCCACTTTGCATCGTTGAGTAGACATAGGTACATTTTATCTTTCGACTTGTTTTGCATTTTATGGAGAATCCAATCCACACAGGCGACTTCATTCATTTGATAATCACTAATTGGATAGCACAGCATCTTTATTCATCTTAAAATTTGATGTAACAATGATCAAACTAGAAAATAAACATAAAAATTAGCGGAAAATAACAGCTTCGACGTGCAAAGATGCCATTTGTGCAGCATAACGGAGTCTAGCATGTCCCCACGCCTACGACCGCTGAAGTAGCTGCACTGACAGTTGGACTTCGTCGATTTTTTTCGCGTAAACCACCGGATAATCTCATCGGCCGAGGTCAAGGCTATGCACAAAAGAAAACTGCACGCATCGTGCGCATTCTTCCCGCCGCGCGTCTATTTTAAGTCCCGATCGACGAGAAAAACAGGCAAATCGAAACATCGTACCGGGCGATCCGCGATGACGCATCGATCGGCACTCAAAAACCCATTCTAATACAACTATCTCCCGACTCTCAAATCCACAGGTACACAGAGAAAATCACGCAGAACCGCGCACACACGAATATTACGCCGCATTATACACAGTCGCCGACATTTTATCGTCTGTTACTCGGCGTCAAGTCGCCCTCGGGCCGTCGGCGAAAAAATCAAGCAAATAGCGAGAGACATCAACAAATATGGACATACCGTCGTAGCGCTCGGCCTGCTCCGCCAGTTTCGCCTTATAAACATTATCCTCCCTTTCCGACATTGTGGATGCTTTGCGATTTCTCACTAAATGCACAGATTCTACGATTCACGACTTTTGCAAGATGGCCGCGCCCGCCAACACTGAAGTATGTAGCGACCAGTGATGTACATATCGATACAAATAATCGTATGTCTAGACAAATTTCTGGTACGGTACCCGTGACCATACTCTTTCTATTATAAATAAAGAAGAAAACCGTTATTTTACGATCAAGATCTAATGACATGCGATGAAACACGAAAAAAGACTAAAACAATAAAACAGCACACGAACACATCACATCAAGTCGATCTCTTGAAACCGATTTTTATCGTACGTAATGACCTTTTTACAGCTCGCCCGGATGGCTTTCAGTGACGAATTCCGCCGCAACACTTCCGGCCCAACTCGCCTCGGTCGATAACTTCAAGACAGCGCAAAATTTCAACTTGCGTGGAAATAAAAACACCTTTTGAAATAGTATATTTTATGGTTAACATAATATTAATACATTTTTTGTCGCCCTCCAAAAGAAAAATATGATAATATACAAACATGCTATACAATTAATTACAAAAATGAAACAAACTTAAAATAATCGGGATATATCCCATAGATAATGAGGGAATAGTTTGTTTGAAGACTAAAATTAATCATTAGGCTTGGCATAGCGAGCATCCTAGGCAGCGTTGTTTACAAACAACTGGTCACCATTTTAAAACCACGGGGTTGGTATATTTACAATGTTGTTATTAAAATTTATGCTGTTCGAAGCAACATTAGCACAGTTAGTAAGCACTCTCCCGCACCTGACAGCGCTGATTTTCAGAGTTTATTTCACAAAAAAAAAGCACCAACAAGTGCAAATAACAAGCGTTTTGCAACATTCATCCGTTATGAAAAGTATTCAGGACTGGTATGGGGTTGTTTAAGACGGCTATTAAACTATTGAAACGTTTCACAGTAATACAGCAGTGTAAATAGAACTACTAGTGTGGCAACACCTTTGATCTATTCAAAATTCCATCGTCAATTCAGGCCAGTTACTTAGCTATGGGTGGTAGATATTATTGCTAATTACAGCTTCGACAACATAAACAAGTGGACAGATACAGTCCATTGTCCCCCGCCATAGGTCACCATAAGGGGGGACATTCGTTGCCACACTTGTTCTTTTTAAACTGTGATGATACCATCTAAAAAAATCATTTATATTAGGTACATACGTCACTTTATGTAGGTACACATCTTGACATCAATGTTATCCAACATCAATGTTGACATCAAGATACAATAGGTTTGAACCATTATACAATCATAGAAAAGTTAAAAATATGCATTATTTTGGAATATAAGTTCCGTTACAAAATTTCTAGTCTTAAGTTTCCTTTGTAGAACGGCAACATCATACTAATATTTCACTTATCGATTGCGACCGCAGTAAATATAAATGTTGTACACCGAGACATCTTTTTATGAAAGTTTAATAATATAACAGCCGCCTTACTCACGCGGGTATGTATTTACAATGAGAATATAATACTTGTCTTATCTTTCCGTACAAAACAGTAAATGTCAATAACAGACATTACCTATATCTGCTTTTTGTCTTTTTGAAGTGTCGTTCAATAGAAGAGCAAAAAATCGTAGCCATAGATCAAGAAGCAGAGTTTCCTTCTAAATTCCCTACTTTGTAGGGCGTTATAACAATAAGTCACAAAGGGAAACGAAGATTTTAAACAGTTGAAGTGCAGCAGATTTAATATCGTGTTTCAGTGGCGGATCCAGAAATCATATGAGGTGGGGAACACTACAAATTGATTTTGTAGGGGGGGGCAAAAAAAAAAGCAATTGAGTTCTTGTACATATTTATAGAGCGCATTAAGCCAATGACTGCAAAATATACTGGTTCATCGGCAGGAAGTCCCAGTTATCACTGGAAAACATACTACTTCTCTACAAGTACTACCAAGCCAATCAGGTGCTATGGAATCCGACTTTGGGGCATTGCTTCTCATTCATACATAGATATTGCAGTTTCCAGCCAAAAGTACTATATATAATATAACAAATAGTATATGAACCTGGTCGGCTAAAAAGGAACTACCTCACGATGTGGTAGAATGATAAGTGGGATCACATGTGCAATGACAGCGAGATATAGCCACTAAAATGACAATGTCCTTGAATGTGACAGATTGTAATAAAACATGTTTAGAAAAGTTTTTTTTTTCCCTTTAAATTTTAGCTTTTACAAAAGTATTTCAATATAAATAATGAATATAAAACACTTGACAAGTGTTTTTTCCCTAATGACAATAATAGATCATGGAGCCATTCTTCATTTTACCTAGGGTGTTTTGCGCCTCCGACAAGGAGGTAAATCGGCACATCTGCATCCACGTCGTTCATGTGTAGACTAGTACCAAAAAAGTAATAATAGTACCCAAAGAATGTCACTGGTTTTCTTTGCCGGTTCTTTACAGTGAAATATTACTTGTAGTTTTCCAAGAAAAAAAAAAGAAAAAAAATAAATATATAATGCACTATTATTGTCTTTTGACGTTCAGTATGTGTACGTAATGTATTTACACTGAATAAAACTAAACTGAACTGAACTAGTCAATCTTTCTTGTGCCACGGCAGAAAAGATCATTACTCATAATTTAAACTGATGAGTGCGCAGAGAAAGAGGGTAGATTTTTAATAACACAATAGAGGTATGTGTCTGGTGATTTTACCGACTGCCCCAGATAATATAAGTACTAAAACTGATTGAATTTTTGCACAACCTTGAGCTTGCGTTCCTGACATGTAGCAGTTTCACTTTTTGGAAGCCACATTTTTTCAGGAGACAAGATAACCATACCAGCCGTACATCCCCCAACACTGACAAAGGTTGTGCAATTAATAATTATAATATTTTTTTTCAATATTGATTATTTTTTGTCAACATTAACATTCGAAATAATAGCTCCCCAGTCAGTTCGACTCGATTAAGGCACTAGCTGTCAACAGCGTACACTGCTGAGTATTGCCATAGCCTTGATATTGAGAAGGCTATGGTATTGCGCATGGGATGGCACACTTCGCAGTAGTGTTGTTATTCATGTGCTGCAATTATAACAAAATGTTAAAAAAAGAAGCTTATATTTAAACTGCTCGAATACAGAGGCATTGTAATATTTCATTATTTTTATAAATACTCCATGAAGTGTCACATCAATTAGATAGCAAAGTTCGTGTATTTAGTGATGTCTTTTTGAAAGGGATGATGAAATACCGAAAAGTACCGATTACGTTGATTTAGATTGACATTGAAATATGATTGGCACTGCATTTAATTTCCAAAGAATTCTTCAAAGCGGTAGTGAATAAATTTTACTTCCGCAATCGATAAATTAATTCAACATTTATTTAAAGATGTTCACAGTGCCTAGCTGCAGCTGCTGTGGGAGGCAACGCGGCCCCTGGTGGACCGATTCAAACGCTTAGTTTGAATTTCATCGTTAGGACCGTTACACGCACACAGCTAAGCGTGCCGTAGTGTGCGCTGTGTGAGCAATTTGGCTTTTTCGACGGCTTTGTAAAAACTGCAATATTTTTCGCTAATTCTCCGGTTGTTGATGGAATAAATTGCATACCAATATATTCCTAATTGAATTCCCAGTGGAACGATCCCCGATAGTTAGTGAAAATTCGCAAATCCGAAGGTTTACATATTTTATTCACAATTCTACATTGCGATCTTTATAAATAGATCAAAAAATAAAACCATTCCAATCATCATTGAATTGATTCGACTGCCGAGCGATCGATATTCGATATTGTAAAAATATACAAATATTGTTCTAGCCTTTGGTATTATTTCCACCCCAGTGCGCGTAACTTGTCAGTTATGGCCCGTAACTCAAAAACGGCTATACGTGCATGCGTTTGGTTTGCCGTTTTTTTGGAAAAAAATTACTTCATTTCCTCAGAAATCCCATTAAGCCCGTCTTGCATTACAAACTTACACAGGTACAACTTTCAATAAATGTTAATGGCCTTAGTACAGCGTTCTGTTAAAAAAATGTACACAGTGCTGTGGACTAGTCCACAGCGTCGCTTCATAAATTATCGACGTGTGAGACTATTGTGACATGTGCTACCACGGTAGCGGCCAAAAGATTAATTAACCCCCTATCGCTCCTGATTTTTAAATGGGGATCTTTAATGCCATTTTTTCTTCTACTAGAGGTGTGAAGTTAGCACGCACCGTGTGAGGGTGCATCCGTACAAAACCTGGGTTGTAGGAGTAAGGCTGATTACATTGTGGGCATAAAAATAACCGTTTATTTTTCTTTTTAGAAAAACGCTCTAAATTATCACATAAATACTTTTTTTTAGATTTTATGGGAATCGCAGAGGAACGTATACCATGGGAGAACAAGTATACCACCAATCTTGAGAACATGTATATCATGAATACCAACAAACACCTGCGTCGACACTGAGGACAATAAACTGGAAATTTTTCTAAGTGAAAACAGTCGCAAGTTTACAAACACAATCATCAGCCGTATGCTAATGTATAATATAGTAATATCATATCTTGAATAAATATAAAATGGAGATTTTAGGAGCTAAAATTAAAATATCAAGCTGTGTCGAAATCAAGCTGTGCGGGTCACAATGGCTCCGTGGAGCCTGGGCTATAATGGCCGTTATATTTTGGTCGGCCCAGCTTGCGGAGCAGCTCCTAT
>JAOPUG010000376.1:21582684-21595987 GCA_027564375.1 Micropterix facetella | reverse complement strand
CTATCTAGTATTAATATTTATATACATATTCCTATTTCTTGTTTTCTTTATTATTTTATTTTGATTTCACTATTTATGGTGCGTATACATGAATATTTGAGGGTGTGTATGTGTGTATAAAGAAGACGAAAATAATATATGTATTCAAATAAGGATGTATGTGAAATCGAAGACTATCGCGGTTATTTGACAATATAAATAAACAAGATGAACGAATTTACCGCGTGAATGTAATACGGATGTAATATGATATAATGCTACTGCAAACTCTGAGTGTGTATAAAATCGAATGCAATTGTGGGTTAGCCTACGTTGGACAAACGAAACGGTCCATAGCCACTCGACTGATGGAACACATCAAAGCCGTTAAAAACGTTCAGCGAGAAAAATCGGCGTTCTGCGAACACATATACGATAGCGGAACTAACCACGAGATGCAGTTTCAAAATCCCATTGTGCTATCCAAATAACAATTTTACTTCACGCGCATGATCTGGGAAGCCATCGAAATAAGAAGAATCCCGAACTTCAATAGAGACGACGGTTTCAAACTCTCCACTACGTGGAATCCGAGTCTTAAAATTTTCTAAATGCCCATCACCAAAAGCAAAGACGTAACACAAGATACAGTGAGTGTTGTGTGCACGGCGGATTTTCAAAATTTGCGCGCGCCGAACCCGCCGCCCCACCACCGTTATAGTCTACGGAGTAGCAGCAGCTGTTTGCCGCCTACCCGCAGAACAACGGATGATTACTGACAGCATTTTAGTCTACCCTAGACAATGGCGGTTGCAACATCACTGAAATGTCGGGTGCTAAAAACTTCACGCTGGAAATTCTATAATCTTATTTATTTATAAGGATTTATAACTTGGTTATTATTGGAAATAGACATTAAAATTACAGTACGTCAGCTTGCTGAAGAAATATGCAAGAACATATCGCCCGCTTATAAAAAGGCCTGAAAGCCTAAGTTAGACGTACTTACATGACAGCACATCGCCAACTATATAGCAAAAGATAAATAAATAGAAAAGATTAAAACACAATAAAATGTTATGTTCACGAACCATAACTTGTCTTGATTCCATAACAATCCTCACGCAACAATAAAAATCAATTATTCTCCGCTTTAATCGCGTTTTTATTTCTTTATAATCCTGGGGATCCCTCAGCCGGTTTCCGGCCTACCTTTAGATTACCTGTCCAATGTTAGGGATGATCCCGGATTTTCTGGGATTTCCATCCCTAACATCCCGCACCCCTCCCTAACGAAGACAAAGCAGACGATCCGAAAGTAATCCCGCTTCTTAGAGGGCGCATTCGCATCGCATTCGGCTTGATTGAGTTTTCGGCGTGAACATTTGGATGGATATAATTTATTTGTGGTAGATTGTATTTGGCGAGTAACTAGATAAATACCAGGAAAAGTAGCGATATATATCGCTACGGCAACTTTGGCCCGTCCCGTGATTGGTAATCCCTGACCAAAATGGATTAAAACCTACCCCATCCAGTTTCTCTGGTCCCCACGATTTCAAAAATACCCATATCCGCTATGCATGCTCTACCTATTGGTCAGATCCTCCTCCATACCAAGTAAACCAGGATGCACCTGCAGCAGTACTTGCGTGACTCGGATCAAATTTGCTGCTACTTGGTGGTGTTTAGGATCACCCAGGGAGGCTGCATACCAAATTTGGTTAAGATCGGACTACGGGAAGTTTTCGGACATACGGATGGACGCACAATATACATCAGACTATATGGCCTGTCCTACGTAATATTACGGACGGGCTAGAAAAAGGAAAATTGTGAAAGACGAAAATGTCTATTTAAATGGCTTAAATATTTATGAAATTATAGTCCGTAAATCTTAAAGATATTTCAATAGGATGATGCGTAATGCAAATAAGAAGGTAAATCTTAAAGATATTTCAGTAGGATGTTGCGTAATGCGTAGTTAAGTTTGCGGCTGCCACCTCTCTGCCCAAATAGCAAAACGAATGTATTAGGGAACTATACGTCTATAAGAGGTCTCATTGTATTTTGAACCTATTTTTAAAAATATATATTAAAATTTTACTATCTATCGAGTGTCGCCACAAGCTTTCTTTTAAGTGATTGGAATATCGGCCGATAGATGGCGATCGATTTTTTTTTAATATTTCAGTTTTAGAATCTGACCATCGAGTGTTGGCCAAGATGTCAGCGGTCGGCGGCTGTGCCGCGAGCCCCGCGCTTTTTGGGTCGTCGCATGAGCGCCTGATATCGGCACGACGGAAGTCGACTATTTTGGATATTGTTTGATACCCTCTTGGAGTTTTCCCCAGCGAGTTTAAACTTAAATTTCTACTAGAGGCGATCAATTTTTAGAACTGACAACGGAATTTTAACCGTCTTTTTAATGGTTTTATTTTTTTTTCGCTTATTTTTGCTTTGCTGCTTATTTTTGTTTATGTAAAAACTGACAAAATTAAAAAACTCTTGCAATCATCCTTAGTTATGATTTTTTTTCAGTTGGCTAGAATCATCAGTTAGTTCACTAAGATGATTTAAAAATTCCCAAAAAATTTAATTGTCGAAATTTACATACATCGTCGCCTTAAGGGGAATGCTGCGGGCAGATAGAGGATGTCGTCTGAAACCTGCCTATCTTCAAACCAACAATCGTAAGATTTGATTTTTAGAGATAGTACGCTTTCTCGCATCAGTTGAATTTCGTCGTGGGATGAGTAATTTTGTTTGTTTCATACTGCTCTCCTGGACCATGGTAACATATCTTGTTGTGAGTTTCTTGCTGAATTGTGACATTTTGGCTTGAGAGGTAGTATAAATAGGGTTTTGTGATACGGCAATCCAAACACTTCAATAATATTCTGGTTATGCCCACATTGAACAACTCAATTGTTATATATAAGTCACATGGAAACGAATGTAGCGATTTGGAATCCACATGAAGATACCTACAACCTCATGCTGAGAAAGGTACATAAATGATTTTTGAAATTTTTGTACTTTAAGCAGTACATATATTATCCATTTTTGTATCCGACTGCGTTTATCTCAAGCTATTTTTTTAATCTGATTCGAGACAAAACTGACCTTATTAGCTAAGGTGGATCTTTGCGTGCCTAATTATCGTCGTGTTCGATCGCACCATATTTTCGGGGGGCCGTTATCGCGCACTAACCTTACGAGGTGGAACTTGTTGGCTCGCGCATTGCTGCGCTTAAATGACATTAACTCAATGGCACCAGATCTAGACATTTTTAACGGTAACCCTTATATATTTAAATTTCAGGCAATTAATTATTTATACATAACTGATAGCTAGAATTTTTACGCGTCATTAATTTTGATTAGTTATTAGTTGATATCTCTATTAATTTTACTTTTCGATGTATTGGTTTTTCTGTAATGTTGATTAGTAATAAGTGAATAAACAAATAAATAAATAAAATAAATGAACAAATAATAAAAATACTCGGTCATAAGCCATGTTTTTTTACGATTTGTTTCAGTTTTGTCCATATTACGCATCATCCTATTAAAAAAAAATCTCTTAAATCCATAATGAAGGTTTACAATGTTGGCATTAAATTAAAGCGTAGAATCGAACAGATAATTGAACATCGTTTGCAAAACAAAGAAAGTACTGATTTGCTGGATTTTATCAACTCCACTAGACCGCAGTCCATTCTGGAGTGATACCTGTATTATAATTTATACATAGTACAACTTATTTTTATACAATTTCGTTAAATATTTTGTATTCGCTTGAGAATATGATTTAGAATACTTGAAGAGGAAAAAAAGAGAAACATAAAGAAACAGCTTGTAAAAAAGTGATAGTAAAAGGCTCCTTACGTACATAAGCAATATTAGTGCTTCATACATAAGCATTATTAACTTCCTTAGAACTTTTCGGTAATAGGCAAATAAATGACTTTATAAACAGAGGAAACAGTATTTTTACATAACTTGATGTTATAAAAGCCGGCTGCCTGTAAGATAATCTCGATAGACTGAGGTAGGCCGTTACCATAAGAAGTATATAAAAAACAGTGCACCAGTTAAAGGAATAGCTGCGGTGGACTTGATAATTAACCAAAGCTCTAAAGAACAACTACAAATATATTGGATAATACATGGTCAACTACTAAGGTACTTATTTGATATCATTATGCACGTTTGGATGAATTTATAAGATACTTTCGTCGGATTAATTTAACAAGGTAATACAAGTCTGGCAGTATCAAGATAGATTTTCGAAAACAACTATTTTTACCTACCCACCTTCCTCGTTAAGTGCTTTCGTCCTCACCCCTCACTTTACCTCACAATACGGTCCTGACTTTTTACTGATTCGAGACTGTAAACGAGCATTTCTAAACTATAGCATCCCGCTACCTATCTCTCCGCTTCGTACGGTAAAATTAAGATACCGTATTTCTTCGGGTTTCACCCGAATGGCGGGAACCCAGGGGGGCACAGATAGGATACGCCGCGCCCGGTTGGTCTGCGTAATACAGATGTTACAGCGATGGAGGGGATGGAGGAGGATGGAGTCGCTCTGTAACGCAGCATCGCCGGCAATACAGCTCGTCACGGTCAAAAGGTTCACTCTCTTTACTGCCTGACCCTTTCACGGTCAAACGACCACCGGCAACGACGTGTACGACTAACGTCCCGTGTCTTTACACATTCTAGTACGAAGAAGGGCGAGATGCCTGGATGTAATAATACTCACTCGTATGCGAGCGATGATTCAAAGGCAAGTGTATGGTTTAAAACATGTGTGTAGCATATGGGTTCCCGTTTCTTCTTCTACGAAGACATTTCCCTTGTCTTACCCCTTCTCCTTATCGTCGAATAGCACCTACAAACAATGGATCCCGATTAAAGGGCGCGAAGGACGCCAGTTTCGCCCAAAGGGGCGGTCCGAATCAACCTTGTTGAACCAACGGGTTGAAAAATTCCTTTCAAGAGGTAGTAAATGCATGGTTTATTTATTTAATTGATTAAAGCACATTTAAATATTCTCCATGGATAAATTTCTAAAACCACTTATAGGACGAATTAAATACTACGAAATGAGAAATGTGTATCGGTCGATGCCGCCTAACCAAGCCTAGGCTTCTTCTAGAACAGGCTATTGTTATCTCTCTGTTATTGTAGTGTGTAGAATATCAATAGTATTTAAAACATTTTTTTTGTTCTGTATTAATAAATTGAAAATCGAAGAGTCATAATTAAAAAATAAAGTAATTAATTAATTTGATTGAAATTACATACATACATATATAGTTTTATTTTATTGAACAATTCACATTATTTATTTGATATAACTTACGATGAATACATTATTTATAATTTTGTTAATACATGTTTAAACCAAAAATATTTACTTACCCCCGGTTTCTTAAGAAGCATACACTTCTAAACTCCTCCAGCTATTCTTCAGTGACAACATGGCCGGTTTCTCCGCCCCGTGCGCCAGCTGTCCAGATCAGCCCGAGTTACCGTCCCCAGATCCACTGCACAGCTGGTTCACCGGGTTGGTCCCTCTTCGGGGAGGCTCCTAGATATGAGTTGCTCCGCGAGCTAGGCCGATCAAAAATACAACGGCCATCATAGCCAGATTGCACAGAACCATTATGATCCATAACAAATGTACATCTCAGTGACAACTAGTGGGAATAAGCGGCATTACTGGTGACGTATGGTGGCTTGGGAGTTCGGCTTGTGGGGGATGTCGGTTTGCCGGCATTTTAGGCGTCAGCGCATGGGGTGGAGAGTCTTCATGTTATTATTTTGTCAACAAACGGAAGCATGATTCCTTTGCCCTTTGTGTCGGACGCTTTGAGTGCTTGAGCGGCCGTCCGTATAAGCCGGAGGCTCCGCAAATACAAAGCTCGTGGTATTACTTGGAAGCGAAAGGATCTTTAGATTGACATCGATGGTGCTGTGGGGGCGGAATTGGCACGATTAAAGGCGGCGTCGAGGCTAAAATCGGGAGCTTGGATACATGCCCTACCCTTACAACACCTGGACACTCTCCTCGATCGCGACTCATTACGTGTGGCCGTGTCTCTGCGGTTGGGCTGCAACGTGATTGAACCATATGTATGCGTCTGCGACGCAATGGTGCGCCACGGACAAGAACCACTACTGGGTAGAGGATCTACAATGTATCAGTGATACGAATTTTAATACCATTTCGGAGGAAGTTAAGAGATAACATAGAACGGATATTTCCAAAAAGTGCATTTCGTAAAATTGATTCTGCAACAAAGGGAGAGAAACAATCCATACAATGCTGGATGTGATTGCTTAAAGTGAAATTATTTATAATCAATATAATCATTATACACAATAATATAAAAAAACAAAAAACCTAAGTGGAATATAATCAAATAATCAATTTTGTATTTTCTTTGATCTCTTGTGGCACGTCCCTAGTCTTATCTAGGACGGGCATATAATCCAATGCACGCTATGCGGACTGCCCGTGATCGATCTTAACCAAATTTGGTATGCAGTCTCCCTGGGTGACCCCAAGCATAACCCAGTAGCAGCATTTTTAATCCGAGTCGCGCAGGTGCTGCTGCATGTTCATCATTGTTTACTTGACATGGAGGAGAATCTGATCAATAGATAGGAGCAAGCATAGCATATATGGGTATTTTTGGAATCGTGGTGACGAGAAAAAATTATTGAAATAAGTTTTAAGCCATTTTGGATAAGTCTATTTCCTATCGATCACGGGACGGGCCAAAGTTGCAGATGTATTCTCTACTTTTGCTATTAACTATGAAAACTGAGTTACTCAAAATCTCCTCGCAGAGATAAATACTTAACAGGCATTTCCCCCTTTTATGCGCTGGACCGTCCGCCTTCAGAGCGAGTGTTTGGTTTTCATTCTACGAGAAAACAGTGTGAACAACGTCCCGTACGTTGCCGGCACTTTCTGCTTATACTTAGACCGGGCTGAAAGTTTCTGTATTCTGATAAATTAAAACACTTATGCTTAATACAATATAATGCTTATATTGTATTCACTGTTTTTCAAAGTATTCTCACTGACAATTTATAAACTATTCATTCTTTGAAACTTCTTTCTGTAAGTTTCTCCAACGTATGAAATGAGAGAGGTCTTGTAATAGGTACAGCCGCAGTATTGATCTAAGTTAACGGGCTAAGGCAGAAGTTTCGTTCACAAGAGCAGGTGAGATTGCTGCTAAACTGTGGTTGCGTTGTCGAAGGAAATCTCACTGACTATGTTAAGATCAAAACCTGCACGGTCTCCGTTTCGTCGTATTTCTTCTCTGGAACATCCTGAGACAGGAGAGTATTCCGTCGGTTATTGGTCATTATTATCATTCTCGTCATCTTTGCGGCCTTTGTATAGTCCATTTCTGGAATATCAGGAATACTGTGTCTTGTTCAATGTCTTCCACCTGTGTCGATCATAAGCCCTTCTCGTCCAGTCTCGTTCTTCGTGTTGTATGACAACATCCACTCGGCGTAAAGGTGGACTTTCTCGCGGTCTCATATTCAGGGGTGGCCTACATTCGAACATTTTCCTGATCCACCGACCATGATCCATTCTGGCAATGTATCCAGTCCCTCTCTACTTGTAACGAGCAATGGTTTCCACCGCGTATTTAACTCTTGTCTTGCTCCAGATCAGTAAAACTGATTCTGAACATAGTTATTTCCATTGCTCTTTGCGCAACTCTAATCTAGATCGCCCGTTGAGTCATTGTCTCCGATATGTAATAAAGTTAGGCAAGACACATTTGTCAAATACTTTGGTCTTCATTTTTATTGGGTGTCCTGCGAATTATTTGTTTATTAGCCCCAAACGCTGTCCGGACTTGTTAAATCCGCGTCCCGATCTCTGCCGTTTGGTTTTCGCCACCCAGAATGATTTTCTGGTCTAAATAAATATAGTGGCTTACAGCTTGACAGGTAATAAATGTTACTGCTATATTTGAAGGCTAGTCACCGAAGTCAATATTTATTTATAAAGGGTCCATTTGGTATTAGACCGGAGAATGCGGGTACATCTTTCGCAGCTTAAGAGCGTTAACATGGGATTCTCTATTGTTGCATCCAACCTTCCGGGTAGAGAAAATTACTGAAGCCATTATAACTGGTTCCCCAAGTATGTATTGTTTGTAATATGATCTTAAATTTGATATCCCTGAATTGCACGAGTTGACAAGAAGCCGTTTACTCTATTCAATATAGAAAAGGTCACTCGTAATAGCATGTATTCTATAAGCTCGAACAAGAATCTGTAAAAAATCTGCAAACTAGCCAAAAATATCTACAAGTATTTTATCTAAGAAGCTTCTTCCAAGAATCATTCAAGATACCAGGCCTTATCATGGCTCTAAGACTGTCATACGCCTTTAAACGAGAAGTAACGTATATCTTGCCTCGACTGACTATGGGGGCATAAATCAACAAAATTTCCGGATCCCGACGTGGTGTTTGTAAAAACATAGCAATCCGCAATGCAAATATATGCGAAGGGCTGCGGTGACAACGCGTTTTAACGGCATCGCACAAATTTTAATTAAATTAATCAACGGATCCAGATTTTATCGTCGACAGCACACCGGTTGGTCGCCCGAGTGGGCCCGACAGAACCCGAATGATCCCGAGGCTTATAACGCCAGAGCTCTTACCAGCAAATTTAATATAATGTATGTATGCGAATTTAATTGAATGGGAAAATGTTAAATGTGGTAATATGGAAAGCAATGGGTCTATACTAGCGTTGCCATAATAGTTTAGGTACTGACCGGCACACAAATCAAAACTCAAGAAAAGTAATGGACAGAGCACTCCACGCTGGGTGAGAATGCTATCCGTAGTAGTTGGAAGGTTGGAACCTAATAATAAAAACAGATAAATATAATGAAGGAAGATTTTTATTGCCTATGTTTATTTAGCTAATAATAGAATGACCTAGAACACATGACATAGATTTCATTTCAACAGGAACAACATTATTTTCATTATATTTTGTATTCAACTGTTCAAAAAGATTCAACTGTTCTTATATTTTTCTATTTTCTTAACCAGCTTCAGGAGCTCCGGTTTCCCCATAACATATTTGCGAAAGTCAGAACAACTCATGTCGAAATTAAACTTGTATTGAATGATGCTTTCCTCCGTTTCGATGTGAAGGTGATGGCGTTCTTTGGTCCACTGGGTACTACTTGGGAAAAAATTAACTTAACATTCGCATTATAATCAGGGATGGCGTATAATATTGACACATCGCAATTAAATTGCTTTTCCTCTTCGACACTTTGGTTTCATGAAATATATTTAACCATTTATTATGCATGTCTTTTTTGTTCCACATTTCATTATTTTTGAGGTACGATATTTCTTCAAAGCAACCATCTGTAATAGCTACGCCTTTCTATTGTATATACATTATCGTTTTTTCTACATCCTATCACTGTAGATGGAGAGGTTGTGAGATTCATTCAAGAAAATATTTCAAATTTTGTGAGAGGAGGACTCCATTGCTCCAAATATTCCAAACCTGTTTTGTAGTAGTTATCAATTTCTTCATCAAATAATTTTACATCGAAACTCCATGTGACGATATCTATTGCGCGAGTGGAAACTATGCACTGTAACTCACAACATTAAACTCAAATATTAACTTACTGTAAAGTAAGTATGCACTCGCCAATGACTGACTGGCGATTGGCGCTGATAAGGATGAGCGGGCAGACGCACATGACAGTAAAGTGTAAGCGTTCGTAGTGCACTCTGGCGTTGGCCATTGCAAGCTCAACCTCGTACTGCCGCTGTCCGCCGACACGTCTGCTGCCCGCGATTTTTTGGGAACTGCGGTGGCGTCGGAGGAAAACCTCGGGTGATCTAGGGCGGTTGAGCTCTGGCCTGGCTCGCGAGTGGCCGTATGCCGATTCGCAATATTTTTGGCGAAAAAAATAAGACTGGATACTTTTTAAACAAACTTTATAAAGAATGTAAATAAAAAAACCGTATCTTATTTTTCTTCTGCACTGTGAACATTTTCAGAGCTTCATCGTTGTGTTCACGTACGTTTAGTACACAAGTTATACTCAGCAAGTACACAAGTTGTTTAATCACACGACAACTGCGGCATTGAGACATAAACCGGCATAATGGTGTATTCTCTACCCTCTAGAGAAATGCCTGCGTTTGACACGTGACAACATTGTCGTAAATTCAACTTTATTCATTGTCTGTGTGCCTACGACACGTCAAGAACAATTTCCTATTATTCCGGGACATTCATAGCATTTGGACACTTTACTGCATACCTAATGAGACAAGAAAAATATAAAATATAGTTAACATAAAAGTAAAAATAAAGCCTTCGGGGTGCTAAAATTCCAATATTAGCAGATGTATATGAAATCTACAACTGAGACTTAGATAGGTGCTCCTAGATCGCATTGAATCCTACTTGTAAATGGAAGCGGACTTTTTGTATGAAGTTATCCATTATAAAACATTTGACGATAAATTAATATAAATAATAATATTATTATACATTTTTTGACAGAACAGATTAGAAATATATGTGTGGATTTTATCACCCAACTTTCAGATTTTAGATTTTTATTTTCAAAAAATGTTGTTCATAATTTTTACATTATATTAAATAGTCCTAACGAGGCAACCCATGTTCTAAGGACGTCTTATACTTGTTTAATAAGTTGTCGATCTGCTTGTTATGAATTAGTTGTTTGAAATTGTTTTCATTAAATAAACTACCTGCATATAACGTTTTATACATACAATAATGAATACATATCAATAATGTATTATTATTGTTGTAATACAATATTCTTAATAAATTCAATTATAATATATTTACATAGGTACAGTGTAAATTAGTAATGGGAGGGTTAGTTTTTTTAAGTAATACTAATATTAACTAGGGTCTCCATTTGCTTTCTTTCTATGTCGATTAGTCAATTTGAGATATTTTTTTCAGGTTTTTCGTCTTCACGTTGGCTTAGGTTTTATTTTTTTCTTCCACGTTGTCATTAGGGTTCGAGTTATTCATTTCAATCGAAGTGCTTTTGGATTTCTGAAGAGAACTGAACTTATAACAGCACAGTACTATAGTATTGGCGTGAGTTTATCTGATGTCCAGGACTCCGAATTTCATAAACAATTTATTATCAGGCGGATATCTATACGGTTTTTTGTTTACGACTCTGACCAGGGTCTTCTGAGCCTTGATCAGATTGTCCAGACAGGTAAGGGTCGAGCCACTTCAGCCAAGAATTCCATTTCTAATTGTACTATACACTAATACATAATAAATTATCGTCAATAGATCTGTTGGTAGCGATGTTCTTAGTATCAATAATGGGTGAAATAATTCCCTGTTTATTTCAGTTGTTAACTAAAATATGCAGTCCATTTTAATTTACCATCAATCCCAGGTATTGTTGACGACCTCTCTAATGCTTTACATTTACTATTGACTGGCAAACTGTTGGATTCTGTCTGCGACTTATTGGTAATTTCGATTACCATGTATTTTGTTTTATGTGTATTAAGTGATAGTATTGTCTAGCCACTTTTAATTTTCTGCAGACCCTTCTCCGTTTTTGACTTTACAGCATTCCATGTTTTGTCCCTGAAGACTACGACCGTGTCATCGGCAAATGATACTGCTTTCCCACCATCTTCAGTTTGTTAGGTCATTTAAGTAGATAAGAAACAAGGTAAATCCAAGAAGATTTCACTAGGGGACGCCAAATTTTACCTCGTATTCTTCATTCGATAATTTGTCTATTTTGGTCTTTTGTTTCTCCCAGAAAAGTAATTCCTGAACCAGTTCAACTCACGACCCCCCAACCCCCTTCAATTGACCTAGTTTAGAAATAAGGATTGGGTGGAGACAATATCAAGCGCTTTGGCTAGGTCCAGGGACATGGCGATGCATTTTTTCCATTAACAAGAGCATTAACTACTAGTTTAGTAAATTCAGCAATTACATCTTAAGTTCCTCTTCATTTGCGGAATCCGAACTGTTTCGACGAAGGTATTTCTTTCAAGATATTGTATATTTTTAATTTTTTCAATATAGGATATACTTTAACTATATTTCCATTACTATTGAGAGTATATTTAGTAAACTGATTTGCCCATAGCACGTTACGTTATCTTTAGCACCACCTTTGAAGATGGGACAGAGCAGTGCTTTTTAGCCCCTCTGTAGTATTATTTATGACTGGTGCCTCACTCCCTAACTATCAAATTTAGACGGATTTCTCCATCCACCAGTTTGGTTCCAGGCTCGAAGTCGCTTGCGCAACCTATACCTATCGTAATGACACTGCATTCCGTCACTCGGAAATATCGCGGACCCGTGGTGTCCTTTACTCGGAATGCCACCCGAGATCGGGCGTCCATCGGGTCGTTGTTAAGGATAGGCGACGATAGATCGACAACTACCTCCGCGCCTTGAGAAGCTTTACGCAACTAGACTCCTTCAGCTATTTTTCAGTTGAGCAAGGCCGCTAAACCGATTAATTCATCAACCGTCCAGGGCCGCCCGAGGTCCGCAAAACGGGTTTCACCGGATTAGTCTCTCTTCGGGGAGGCTGCCGGATGGCAGCTGGGCCGTGAGTCGGGCCGACCGGCGTAGCAAGATGACCATATAGTCCGAGCTGCACAGCCCCTAGTCAGGAATTACCAATCACAGGACGGGCCAAATTTGCAGATGTATACCTATCGCTAGTTTTCCTGTTATTTGCCGTGGTTAGGGAATTCGCCACTGAAGAGTCTGGGATTTACAATAATATGTGTTATTGGATCCGATAGATACACAGAGTTGCGTTTAAGCACTTTGCTTAAGATTAGGTATGTGCCGGTTGTGTTCTTCTTATTTAAGCTGAATACGGTTTTTTTCATTTGTGTTTTATTTACCGGGTTAAATTGTAGTGATGTCATAGCATTTGTCTGTTACGTTGGTCAGTGTATAGTTGGTTCAAGCGTTTTCAGATTTATTTAGGTATTGTAGGATTTGGTCATCTAAAGGCTGTCCGATATTGGTGAAGTATTTATTTATATGGGTCCACGATTAATTACCCATTTTTGTCATTCATATTTTTTAGTTCTGTGTTATTTATAGTTAGTTTAGTCATTGGGCTTGTCCCACGTTTTATTCGATAGATTATGCCATTTAATAACATTCCACGTTTTTATCGCATTATTCGCCACTTCTTTTAGTTTTTCTTTGTAATAGTCCCTTATT
>JAOPUG010000376.1:21428569-21440188 GCA_027564375.1 Micropterix facetella | reverse complement strand
GCCCCTGTGGCGATGAGGCATGCTGTCCTTTGCAAGCTGCTTAGCTTGGAGATTGCAGTTTTCTGGCTGACCTTGTTTAATATCAGTCTAACTTTATATAATAATATTTCTTACTTATATTATTGCTCACAAAAAAATATTATCATAGGCTGAAAATGATAGACTGGAGCTAATAAGATAATTATATGAGGAAAGTCGAGAAAATAAAAGGATAGGCACTTTTTCCACCAAAAAGTAAGATATTAAAGCAAAACACAACATATATTGTTTTTATTTTCTTACGATAGATATGTGATTCAAGGCAGATTTATTAATATTTTACTTAGGTATTTAATTAATGACAATTTGAATTTAGGTGCCGACCTAAATAATGGCAGTAATGAATTTCAGTCCTGTTAATTTCTTTCATCGGATAAGAAACAATTTCAACGACCATCATTTTACCCATTTCAATAACCTAAATAGACAAAAGAAATGTCTGACGAAAAGCAATGAGTTACACCGCCATTTTAACTATTTTTGACAGCTAACATGGCCATCGTACAAAATAGTATTGCCATTTTATTGCGCAATGACTGCCTAACAGCCGAATTTATAGTCAAGTATCAGTTCATTACTCAAGTAATACCTGAGTACTGTACGATACTTGTGTAGGCATTTCTTGTAGTATAGAAAATGAACATTATTTCGTCTACGTGGAGGAAATATTATATTATGACATAGAAAAAACACTCATAACTTTGAAATTAACGGTCTGATGACAGCTCACATAACCACTTTTCATTAAAAAATACGGAAAATTCTGAGTAGTTTCTAATACATAGCTCAAAATGGCCAAATTATGACAGACACTCATTCACCAGACCTAATTTATACCAATCGCTGTTCAAAATTATAGGTGTGAAAGGAAGGGTGGGGCGTGTTTTTTTGAAGCAGTGAAGCTCGTCATTGTATAAATATCGCAACAAGAAAATAAATACTACAAGGGCGTTCAATATAATATGGGAGGCTGTATTTTTTAAATTCATGGTTCACTCAAGAAGTATGCTATTTCAGGCCAAAATTGTTGTCAAAAGTAGTCCGTTTTTTTCAGTTTGTATATTATCCTTGGTTTACAGAGTGGCGAAAAAAGGAGGATTTTTACCATGTTTGACCAACTCGATTTCTTGTTTGTCAGTTTGTCTGTTTGTCTGCCCGGTACAAATTTTGCAATCGATTTTAACCTAACTTCCCGATATCCGATAATACTGAAATTTTGCACACATCTTTGGCTCTAAAGACAATACAATACAGTATATTTAATAGTACGGTAGATAAAATATGGCGGTCACCACAAAATAGCGGACTAACTTTCTCTTTACAGTATCCTCGACATGTGTACAGATGAAAGGGTAGGTATGACAAGTAGAATACAATAAGCCATGTGGCGTCATTCTAATTCCAATATGGCGGCCGCCACAAAATGGCGGATTACTTTTTTATTTACAACCCCTCGACATGGTTATTAAATGAAAGGGTATGACATGTAGAATACAATAAGCCATTTGACATCTTGATAAATCCAATATGGCAGCTCGTTTTAAAAATCCTTTACCTATATTTTTAAAAAAACTAGGTTGACATGTTTTATCAGAATTTCCGAAATATAAGAGATTTTTCATTTTTTCTTATATTTAGTGAAACAAGTAGACCTAAGGAAGTATATAACAGTTCATGGGATTAGTATTTACCATATGTAGCACAATATATTTGTCACTGTTCAGACTAATTAGTCAGCTACCTAACCCGGCATTATGGCACTAAAACACCAGGCACATGACTGATCAAAGATTCGTAATGGGTACCAGGCGCCTATGCCACTAGTTACGGGTTAGGGATATTAACTCCATCATTACACCTAGATTTTATGCCACAATCATTTTTTTCTTTTCCAGCCCTCGGCGTTCTCGCTGGGTGACCTATGCATTCCGCCCATGGCGAACGTCCTCAAAGTGTTCCTGGAAAATGGCCAAACGAAATCTTTCAAATACGATACGACCACGACAGTGCAGGACGTAGTCGTCAGCTTGAAGGACAAACTGTGTCTGACAGCCGGAGAGCATTTCAGCCTGGTGATCGAGCACGTCAAAAGTCTGAGGCGGAATAAGCTCACCCTACTGGATCCTAAGGAGTGCTTAGCGAGGGTAAGTAAAGTTGAAAAAGAAGGAGAGAGAAATGAATGCGCTAATTAAGAATAAGTATCCTAGATATTATCGAGGCAAAAACCTGCTAATCAACATGGTGACTGACCAAGTCACCAATGTGGAAATTGTGTCCAATAAACAATAAGAAAGTAAATAAACAGGTGTAAATAAGCTCAATTAATTTGGTCAGTCATGGAACAGATAGAAAATAATATCAAATACTCCAACTTGCGATCAAAAGAAGATGCAGATCAGGAAGAAGAATGTCTTTCTGGTAAAAGAATTTTGAGATTGGTACAGCCAGAAAACAGGATCCTAATATTCAATTCATATTCTAGCATTTGACATGATCGCCAACCTTCACAAGGAGACGACATCAAAGAAACAAAAAAAAGAAATACTCCATGATAACAATCACTCAAGCAACCATCTTCTTGCTGTATAAATTAGGGAAGAGTTCACCAGTACTGACCTCCTAATAGAATATGTTCAATATTTGTACATAACGTTTATAAATGTTTATTTACTTCTTACCTGCCAATAGATTGTAACCATATACTGTACTTATTCAAGAAATAATACCTCAATAACGAAAATAAAAAACATCTGAATATCAACTGGAAAAGTGTCCGAATTTACACTGGCCGGAAATCCTAAACAAACTACAATAGTCACAAATAAAGTGGTCCAATAATTCTGCCACATTCATACATGCGTCAAATACTTTGCAGTTCACACATATAGTCTTCGTCAATTGTTGCCTGAATTCTAGAAACTTGATAACAAACATCAGTTCTTAAACATTACATTTTATTTACCATTGCATGCATATTGCTAGAGTCCTGAGACCCTTTCTTTTCTCTAGTGTCATTCTGTTCTTGATCTGCCATTTTCGTGTTTTTATTAAATGGAAAAAATCAATATTTGTATTATCTAAGTCATTTCCAATACTGCCATACAACAAATTATCTGGTGCTATCGGAATCTATAATTAGGTCCAGCTAGAATTGATACATTTTATATGTACCATTGTAACATTAAAAGAGATATAAGTAATGATTACATACCAAAAATAACGTTTAATATATAATATAAACATAACATATAACATAACATAACATAAATATAACATAACAATAAAATATTTTTTCTGGTTATGGATGTGTCATTGGACATACACTATTCAAGTATATTCAAGTCAATCTAAGAAACGACAAAGATGAAAAGTAAAATTGCTAAATGTCAAATGTAGAGAGATTGCAAAAGGAACTTGGCAGTGAAAAAATCCAAGAGTTTGTCAAACTTCGGTCTGTATGATTATTTTGTTGTATAATATATTGGGATTTTCAGATGTGTAAAAAACAGTATCATTCTGACTTTTTGACGCCATCTAGCGGCCGAGTCGAATACTAATTAGTGACGTGGTGAATACCAACGCACCGAGGCCAGGTGGTCACTGCATCGGCCGATAGAGGGTATCTACTCACGGTCGTCATTAAATTAAATGAATAATATTATTAAAATACTTAGGTCGCACAGACCCAAAAATCAAGTGGGCTCTGCGTATTGGCCTTAACTATTAATTGGCGAAAGAAATTTTTAAAACAGACGTAGCATACTTGAGTTATCGTG
This sequence comes from Micropterix facetella, assembly GCA_027564375.1. Classification (NCBI taxonomy): domain Eukaryota; kingdom Metazoa; phylum Arthropoda; class Insecta; order Lepidoptera; family Micropterigidae; genus Micropterix; species Micropterix facetella. The sequence goes on along the minus strand of JAOPUG010000376.1, from coordinate 21,436,373 downwards.
CATAGTAACATCCACACATCCAGAAATACAGACATAATATTTTTCTTGGTTTAGACCCTAGGATATTTGAAACGTCGAGAAAAGTCTTTTTGGACATTTTAATTTTATGTTCTAGAGTACATCTAAACCACAAAAAAAATCTAACTGTCTCGATGTGGACCATCGAGAAAAGTCTTTTTGGGCGATTTAATGTCATTACATTGCTCGTACGTTTGTAAGACTTTGGCCCACCGCAGGGTAGGCCGAAGTAAAATGAGAAAAAAAGAAATCCTAGGAGTCAAATATTGACAAAGTCTAGAGAGTTTGGCGCTCGTCACTTACCAGTCAAACCGTCGCGGCGTCACTCCTCATTAATGATCTTGGTCTCTGCATTAAAAATAAGCAATTCCTTTCTAGAAAACATCTAGAATTGTGATTTCTCCACATCACATGGCTTTGGAGGGAAGTATGTACACTGCGAGTCAAACATCTTGATCTCTCGACCACAGTCTCAAAAATGCTTACACATTACACACAAGCTCGTCAAAAACTGCACATGAGAAAGAAAATCAAATGGCCTCATGCTAGACTAGAGCCGCTATATGTGACTGACTTCGTTTCAGTGCATTGGTGTTCAATAAATGCAATACGTGTGCCCTGAGCATGTAGTTGTAGAGCTCAAGATGTTTGACTTGCAGTGTAGGTAAGTTAAGCGCTTGTAAGCGATAAAAATGCCACCGAGTCGTTAATCTGTCATCCCCATATTTTGGCCTCTCAATGTGTATTTAATTATGGGCCTGTCCCTGTTCGATTGAATTTCACAGCCTAAATTTTGCATTCAACGTGTTTCAGATTGCGGCGCGACCCGGTGCCCACAAACTGCGATGTCTCTTCAGGGTAACGTTTGTACCACAATCGGCTGCTGATCTAGCGCAGAAAGATCTCAGCTCCTTCGACTACCTCTACCTACAGTGCTGCAATGATGTAGCGCAAGAGCGCTTCTCACCTGAGCTGCAACCTGAAGTCGCACTGCGTTTGGCAGCGCTGCATATGCATCAGCACGCACTCGCAAACAACATGTCCACCGCTAAATTGACTGTTAAGGCTGTGGAGTAAGTAACAGTTTGTTGCTGCTTGATCTACATCTTTAGGTGCTGTTCTCGGATTATTTTGAACAAACACTGCACTCACAGAACAAAATTCGTCCTTTTGCATATTTGTAATTATTGATTAGACGATCCATTTCAGAATAAGAGTCATGTGATATATGATATTTTTTATACGGGATAATAATATTAATAGGGAAGCGTCCACTAATTATGTGAACTCAAAATGGAGGGGGAGGGGTCGATCAAAACCTTACAAAATCTTATTTAAAAGGTGGTCAATGAAAATCTCACATCAATTTTTTAATTCAGAGAATATACATTATAATAACAGATTAAACATTTCGTATTACAAAATCCATCCCTGGCATAGACAATATTAAATTAACTAGATTTGAAACCTGTTAAAGATGACGGACGCGCTTTACTTTTATACTTCAATACACAATTGAGAAATTTTGTTTTTTTTAATTCTTCTATTTTATAGAAAAATTATATAAATAGTATGAAAAATAATAAAAAAATCATTTAATATATTCCCACAATTATATTTTACTACAATTATTAGGTATTTCGTGGTATGAATCAAAATACATGGAACATATCAAATAAATTTAATTCTTTAAAAATTATGGGGTAAATGGGAGGGGGTCCTACCATATCTCACCAAGGGGGAGGGGGTCTATTTTTTTAATGAATACCTCAGGTAATTAATAGTCATTCCCTCCCCTAACCGGTGCCAACAAGGGTTTGACAGTACCCTTCCAAACCCCTAATACAGTTTGTATAGGACTGCTTAAACGGCAAAAATATACCACTCCAAAAGCTTTCTCATTAATCGAAAAACCTTACAATTGGACCATGGAAGTCGATTCGGCCTCTAATCAATATAATTTTCCTGAAAGTCTTGGATGCACAATTCTCCGTCCAGATATAATTCTTTACTCTCTATCTTGGAAGATCTATAGAATTTCTGTAGAATTACCACCGCCATGAGAGTCAAATATTCCCAAAGACCATGAGTATAACTTATATAAATACCGTGATCTCCCAAATGCCTTCACCCGGAACGGCTTCACTGTTAACCTTCAGGTGGTGGAAGTTAGTGGGAACCAATGCCATAAAGGAGGTATCCATTCTTTATTTGAAATTCATAAAGACAAAATACTGCATTGGTGCCTCTTTGTCAATTCATTTTAATATGATCGAGTCTTGCAACCTTTCATAATAAAACTATTTTATTAATTTCAGACGTGAATTCGGCTTAGAAAGATTTGTGCCTTGTGGATTGCTTGAAACGATGAAACGAAAAGAATTGAGAAGGCTTATCGGACATTTTATAAAGTTAAACTCACAAATGACTGGAAATCAGAATAAGCAACTGACACAGCTACAGGTAAAGTTTTCTATGATTTTTAACTCGTTGATTTTATTAAAATTGATCAAATGATGATGATATTTTTTAATGTTGTAATTTAACAAACACTGGCGCAATTTAACAAACTGGTCCAAACTGGTCCAGAAAGCTTCACCATTTCCCGATTTCCATCTTTGGAATTGTTTTTTTTTAAATCGAGGGTTTGGCATTATTAAAGTGGATACATGTACAAATATTGCAGAGATCATCGGAGAAAAAAATATTCATAGGTATAAAACTATCCTTTCTGTAATATCTCACTACTGTTGGAAATATTTTGTATATTGGCAACATTGACATTAGCTGTCAGTCGTTTCGTTCCCGCTAAATGACGGACACAGAATGAGCCGGATTCTCTAGGCACGTACATTTGCTTTTTCACATATGATATGCGAAAAAGCAGACTTATGCATATTGAATTTTTCTGGTATTGGTATTATGACACATAAGTGAAACGTCACTGTTCAGCAGCCTTGGTGTTAGCAGCAGTGGTTGAAGAATCAGAACTTAAATGACTTTTTTGACAGCACAGCTGTGTATAGGCAGTCATACGCGTATAAACAGACGTACTTGTATAAGCAGGCATGATTGAAGAATTGGACAGACCATCCGCATATCGTATAATATGACCGTGAGTCAATTAGTGCAAATATACTGAACTACATAAAAAGAGACTCGTTGTTATTCTGTGCCTTCAAATGCTTCTAAAGTACAAGTATTTTCCATGTGCTGCAATACTTGGACTGATAGCCGTACCCAACTGACTATTGGTCGGTACTGTAAAGGCGGAGCTACAGATCAAAATGTGAATTGAAATTTAAATTTATAAAGTTCTTTATGTATTTGTATCGCAAAATGAAGACCTTTTGAAAGCCATTTCTTCAAACACTAAATGTAAACTTTTAAAAAAAAGTTGTCATAAAAAATCTGTATTTTTGATGATGGTAACCTTAAATCAAGACATAGCTAGTGGCATCCCTATATTCTATGGAAGTGGTTGCTATGGAAGTGACACGTTATCACTGACCATGATTTTGATTACATCAGGCAAGTTCAAACTAGATTCGTCAGTGCCTCACTACGGAACTATGCTTATCGTTGCATACTTTCAGCCAGTGTGAACAGACGCCGACCGACCCCTGCCCTTGGATCGATCCGGCACAAAATCCTGAAGTATCCTCAGGTGTTTTCGGGATCTTACTTGTTTGTATTTTTTTTTCAGGCCAAATTACATTATTTAGATATCATTTCGAGTCTTCCAAGCTATGGTGCCAAATGTTTTAGCAGTAATCAACCTGAAAGAGTTTTACTAGTTAGCCCACGTTTTGGACTGAGTCAAATTGTTGGAATTAGGAGTTCTGTGGTATGTATATTGAGTTTTGGATATTTAATTCTACACAGCATAAACATAGACTCCCACTGACATAACCCATCATATGGGAGCTTTGTCCACATCAGACTTTATTTTACTATACAGGTTGTTACAGGTAAATTGCGAAAGATTTTAACTATTGAATTATCATGCATAAAGAAAGCAAAGAAGTAAAAGAAAATTTCATAAATATTTTTATCAGAAATTAGGAGAATTTATTTTAGCAAAGATTATCTACATCAAAAACTGAGCTTTTTTATTTTAAGCTTTGTTTACCGTGATAAAAGCATTATTATTTCAAATTTAGGATATACAATATTTTTTTCACTGTAATGAAGTGCTAAATCAGTGATTCGCAAAGTGGTCTATATGAACCCGCAGAGGTCGATTTTGACTTGCATGGTGTCAGCGTGAAAAAAAAATGGTAATGCGCAAGATGTAAATATCCACGTGTAAATATTTTATTACACCTAAAACAGATTGTGTGTATAAAATAGTATTTTAAACTTATATAGATCACAATAAACAAACGCGCGAGTCACAAGTATAGTGAAAAGAAATCAACAATCAACTCAAATTAGATCACTAGTTGATTGAGAAGACCAAGCCACATCACTAGCGAAGGAAGGTGCTAGCGAGGTACCGCTTTAACGGGTGTGTGCAAACGAGTAGGATAGACAGCTCACATGAATGAGCAAGCGAGATAGTTTACTTGTTGAGTTATATGTGGCTTTCTTAAATTATTGTACTTCAAGGTCGTGGTCACTTAGAAATTAACATGTGCCGTGCTAAATTTAAGTACATTTGCAATAAAAGTATAAATAAATATTGTACATGATCATTTGTACGCTAGCAAAATGAGCAGCACTGTGTCAGCTGTCAAGACACATTTATAGTTAACAAGTTTATAATTCAATATTAGGCAGGCAGGGGTCTACGGAAACCAAAAAATATCAGCAAGTGGTCTACGGGGCATAAAAGTTTGGGTACCTCTGAGCTAAATCAAAAAAGTTGTACTTAGATGAATTTCTCTTCAGTTTTTAAAATATAATAATCTCATGTCAAATACAATCTCCTAATTTTTGAAAAAAAAAATTCTTTATGCATTATAAATCAATAGTTCAAATATTTCGCAATCATCCTTTAACATCCTGTGTACATTACTATTGTACTACAAATTATTATTTCATTATGGGCTATTAGCAATTTGCTGATCTGCCTATATTCGCAGTGCAATTATTTTAGTTTCTATTACTTATCACTTATTTTATCAAAATAGCACATCTAAGTATATAGACCATAAATAAGACTCAATCCATTTAAGAGATTACCTCGAATATCAAGATGCTCAAATTTTGTCATTATCCTGGTGGTTGGCACAATGCCAAATGCTTTTCCAAAACCCAAATACATTACATTGATTGGTGCTTATCTAAAATATTTTACTTACATAAATTTATGTTGTTTTATGTTTTCAGCCACAGTCAATTGCTAATATAGATGAGTTGGTTGGTATTCGATTAAACCGTGAAGACGAGCTATCATACAACATCACCATATTCCTGCAGAGAGATAGAGTGTTGTCATTTAGTATGGAAGATCGAGATGGAGTAGAATTGGCTTTGGTTTTAGCTGGGTAATATTGCTATTTTATTTAATTACTATGGCTTAGTTTACACGACACGACACAGTGCTAGATTTACCTAGAGGCATTGATTATATAATCAAAGCTAGAGGCAAAGTAGGAACTAGCCTATAAGTCCCTCTGATTTCGGAGTGGAAGATGTGAAAATCGACTAAAAATTAACAATTTAATTCATAATTTATAGAACAACCTTAAAATGGGAATATACATTATCTGCAAGTCTTAATCATAATTTTATGTGAAACATAAAAGATGGGTAATTTATTTTCAGGCCAATATAACTCGAGTGTTGCTATGATAAAGGAATATTTCTCCCTCTACTCGAGTAGACTGAGCTGAGTCGATGAATGATTTTCGACTATAGAATGCATCCAATACTTAAGTACTACTTGGCATCTGAATAATAGGTACTTGGTAGAGTAACGACTCAAGTAATGATCAATACTCCACCAGTAAATGGGGTCCGCAAACCCCAATTTACATATCGTGGACCCCCAATTTTTTTCTCACTGATATGGATCCCCGTAACTTGTAATCGACCCCTGGAGGTCCATATTGACTACTTTAAAAATCACCGCTCTATATGTATCCTATTTAAAAACACATATTCAAAAAGTGAAGCTCGTTACATGAGGCATACCGCATAGTAATTAATTTGTTATAAATCATAAGTATGAGATGTATTCTTTAGTTGCCCTGAATATCTTGCAAATAGTCTCTAGGTCAGCTGTTGTTGCTTCAAGGTTCACGATGTTTCCAAACGTCTAATCAAGCTCACTGTTTCTTGGCTGAATCATCAGTCCAGTTCAGTAAAGAGGCAGTCAATGAATGTCAGCTCTTACGCATATAACCACCTCGTTCCTAGTCTACATCGAAGAATAGGTATTTGAGTGTCATACCCGCTGGTGTGGGTAAGGTAACTGCAGCGGATGCAGATAATGGCATTCCATTGCAATTCAGGTTTACATTCTTTATAACCTCCAAAGTGGAACTGCATGGTAGTGTCAATCTGCTGTTGTAAGTGGTCTAATGCAGGTGATGAAATCGAACGATTTTATCTGACATCCTACAGTAACAACTTTTGCATCTGTCCTAGGTTTCGTTGATCATATTATCCCCGGTTTTCATATTTTCTACATGATATTATATTCTGAGAAGAATCCTGGGAGCCATTTCGGGCCTGGCCCATGAAATCCAAGGTGGGTTAGTGCTTACTAACCCTATAAGCCTATATGGTCTCGGCTTCATTCAAATATATGATATATTAAGTCTGATATTTTTTTAAAGTAAGAGTCTTTATATAATTCTTTCATTTTTTATTATTTCAGATACTACCATTTAAACACTAAAGAAGAATTGAACATTGATCAGGAACGCGAACCAATGACGGAAGAAATTGGTCAGTATTTAGAAGTTATGTTTAAACGTGTATCTTTTTTAAAAAGACAATGGACATCTTTACTGACACTCTTTCTCACACTAGAGGGCGAAGCGGTGACTGGCTATAAATAATTGTGAAGTGAGTGACTCACCGCACATGACATATGACTCGATCGCAGTGTATTGCTCACTTCACACCTTCTTGAGGTGGTCGCCGCAGTGGTCACCTACAAAAAGTTTTGCACACATATGCTTAATTTCGACCTGCCACTTGTAAAGATGGTTGTACCTTAAAACTGAGTAATTTTGCTTAAATAATTATATATGTTTTCATTCATTTTGTGTCCAAAAACTGAGAAAATTCTAAATAAATATATATGCAGATAAATATGTATATATTTTTTAAAAATTAAATTACACAAAATGAAAGTGCTTCTTGTAGACAAATATTAATTTTTAAAAAACCTGTTAACAATAGGTATTCATTATTTTTGTTTTACCTTTTTGTCGGTAGAGTTTACCTTATAGTATTAAAATATTATGCTTAGTATGGATTTTTATACTAAATTGCAGATGGTTTTTAGTAAATCACAAAAGGTTTTTAGTAAATTACAAAAGTTTTAGTAAATTACAATGGCTTCTTTTGATAGTTTTATCAGCTTTGACTGATAAACCATAGTCGATACTAAAACTATTTTTCCTAATAATAAGTATTACTTCGGCCACCATAGTGGCCAAGTCTTGAAATCGTGCGCGAAAAATGTTAGAAACTGGGCCCGAGTTAGAAAAATCTTTCTGCAATCGATAGGTATAGCTAATGCGCAGAGACCAGTTAAATTTTGTACATATACGTCTTACGGTTTGTTTTTTATTGTAATAAGTAAAATAATACAATTAATTGATCT
>JAOPUG010000376.1:21302209-21321685 GCA_027564375.1 Micropterix facetella | reverse complement strand
AATTCTTTTATATAAAAAAAGGGATATAAATAATATGTTTTTTTTATATCTTCAAGCAAAATATTAGGTATTTAGTGGTATGAATCAAACTACAATCAACACAATTATTAGGTATTTAGTGGTATGAATCAAAATACATGAATATATCATTAAAAATGACAGGGTATATCTCAGGTGAGGTGAAGGAGGGTCCCACTATATCTCACCAAGGAGGAGGGGGGTTCAATTCAATAAAAAAACATGTTACCTAATTAATAGACGCCCCCTTACTGTGCAGAGACATTCATGTATAGGTGTGAACCTATCGAGGCACCAGAAGTTGTATTGGGCATACCACCTTTAGACCTTTTTATAAAAACAGATGGAGCAAGAACAGCCTTTCAACTTCAGTATTAAAACTCTCCAACACAAAGGGGAAAACCGCAAAACACGGGAACATTCTACAGCAGGAGTGTGATAACTTCCCATTACTGAAGACAGTCAAGATGACTTCACATTACTATATAGTCAAAATGCTACCCGAGAACACTTTCTGAAAGGTTATACGCGACGACCTTGTTAATAAAATAACTATTTACATCGACAGTCCATAGGCAAATGAAGGGACTGGTTCGAATATATTCGCAACCCCTTGGACTAAAGATAAAAAGATCCCTGGGGAACAACTCCACAATTTTCAAAGCGGAAAACCTAGATATAATAATAATAATGGTTGCAGGAGAAATAGAAAAAAATAAAATTAAAGGGGGATATACCTAAAATTACAGTGACGAAACTTCGTACCCTAAGCAGACACCGCAGCCGGGACTCTTTATTTATCCAAAAAACAGTTTATTTTCGATAAACGAATGCTTGCAGCGCTAAAGAAAAATTGTTCATATTTCTCCCGAAGAAGCGGGGTTCCAGCAAAAATTATAGAAAAACAGTTAAATTTGGAAAAAAATTGCAGTGAAAAATTACTGCTATTTTCCCAAACCATCCCAGATGTTTCGATAAATCCAAAGAAGAATGCTGTACGACTTCCTTCCCCCTACCCCACCGATGTAGTAGGATTTAAGCTAAACGGAGCCCACCTTAGAACATTGTGGTTACGTTACTGAATATACCTCCGAGCTGCAGTTACCTCACTGAATATACAGATAGTAGATCGGTGCTTTTAGTACCCAAGAGTTACAGGCAAACGTCTAAATTAATTAAAGGATGCCATGGTGCACTCGTAAAAATACCACATGAAAACCGAATACATATCTCATGGATGAATGGTAATAGTGGAGTGAGAGGTAATAAAAGCATATAGACCCGCAAGATAGGGATCGTCACGTTCACCAATCGGACCTGCGCCCACATTGCCATAAGCAGAGAGGTATACGAGGACCGTCTCGGATAACAGAATCCAGGAATGGATAAAGCACAGATGGAGAAGAAATAACCTGAAGCAAGAAAAAGGTCTATTAAAATTAACACATTACTTCCTAAGACTCCCCAGGGATGACTTGAAGGAGACAGTGGGAATGCTAACTGGGCACTGCCGACTTAACAAACATATGCACACACTAGGATAATCAATGACCTCGTTTGCGGGGTAGTTGCGAAATATAAGAGAGTAGGCTGAGGTAAATATGTACAACCTGGCTTTAACTGTAAGAAAGAAATTAATGGATGCAAGCCTGCTATGGCTGATGTGTGCGGATTCCGTCTATCGTGGATTCTGTGACTCGTCTCCTAGGTGAGCTGTTGCAGAATCTATGGTATGGACTTTGGTCAATAGATACACGTAGGACTAAGTGCGGGCAGTCCTCTGATCGGAAATCCTCCCATTTTATCATCTCTATACCAGACTTAACAAAAAGGTAAAAAACATAGTGACTCTTTAAAATAGAACAATAACATATACGTGATATTATTTCTGGAATTCTCCATTAAACACTTAGTGAACACAACTGTAATTCTTTAACTATCCGATATTTATTTTGATAATTTCTGTACGTTTGAGAGATTCCAATTATTACAGAAAATAAATGTCAAAATCCACAGGGAGGATATATGCAGAAGCACCAAAATAACACATCGCATAATCAAAATAAAAAGTATAATTACAAATCTTTCAGCTAGAATTTTTTTTACGAATAGTTTGGTGAAGATCTAAAGTTTCATGTGATGTATAGTTTTATTTATTAATCATCTATATCATTATGAGAAATACGTAGAAAAATATCAATAAAAACGAGCCAATATGTGTCAATGTGTACGTCAGTAAGTTGATGAATCCTCTAAGAGTTCACAATCTTTTAGATGTCATTTTGTTTCAGCAAAATTCAGCAAAAAAAAAACACCAAAAATATTAAAAGCGGAAAAAACTAAAAAAGATCAAATTTTATCGAAATACTTGTACATACGCTCAGAAGTTTTCAATTTGTTTAAAACTTTCTCAAGTAGTAAAAAAAGTTAGACCAGTAAATGCATTTTTTAGAATTTTCTACGTAAATCTCATAGTTTTTAAGAGTTTATAAAATAAGACTAAAAAATGCACGTTAGACCGTTATCTACCAATACATATAAAAATTAATTATTAAATGATTAATTACATTGCTGCAAAAGTGCGAATACGCGTTTTTCAGGTTTACATGAATCCCTCCCCTTAAAATAAAAACAGTATATGTCTTCATGGGAAATTGAAAAGAAAATGTATTGATACACTTATCAAGCATAATGAACTATGTATATAAATTGCTATAATTGTATATATACAGGATTACAATTACGACTTACAGTATTACAAAACCTAACTTTGTAAACTATACATGAGGGGATAATCATTTTATTGCCATAACTATAAAACAAGTGTTCCGATTCAAGAGAATTTTACCGTAAAGAGACTATAATCAGAATTCATATCATTTATAGCAAGAAAATGCCATGTCGAAATATAACATTTTAACCCTATTAGCTATTTTTAAATCACTAATGATTTTGTACCAGGCACTGCTGATGGATTACTTAATTCATTTCACTCGCTAATAACTGAGAAAAAGTTTTATTCAAGAATAAACAAATTCTAGAAAGTTACGATATCTTCAGAAATAGAAATTGCTTAAAAGATTAGGCACTTTTTAAACTGATTCATAGATTCAAATCAATGTCCCTATGCGGTAAAATCCATTGCCTATGTTTAAGTAAAATATTTTGATTGTAAATGCCAAACTTACAGAATGTGTATCACATTACGAATATTAGGAATATTTCACTATATTTTGTCATAGTCATTTTAGCATTATGGCGATCTCGACGGCTGGACTAACGACGATGATTTAAAATTGCACAATGGAGGCTTGCTAATGTGGTAGATGAAACCTCTCATCCCAAATCTGAAAAATAAAAACAAATTTAAATTCGCAACGGAAAAAGTAAATCATGAGGAATTGCAGCGAAAACAACCTCGGCTTTCAAAGAGGTCACTATATAAAATTTTGAGATGCTCGAAATTTAAAAATAGTATGCATCTATATCCTATGTTTCTAAAAAGCACATTTATTTAAATATCGAATGTGAAAGTTCATTTACAACAATTTAAAAAAAGATTACATTTTATGGTATTTATTTTGTCATCACTTCCCGCCTTTTCGTCTGCTACGATGGAGCTCATGCGAGAACACTTGCATACGTGTTAAGCTTTGAATGTTTAAAATCGTTTTAGGCGAATCTGCAGGCAACGATTTTTAGAAGGTTTAATTAATTAATTTAAAAGGGGCAGGACTAGCCTTGAATATGACGACAGAAGTAGACGTCCGCCAACAGCAGTCACTGTAGAAATTGTGTCGACTACTAAAGCTGGCGCTAGAAGACCCACAAATCACATTTAAGAATATAGAGAGAATCTTACACATTAGTTCGATTAGTGTTCATACCATCTTACAAAAACATCTTGGCGTGAGGAAACGTTGTAGTTAGATAACTTGTGTTCTCTCCGAAACGGAAAAAGAAGCCAATATGGGTTGGTGTAGAGAAATGTGACTATGTTTGGAAAATGGGGCATAATATCGTAATCATTACTGGTGATGAAACATGGATATATCAATATGATCTGGAAAGCATGAAGCGTTCGTCGGTATGGATGTTTTCAGAAGGCCAGTTGCCAACAAAACTGCAAACACCTCGGAACAATGGCAAAAAATAGTTATTTTTCACAGAGTGGACATCTTGCAACATCAATGCTAGAAAATTGTAGGTCAGTTAACTATGAATGGAAGTACACAACAGTCGTATTGCCAAACGTTTTCAAAGCTGTGCAGGGGCAACCAAAGACCAGATTTAGGGGAATCATGCTGCACCATGACAACGCATCTGTCTTGACACACTTCTTTCAGAACAAAGGCGTTTATTGAAGAATCACTATGCTCCATGTGACTTCGTTTTATTCCGAATTGTCAAGGATAAAATAAAAGTTTGAAGCGGTGGCTGCCTACGAATGAACTATTTGTGACCTGTTGGAGGAAGACTGGAATAAATGTTTCCAGAGCTGGTTTAGGCGGATGGAAATTTGCATAGAGAATTATGGAGAATATTTTAAAAAAATATAATATAAATTATAAAAATATATTGTTTCCTTTTTGCGTATCTCAAAACTTATATAGTGACCTGAGTAGTCTGGAAGTTCACGCTTGTATGTATTGGTGTAAAACGCCTTTCTAAATAAATTATTTTTAATCGCGGTGTTGGGCAGGTGAGTCTTGGTATAGTCTAATAATGAGCTGATATGAGTTTGCAAAAGTAATGAGTTTGCAAAAGTAATAAGGATGTAATTAGTCCATATTTCGTATAGCACTGGAGTTAAGGCTCCTATAGCACAGGTGCTTTTACTTCCCCGTGTTATGGGGAAATTAAAGCAATTTACTTGTTTTGGAAAAGAACGTTTTTCAAATTGTTTTTTAAGTTAATATTGGAGACATTTGTTTTTTATATAATAATCTAAATACATAACCACTTAGAATTATTAGGCGGCAGCATAAGAGGCATCTTATGAGACCTTGTTCAGAAAACGACGTTCAGAAAAGGATTAGTTTAATTTTTGAAAAAAAATACAAAAGACAAACATTAGCAGCATATATGTTGAAAATTAGAGAACAAAAGAAAAAAGATGCATGAAAAAAAAACACGATTGATCCAGCTGTTTGTCATATACTACAGGATAATCAATTTATGAGTTATATCATTTAAAAAGAGTAATAGCGCTTTCTGATGATATGTTTAGTTTATAAGGTTTCAATACAAAAATCAACAATAACATCTTATTATTTGAATGCATATTAGTCAAGCGGAGATTGAGTCTCGTTATACACAGACTGTGTAACTATCAATCAAATACTAACTATATAAACCGATTGCTTATGAAATGACCTACAAGAGTATGTAATTTGCAATTAGGAATGGAAAATATAACATAATAAATCCAACATTATGCAAAATGCGCCGTTACAATGGTCGTCATTGCCTGACCGTTATCTGACTTTTGCTGTATTTTACTGTATTTCATCAAAAAGTCAATGTAAAATGGCCAATATGAATTAGTAACAAAGGAGTAAATGAGCAGCAAAAACTCATCAAAAAACGGCTCCCAAAATTGCTATGGCAAAAGGCGCCCACCCATTAGCAAATGCTGCATCCAGGCAGCCGATTAAAAATAAAATGATTTTCTCTAGAGTGTGGATTTTGTGTGGCAAAGTTGGCTGCACTAATTATTTGTGTTTACCGGCCTAAAAAACCTTTCACCAATGAAATAATTCCTTCTAATTGCTAATGAAAAGCAAAAACTGTGTTTAGTTTTACTGTGTAGTGTGTTAAATCATTTTAAAAATAACAATTTTCACCATACTCGTAGATGGCCTGGATAAAGTAGAATCTATGTCAGAGTAATTTTATTTTCCTTAATAAACAAACATATGTTTTTAATTATTTGTTTGATTTGCCATTTTGACTTTTGTTCCTGATTTTGTTTTTCGATACTAATTTTAATACAATATTTATTTAATTTTTGCTCTTTTTTTAAAGTAAATCCCAATTAAATTGCTAAAAATTAAAATAATAATATAAATTAGGAGCTTATCGCACGTACATAGGTCAGTACCCACAACCATATTAAAATCAGAAGCGCTATCTTAAGATCGGTCCTATAGTATTAATCTTGTGTGAACTCATTCATGCTTTTTCCTCCCCTCCCCACGCACGTCTGTTGCCAACTAAGGAGAAATTCCTAAATAGGAAAGAAGGAACCAACTCATTCGATATGTAATGATTTTTAAATTAAGAATACAAAAAACAAACCGATTTTACATTTCTGAACTGGCAACCCTTTTCATGTTTGACGGGGGTTTCCCAATAACGTTAAGATAAATAATTATTTCCAGTAGCTTGTATATAAGTACTATAATATTTTTGAGGGAATACCCTTTTATCCTACATTCCTACAACGTGACATTTTATGGGAATCCCTAAAATATCATATATAAGCAAAAATTGTATTATTTTTTCATTAGTTTTTCTGAAGACTGGTAAAATTTTTCTGTGCTAGAGACTAATTTCCGTCACACTTGAAAATAGTGTAGCAGTAGCCATGAAAAAAGTTAGTAAGTGATATAGAATTAGCGTTTTATCTATTTATGCGAAATATATGCCAAGTCTACAAGTTCTATTCTTAAATTTAAAAGTGGTGTGAATATTGGTGGCAGGTTAATCATACAAATATTGAAGTGCGCGTGTGAATTTACTAAGTACCTATTTTATAAAATAAATCTATAGTAGGTAAAAAATTCCTAATTTCTTACTTTCTTTAGAATAACAAGCTCATGACTTTTATGGTGTTAGTGTAAAAGACGATGAATAATATTTTTGCCCGGAGCGGCTAAATAGCTAAATTAGGACCCTGCTCATGTACGGCTCTGAAAGCACTAAATGTGAGCACATCACATCCGAACTAGTCTGAGATACACTCAGAATCCTCATTCTGTATTCATATCTTCCATAAATATGGCAAGCTTCACAACAATATACAAGGAAATGAGGAGGCAGATGCCCTAACCAGAGTAGGATCTTCGAAATCCATTCTAAGATGACCAGAACCGGCAATAGGCATAGCAGACTTTCCCCTAAAAATGGCCACCAAAAATCCCTCATAAAGCCATCCTTCGCAAATATATCCAAAGCACTGCTGGGAAAACCCCGAATAAGAACAGCATTAGGACTCATTGACAGGGCATATTGCTGCATGTACACAAATACATTTTCCAATAAAAGTGATAGATTAAATATTCAAAATTTATTTTTCAAATTAATAATTAATCAATATTTTGTAACAATATTTTTGGGTATACTCTAGCAATTAAATTCAGCTGATGCTTGATTCATTGTCGCACCTGCGTCCGCAACGTTTGCACACCTCCAAATGTGATAATCTTTACTTATTTAGTTGATGGTCATTACGATTCGTTGATGGAATTGCCAAAAAAGCCCGAGATTATGGAACGAAATTGCGAAAAATTAAGGCAGTGTTGTTTAGATTTCTGCACTATCTGTGTTGCTCATCGCTAATGGCCGATTTTATCGCCTTTTCTATCCAATTTGTGAATTTAGAAAAAAACATTTTCAAAGGTTGAATTTCTCGGCATGTAATTGCCCAATTAAACACGGCCGATGACATTAGACAGGAAATTTTATGGGATTTTAGAATATCACCTTCCACTATGGCCAACTTTCCCAACATTTTCGAGATTCGCGTAACACCGAATTGTACATTTAAGGGGGTTGATATAGGTAGTAAGAGGTGGGTTTTTCTACAAAAAAATTTAGACAGTATATTTCCCCTTGTTTCAAAAGATATGTGACCAAAGTTACACCGAGGTCAGATAAAAACTGTGGATTTGCATGAAGAAAATACAAATATACATCCATTTATATATATTAAGAAGCAATGAAATACTTAAAAAATATTTTTTAAAAAGTATATAATATCCCTCACGGCGAATGTGTGCTTAGCTGGTACGACATGAGGCGGTCGCCACTTCGCGACCTGTTCCACCTGAATTGTCTCGTTCCCTCGGCGCTCGTGGCGAATAGGTCATATTCAGCAACATGGCTTCAAATGGGTCAGCACGCATCCGCGACTGGTTGTTGCTAGCCGCCACTGCATAATCCGTTATCAATCGTCGGTCAGGTGCTTTCTGTTCAACAAAAAGATCACACAATAAATTAAATGTTAGGTGAGTGGCGTCTTCGTTAGTGGACGAACGTGGATGGAAAGAATGTGTATTTTGCGTTACTATAAAATTATTCATTTTTTAATTATTGGGCTTTCAATATGGGTATGCCTCTGCATCTCAAATACGATTTGAGAATCATCCCAAATATCAGTGGGTGGTGTCGCTAAAAAGTGCCACCAGGGGGGTTCTATAATTTGCTATACATTTTGATATTTTTTACTAAATTTTATTCTACTTAATTATGCTTTATCAACATTGCCAAGTGACCTTGAGGGTGTCACCTTGAGTGTCACCCTCTCCCTTCTACTGAGGCCATTTGTCTATAACATATTGATCTTGATCCCTCGCACACTGTCTCAGATCACATATAATGCATTTATTAAACACCAATGCACCTAAAACAAGTAGCCGGCGATGCCGGACCAGGTAGCTGGCCATGTTAGAAATTGTATAGCGGCTATAGTCACAAGGCAATTTGATTTTCTGTCTGGTGCGGAGTTTTGGATGAGTTTGGATTATGTATGTGAATGTAGTTTTGAGCTAGTATGCGACAGATCAAGAAATTTTGCGCAGCCTGTATATACTCTGTATATACGCGAGAAGGCTCAAAAAGAAGAGGAAGAAAGAGAAAAACTGATGTTGTTTTTGAGGCTTTTACAAATATGTCATGATTGCTCTGATTATGAGTAAAGATGTACCCCTGCTGAAGCACATTGATAAAGACCCATATTTGGACTAAGGCAGCAATTAAAAATCCTGGTGTATTGTATGACGCTTGGCAATTCTTTATAATTATTACAAGCTGCCTTAACCAGTTTTGCGCGGGAAGAGTTTTACATTTATTGTTTGGGATGAGGTTACAAAAATTGTTGTGTTTCCTGGCAAAACTTTGCATATTCTAATAAAGGAATACGAAAAAATTCAAGCAGATACTTAAAAGTATGCGTTAGGCAGCTTTATCACATCGACTGTTACTTTGCATCAATGTTTTGCTAGCATCGCTCATTACAAGTATAACTTCAAATGTTCCTCATATTATGTAATACTGCTAAATAAATAAATAAAAAAAATACACGAAATTAATAATCTGAAAATGCGGTAAAGAACCAGAGGACAGCATACACATTGTGGGCCGTTGTCCGGGCCTTGCCGCGGAAAAGCACAGTTTACTGGGACGAGTTTTTCTCGAACCCAGCGATCTGCACAACTTGAACGTCAGTGACCTTTATGGACTGGACTGGTAAGTAGTACCGGGCTTCTAGCAGACCACTGACACAACCCCCCAGTGGGTAGTTACAAAAGATCTTATAGATCCAGGTGACAACACGGGCTGGAGCCAAGCCCCCTGCTCATTTTATAACTACTACTACTAACAATCTGAAAATATGTAGTTACTCGGTAGGTTGTTACAGACACAGTGCTACCAATGCTGTTGTCGTGTAATTGAAAATGTTGGGTTATTTTCTGAAAAGGGAAATATTTTGATTGTACATGTTTTTTTGTAATGTACCTGTTCGTCTACTTCACCAACAGGACTCCACAACCTGACGACGGGATCTATTCCAGAAGTAGCAATCAAACAAGTAGAAGGATGCGGCTGAATGCAGTTCAAAATGTGATCATCTCCTAGCAGTACTCTTGCCGTACATCCCGACTTACGGTCCCATATATACATTGCTCCATCGTCAGACCTGCAATAAAAACATCCGCCATGTAAGTGTTAAAGAGAGAGCGTTTACAAATTGTAACAATTTTTAACGTAACATCGATGCCTCGCTGTGTATTGAGTAATTATGTATTTAATTATTACAGAGGGAACATAGAGCATCCTCTAAATAGCGCAAAGCAAGCAAGGTTACATAGACATAAAAGCACTGCCTACCAGGTCATAAAATCTCACTACATATACATTTTTTATTATTATACAGAAATGAGCGCTCGCTTGTCCGCGGTTTATACTGTCATGCTGAACGCATACAGGATGGCAAGGGATAAGCCACAAAGTCTATTGGATCGAAATATTTTTAAGGAGAAGACAATTTCAAGTAAAGGCATTATCCGAATTAAAGCCGGTGGAAAGTGGAGTCGTTCAGGGATTGGTTATCGGACCGGTGCTCTTCCTGCTCTGCATATCCGATCTGGAATCAGCTATACTCTCAGTTACCATTCTTTACGCTGCTGATACAAATTCTTTGGCAAACCTCTTGCATGGCGAATTGCAGTGACCTGTACCAAATCAAGGCATGACCGCTGATAGATCAATGTTGTCATCCTGATTATAGGTAAGTCACAAGTAAGTACAAAAGGAGCTGCCATGGAATTCACTGGCCAAGGTCAGGCCCATCATAATACTATTGTTATACTTCTGAGGGGGTGAGCGGTGGACTCCGGACAATGACCAGCTGTGGTAGGTATAGGACAGCTGTCTTGCCATATATGAGCATTCACCTTACCACCCATTCATTCCCCCTTCAAAACAATAGAATTTGAGATGCGGACATTGCAGTTTTAGATATTTGAAGGGAGTTTTAGAGGAGAGAAAGAGACGATTGGCGCAGGTAACGCAGGCCGGTCGGGTAACAGACTGCGAGCAAATATGGAGTCAAGTTCTACTCTGTCCGTGACTCCTTGCGACGGTTTAAGGCAGCATCGCTATCATCATGCCCAGCAATGTGCTTTCTAGCCATGCCCGCCGGTTGTACTTCTTGCTGCAAATTGGGTAAGCAAGGTCCGGTGTTTTAGCCGAGTTGTTCTGTGGTGTTTCGGCTGGGATAGCAGGAATTCCCCCTCCCCCCCGGATAGGCCGCTTGGGGGCATATTTTCTTTTCTCGTTTTTTTGTTTTGTATAATCGGTTCTGGCTTGCAAGGCCATCGAACCTATGCATTCTTTCACGCAGTCCACCATCTCTCCGGTTGTCACAACTCTTTCGTTGTTGTCATACTGATTACAGGTGGGTCACAAGTAAGTACAAACGGAGCTGCTATGGAATTCACCGACCAAGGTCGGGCCCATCATAATACTATTACACTTTTGGGGGGTGAGCGGTGGACTCCAGACTAACGACGAGCTGTGGTAGGTTTAGGACAGCTATCTTGTTACACGTGAGCGTTCACCTTTCCACCCATTCACTCCCCCTTCGAAGTCATAGAATTTTGAATTTTGAGGGTAGTAAATTTATTGCCTTATTGTATATCTTTCTCATTTTTTTCATCCATATTAAAGGTTATCTCAATAAGAGCGTCGGATTTGAATTTGCCGCCATTTCATTTGTGCAAGTAGTATGGTGATTATAATCACCATACAGTCTCTTTACGTACCCACTATAAATACTATTATAACCCAAAGATTTTCCTATGTCCAAATTTAGGATTTTTTATTTTGCATTGATCACTTCAGTACATGAAGGATTTATTGTTAAATTACTTGTTTTCTGCCTGTCTTTGAACATCGAGGACGTGAAGGCAAGGACCGAAAAAATCACATAATTTTCAATTATATAGAATCCTAATTGTATTTAACAATATTAGTACCAAAAAAGTGATCACTGGTTTTCTTTGGCAGTTCTTTCCAGTGGAATCTTAGTTGTAAAATAAGCCGGAAAAAAAGGAAAAATGTACTATTATTGTATTTTGACATTCAGTTTTCCAAATTTTGACTTTGTCTTGGGCCAATTCTTTCCCTTCTTTCATTTTGTCAACATAGGCCATGTCATGAATAAGAGAATCTATGAATGTTTATCATCAGCCTTCCTACTTTCCTGGTAAGTATTTCTATGTGGCCACAAGTATCCTGTATATATATCCTGTAGGTCGCAACGTTTTTTGTGATCGTCTTTCCTTCGAGAATCTTACATATTCTTGTTTTTAGTTTGTTCGAGCATTATTCTCAGTATGTATCTTTCATAATTTCTAAGACTCAATTGGTCAGTTTTGGTTTGGCCACCTTGATTTAGTTATCGGTGTCAGACAAACGAAGCTGCCATGGAATTCACCGACCAAAGTAGGGAAAATCATAATGTTTTGTTGGCAACAACGTTATTATGAATTGACCGTTGATGATGAAAAAAATTATCCAATGAGCAAACTTGATAAATTAAAATAAATAAATTAAACTTACCCAGCGGCGATAAAATTGCCAGCAGGATCGAGGAAATTAGCTTCTTTAATATCGGTAGTTGTATTACAGTGTCCTAAAAATCTATAAGTGTAGTCTGTGGCGGAGGGCCGCGCCACCTTTTCTAGTTGGCTCACCAACATGGTGACTTCTTCAGTTTCTGGAAGGGAAAACAATTAGAAACTTGTAATAAGCTGAAACGTGCAAGTGATGGACTTAGACTCAATCCTTCTAAATCTTCATACCTAGTCATTGGTTCCAACATAATCTGGTTAAGGCTTGGGCAAAAACGCATGGGACCTGGCATACGGACTAATAACGGTGAACATTATGTCACTGTTTTAATTTTTTACAATTGTTACTATAGCGGTTCGTCACAAATCATTGTGTATGTTATGTTGAAAGAGAAAAGAAATTAGGAACAAAAAATTGGTTTTTATTGAAAAAATAAATCTTTTGCATTTTTTGACATCAATTATTTTAAAAAACAATCATTATTACTGGTCTGATTATAAAATACCAAAGTGATCTAGTAATTAAACAAACATATATTAAAAACTGTTTATAAGAATAAAAAACCAAAATATTTTAAATTATATCTATGATACCCTAATAATTAATTCATTTAAGTATGCTGCTGGAGCTTCATACCCCACTGTACCTCACTATAAACGCTATGCGAGCACAATTACCACTATCCGTCACCCCGTCAAACAAATGCAATAATAAAATATTGTGCTAGTGCATTTATGCCAATTTGATCCCTGTCTATTCCAATATAACAATAATGTTTTCGCCCTGGCATGTGGAGACTAGATAAGTCCTCTAAACAACCATACATTTTGAGGTATATAGCATAGCTGCAAATCGCCGAGTGCAATTTCTCTAAATACTTTTATAATATAAAGACGAATTTTGCAAAAGTTCACCGCAGTAGGATTTTGCCAATTTTACTTTATAAGAACCTAATGTAAATATTAACATGAATTTTCTGTAAAAAGCAGAAAGTATACTAATTCTGAGTAATTTGCATTTATCCTCACAAATGCAACTCTTTGTCTATTAAGATTATTGTCTTTTACATAATCATATGAACGATTGGGCATATTAATTTTTTGCTTAAGAGTATTTAATAATATTTCTGAGTTGACTTTACCAGTTACTCTGTTTTACACTTCCATCGCTGTAACTTTTTACCCACAACGATTCGAGACGAACCACTATAGTAACAATAGTAATACAAGGGCCATACTGAAATTTTCCAGAATAAGAAAGAAAAAATTATAGTGAATGGCCAAAAATTGATTTATTGTTTCTCAAAATATTCATCGGGAGCATTAATTCAATTTTTCATACGTATCAACTAATTTTCATAACATTTATTCTACTCCTCTATAATGACCTCGGAAACATGTATTTCATAACCTTCAACAGCCTCTTCTGCTGATAAAAATAGTAGACCATGTAATTGGTTCATAATTTTTGGGAACAAGAAGACATCACAAGGTGCGCCAAAGATGGACTGTATGGAGGATGACTCATGAGTTCTGCGTTTTTCGTCCAGAAAAATTCATTTGTCTGTCTGGCTTTGTGAGAGCCGGCATTGTCACGTTGCAAGATGATGCGTCCACCATACCACCCATTCACTTCCATTTCGAAGCCATCAAGTTTGAGATGCGGAAACTGCAGGTTTAGAATTTTTTCCTAGGAAGGAGTTCACTATATTCCTGAAGAGACCAAGATCCTTAAATAGGTGAAATAAGAGATTTGGCTGGGAGGCCACGAGCGCCAACTTCCACAGCGTGAAGGTGAACAGTGAAGCCGTTCCGGGTGATGGTATTTGCGATATCATGGTATTTGTTTAATTTGTACTGGTTTTATGGGATATTTGATTCCTATGGAACAGTTAATTCTACAATAAATTCCATCTTTCAAGATAGGGAGTAATGAGTTATATCTGGATGGAGGGATGTGCATCCGAGACGTTCAGATACTGAATCGACATCCAGAATCCAATCTGAAGCTTTATCAATTATTGAGAAAGGTTTTGTAGTAGAATGTTTTTTGCCTTTAGAGCCATCTCGCACAAACTGTATTGGTGGATTGGAGGGTACTGCCAGACCCTTGTTGGCACGAGCCACTGAGGACTTTATTAATGCGGTAAATCCAGTTCTATCTAATGTAATTTCTGTTATTCAGGAAAATAACAGTGTCCTACAATAAGTAGTAAAACAAATTAAATATTTTCCACAAAATAATAACAATTAAATTATTTAAAAAAAACAGAAGGTAAACAAGAGTTAAGATAAAAAGGAAGAACCAGGGAGGGAATGAAAGATATCCTCATCAATACATACTTATATATACTTATATATCTTGTTTATAGTAATCGAGCAACCGACTTCATCATCAGATCAATCAGATCATCATCAACAAATCTGATTACAGCTACTACATACCTTCATCATCTATCGTTTCCAACTGGCTGATTGCATCAGTGACGTCCTTCTGCAGAAGATTGACGGCATGCGAATCAGCTTGTTTAGGAAATTTGGCCTTGAGGTACAGGATGCACTCTTGAGCTTCTCTAGGCTTTTGTAACTCCATTAGCGCTTTGGCTATGCGGAAGTGCGATTTCACATGGCCAGGATCCAATTTCACAGCTATATAACAGTCTCGGATGGCCGCATACATATCTCCAATCCTGTAGAAAATAACAGCAAACTTGGTTATCTGGAAGATGTTCTCTTTAACCTCTCAGCTGCAGTGGCTCGTGGCTAAAAGATACCCTAACCGAGGGGCGTAATTGAATCAGTGACCTAGGGCTTTTTTTTAATGAATTTATGTAAGTGTTTTAAAATATAGTTCCGAAGATGCTGGAATGGAGTTACTTTCGTATATTACAAAAAAATTGAATAATCAACGTGAACTGGATTAAATATGAAGTAGTGACAATTTTACTTATTTTTTTTATCTTAAAATAAGCCACTAAAACTGGTAAAAACATTTTTTAAATTGACAGCGGCGACCCTTAACACATACTACGACGGTTGCAAAAGTCGAAAGTTCACCCAACTATATGAAAATAAATGAAGGACAATGATGTCTATTTTGCGAGGTAATAGTGGCTGCCTTTATTATCAATATTTACCTGATAATAAAATCAGTCCACATAATAAAATAATTTTTTTCCCCATTTTAGTACACTAAGTTGGGCTTTTCAACCTTTACACTGAGTTCATCTTTACGAAAGCACTACATAAATCTGAAAATGGGGTCAAGGTAAACAGCATAACATCAATAACGTAAGATGTGCGGATAATACTGTACTAATTGCCAGTAGTGTGAAAGAATGTTACAGATGTGACAAATATGGGTTGAAGTTGAACAGCGCAAAGGCCAAGATGCATGATAGTCAGTAAAAGTAAGTGTCCACAGGTCTGCCTCGTACGCATCAGACGGATCATATCAAAAGGCTTAGTTTGTGGTAGTGCTTCCATTGTATCTGCAGCATTCGGATTGCCGACACAACGGCCATTTGCAATCGGATTATAATTAGCTGTGCGATGTCCATGATCTGCGCATAAATTAATAACAACAAGCACATGTAGACAGTTTCTAAATGCAACAAATGGCGGCCGTCGCGGCTGGTGGGTGCGTCCACTGATCGCCAATCCGTATGACATCATCGACATGCATTGGAATAGTGGCCCCTCCGAGTAATTGTGTCAGCATTACCGATGAGCCGATGCGTACGGTCCATCCGCTGCGGATTAGTGGACGAACTTGTATGACTTACTATACAAATAATTCTAAAATTATTTTGATACAATCCATCCGATGTGTACGATGCGGACCTGTGGACGCATGACAGGTGAAATTTTAATTGTAAACTCACCAATTCCTCCGCATTAATGCCGCTGCTCGATTGGAATACAAAATTGCACAATCAGGACATTTGGATATTGCAAGATTGTATAAATCTAAAGCTTCTATGTAGTTCTTCCGGTTCATATGAGCATTAGCCTGTGAAATAAACAAGTACATTCATGTAGGCTACATTATTGCTCTGGACCATTGAAGACGGAATTTGGGCTCTTTGAATTTGCTATCCTAAATCCCAAATCTAATGTTTTTTTCAATGGCCCCAGGTGGAGATGGAGGGGAGGGGGGGGGCAGGAAGTTCATCTCAACGTCGATAAATTAATTATGTATAATAAGACATTGCAACATTGTATGACCTGTAGATGCAAATGATAATGGAAGAAAACTTAGGATTCAAATAAAATACTTATGTTTTTTAATTGATTCGCAAATTTGGGGTCATCGCTGTCCTACCGAAGCCGCGAAGAATCGCCGAGATCTGGAGGATCAACTAAGTTAGCCATGGAGAATAACGGCTGTATAAATCCAGTCATTATAACCTCGAATTCTATCTGCCAAGCCAAATCTTCTGAAATGGTTATTCCAAACTGCCAATTTTAGGATGAAGGGCAACCCGACATTGGAAAACTGATCACTGGTGTGGTATATGGATGGGTCAAAAATAAACAGGAAAACATGGATAGGTGTATTTTGACCGATTTTCAAACTCCCCAAGGCCCTGGGAATGACACCAATCATCTTTCATGCATAAAATTCATGCCATAGAATCTTATGTCAGCGAAACCAATGCAAAAAGCTGCGCGGTGGTAGAATCTACGTAATGATAGACAGGCAAGCAAATCTCAAAGCTCTGAACAGCTATGTTTTTGAGTCGAAGCTTGTTTAGACATGTTTAAATACCCTAAATCAACTAGCAAAAGAGAACAAAGTAACTCTGATGTGGTTGTCAGAGCACGAAGGGGTGCAAGATAACAAAAAAACCTTGCCAAGAAGAGAGCCAATATGCCCTTCAAAGGACCTTAACCATTCTGTCGTGTGACTAGAAACTGCTCAGCGAAACAAATCCGATGCTGAGACAGAAGGACTTGTCCAAACATTGGGATACTTGTCCTGAAACTATATGACAAGCGAAAAAAAATCTCAGCAAAAGTAAATTAAGACTAGTAACAGGACTTTCACAGATCACTGTCCAGTGAAATACAATTTAAAAAAAATGATGAAACGGCAGAGCATCTCAGGATAGGACTGGTCACATTGATGTGAAGCACCACAGCCTGTACAATCCCTTCATTACCGTATGAAATTGAAAATTATCGCGGTTGCTTGACATTATAAATTCATTATTAACTACCATCTATCTATCGAGGAACACTATTTGAGATTTGAAGGAATACTATAAAAAATCAGCATATCACAGCATTGCCAAAGGCAACCAAAGACATTTCCCATTTAAAATTTAGAAAAAATAATTTAAAAAAATGATTTAATAGTTATTTTTACCCATGATTTCAATATTGTATTGTTTCCTGTACCTATTATATTTTTCATTCCTACTGACCCATAAAAAAGACTTCACACCTCAAAAAATACCAGAATATTTTTATACGCCACATCGGTACCATGGGTAATTAAGAAATGTAGTACAAAAAGTGTTGTAAGTTTCTCTTAATCGAATGCCCGACTATACCAAATTAACTTGGCCGGCCTAACTCGAAGTTTTGACCAGCTCAAGTTAAGCAGACAGCATTGATTTTTTCAGTTCTTGATGACTAACTCAATTATTTTCGTCCTTTCGTTCAATACAATGGCAAGCCGAGTGTGGCAGTATATAGGGGCAAGCACAAGAGGGAGGGGAAAAGGGAATTTATTATTATAAGAGCCATTTTGCATCGAAACTCTGCGAAATGTTTTATCAAATATTACAAGAACTTATTTTGGAAATGTATCTGTAATGTATAAAAATAAAACAGATGCGATAAAACCACTAGAGTTTCAACTTAGCTTGGTTGCGAAACTAACAGAAGAAAATAATTTCCCTGAAATGTCTGCAAAGCGTGGGAAGCCAATAAAACACCTCTACCACAGAAGCTGAGTTGGAGGAATTTTCCAAACCCTAATCCGGTTTCTAAGAAGATCGCAAAATGCGATATAGCAGGAAAAGAAATTCACAAGGATACTAGATACATGACGTGTGTCGACTGTGATGTATGATTATTAATTTTATGTGAATTTAAAATAATACACAATATGTGACAGTTTTAGTATTTCTTGACAATTATATGCGTATGGACAATTATATTATAGTGAAATACATTTTATATAATTCCACCTTGACAATGCAAAAAAGAATAATAAAAATAATTGTATACATGCACATATATTATTAAATTACAAATATTGATAATTAAGTACACAGTTACCTATATTGAGTAAAGAATGTGGCTATATTCATTTTAATAATAATAAAGAGGTAATTTCCATATTCTTTTTAGAAAACTCATACATACATACGTACATACATATGTGCATACATACGAGGTGCTACCCAAAAGTTTGGGAAATTTGAATTCCTGCTGCCGGTAGAGTGGGCAAACACTACTCTTTGTGAATTAGTGTGACAACAGCTGTGACGGTGAGAAGCCATGTTCTTGAGTTTCATGCGTTTGAGTAATGTTGTTTTAGTGTCGCAGAGGTTTTTTAAACCCGTGTAAATGGCAGATTTTAAGGTGCAAAATACCAGCATCAAATTTTGCTTCAAGCTTAAAAAACTGCTACAGAAACCCATCGCATTCTTGTGGAAGCATTTGGTGACAATGCTATGAGTCAAAGTAAAACTTTTTTGTGGTACAAATGCTTCGAGGATGAGCGTTCAGAACAAGCACCACACCAGAAAACATCGCGAAACTGCGAGAGGTTATTATTGCAGATCATAGATGAACATTCCGTGGTGTTTGTGCGATCGTAGGACTGTCATAAGTGTTTGTGCAACGCATCTTGTCAGACAATTTAAAAGAACATTGCGTAGCTGTCTGCACTAAATTGAAAATTGCAGCAAGACATGACCCCAACTTCATCTCCAATGTCATGACTGGTGATGAAACATGGGTTTACGGTTATGACCCTGAAACAAAGTAGCATTTGGGTGTGTCACCTGCTACGAGCGAACATGTTCGACTCGTCCACCCCGGAGCGTTTTAACGATATGTTCGTTCTATCACCCCGAGGCGA
>JAOPUG010000376.1:21288084-21302109 GCA_027564375.1 Micropterix facetella | reverse complement strand
ATGAGTTTTCTATTAATGATTATAAGGTATTTGATTTTGTTTCATTTTTTTTCTGAAATTATGTTTCTTCTTTAATTATTAACTGCAAATAATTTATTAGTATTATATTCCTAGAAAATAAATACCTTAAGTACTTCCTTGAGAACGGCATTGTATCCAGTGTAGGTCAAGAGATGAGGTCGGAAAGTAGGATCTTTACTCAAATCTTGAAGAAATGTTTTGACGAATAGTGACTGCATTTGATCTCGATTCCTGCAATCAATCATATAAGGAGAGACTTAAATTATTATCATTCAAGGTAACTTGAGAAGACAGACCTAAATGTTTACCGCTGCTGCAATTTAAAGGATAACTAGGATATAATAACAAACCCCATACATAAGCAGGGTGAGTGGTTTTTTTAGTAGAGGAAACCCTGATTATCATTGGATATATTGTAAAAAAAAAAACAACAAGAAAATATATGCGACTATCAGAACGACGGTTATCAGCTAAAATTCACTAGTATTAACGTGAAAACGTTTTTAAAAACGGTCCCACCAGAGTTAGTGATGAAATGCTTTTGTTGTTGCTAAAAAATGTAATATATCTCATGACTTAAGGGTTGTAACGCTAAGTGTTGTATATATTCTGCAAATAGACCCCTGTAAGTTGCCTGTTTATAGTGCACATACGTCATCGTGCACTTACGTCATTGAGCTGGGGGGTAGTTGAAAAACAGCTGCGAAAATCACTCTGTAAGATCAAAGAATTAGCCATAACTCCGCAATAGAAGGGGTTACATAAGTTATTTGTGCATCGTCGTGTGGATATTAAGGTGCTCTAAGTTAGGTAAGCAGAAAAAAAAATAACTTGTCGAGTGACAGTTTACAAAATAATTTAAAATGGCTCGTTTCAGCTAATGTTATGCAATTACAGAAGTATTCAGTGCCAGACGCAGCAGTTAAGGGCTCGAGCGCTCAGGCCGGTTCGTACCAAATCAAACGAGCGCCAGAACTTATCAACAGAACGAATGAGGCACCTTTGTGAGCACTGTAGACTTGAAGCATTGGGCGCTGTTGTAGGGCCAGTAATTGAGTTGACCAGTAGAGGCTAGGATGGCTGAAATCAACTCGCAGAATACCTAAATAACAATTCAGGCTTCAGGCTGTAGGTCAGATCCGGACAGGTCCCGGCGAGTGTAGTCTACACTCACAAACCAGTGTAGTCTAAATTTGCAAACCATACATCTCGTATTTCTCATTTCACTAACCGGTTTTAAATGTATTACATGTGAAGTAAAGTAAATATTTATTTACACCTGATAAATGTAAAATATAATTTTAAGATTAACCGAAAAAAATATAAATAAAGACATTCATTAAAAGGTAAGTTTCATTTCTTTCCTCTTAAATTATAACTGATGGTCCACGAGACGTTTTCATGTAAAAAAATACGGTAATGTTATATTATACTACCCAACCCGATTTGTTTTAATACTAATTGCCCATTTATTAGCAAAATAATGTTGACATTCTCTTTCTAACATAACATTCATACTCTATGGTTGGGACGTGTTCTCTTTTTAGCTTAATGGTAACCTAGACGCATGAAAGAGATAACTAGTTTCCGTGCACAGCATCCGCTGGTGGGTTTGCTAGTGTTGCCGATACTTGCCAAAAATGATTTACAGCGTAAAATTGAAAATAGGGATTGGCAACATGGTTTGTAGGCCCCTTGGGTGGGGCCTTCGAACTACCTGGAGTTTAGGTAGGGGGTCTAATGGGGTCGTGCAGTTCGAGTCTCAATCACTATCGGCCTGACTCATGACTCAACACCTATCCGGCAGCCTCCTCGAAGAGGTATGAAACCGGTGAACCCACTGTGCATGGCGGCTGATCTTGGGGAAGTCCTCGGGTGATACTGGATGTCTAACCGATGGTCAGCATGCCGGCCTTTGCTTGACAACCTTCCTGTAGAAGGGCCCTCTGTATCCCACATGTGGTGTTATGGCCAGAGCCCCCCAGTATCATGGTAAAGCGGTGACTCCACTGTGAAAACTTCGGATGGATGGTTGTTTGATGCACTGGTCAGTCTGCTGGCCATTTCTCAACAACAAATAACTGGAAAAGTTTGGAAGCGCAATGCGACCTAAGGAAGCGGGAGCAGCTAGGTCTCTTAAGCTATCTACCCTTAGAAACGATACGTTGGTCATCTGATCTCGGGTGGCAAGCGCGCCTCAAGGGCGCCTCGGATCTGCAATAATTCCAATGAGGAATTGCCGCTTACTTAAGGTAGAAGACCGCGCAAGCGACTTCGAACCCGCGACCAAATGGGAGGTCGGAGAAATTTGACCACATCTGGTAGTAAGGGCGCGATGGATGCCACATTGGGCTAGAAAACTTCCAGTGCCTTGCAAGGGTTGGATTCTTAAGGGCTGAGGTGGAGCTTGATACGTTGAGTCGTCTTCGTCCTCAAGTCATCGTTCCTGTTTAATCGTGTTTCACTCCGGGGTGATATAACGAACGTATTGTTGAAACCCTCCGGGGTGGCCGAGTTCACCGGTAGCAGTTGACAAACTCAACTGCTCGGGCTGACTAATGGGGGCTGTGCAACTCGGGCCATATGATTATCTTATAATATCGGATGGCCCGACTCATGGCTCAGCTCCCATCTGGCAGCCTCCTCGAAGAAGGACTAACCTGGTGTAACCCGTTTTGCAGTCGGACCTAGGGTAACACATTGGGCGGAACTGGACGGTTGATGTATTGGTTGGTTTACCAGCCTTGCTCAACTAACGAATAGCCAGGGGAGTTTAGTTGTGTAATGCTTTTTAAGGCGCGGGGGGTAGATGTTGACCTGATGTCAAATATCCTTAGAAACGATTCGATGGCCACCCGATCTTGGGTGACCTTCTGAGTAGTCGGGTTATC
Organism: Micropterix facetella; assembly: GCA_027564375.1. NCBI lineage: Eukaryota > Metazoa > Arthropoda > Insecta > Lepidoptera > Micropterigidae > Micropterix > Micropterix facetella. The sequence goes on along the minus strand of JAOPUG010000376.1, from coordinate 21,299,197 downwards.
ACATTACGTAGAGGTTGCGCAAACGTCCTCAAGCCTGAGACCAGGCGGGTGGACGGAGAAAACCGACCTAATCTGGTAGTCGGAGAGTGGGGTTGCCCGCTGGGTGGCAATTCCTAGTGCCTATCTGTAAGGAGTAGGATTCTGACGGGCAGTGGCGTAGTTAGATTGTGCATATGTATTACCCGAATTCTGTTTCATCTCAGGGTGATATAACGATAAAGTTTAAACACCTTGGGGTAATCGATTCGCCTGAGTATAGTCTTAAATCGAAAGTTGCTCGGACGGACTCAGACGGAGTGAGAGACTATTAGACCCGCAGATATTTTTTGCCTGCTGTTTTCGCACTTTAAAAATGGGTTGTGGAAACGGCCAATAAACTTAAAACAATATGCATAGCAAACAGCCCATCATAAATGGGCTTATATTTTAGTAATAATAATTATTATTGCATCAATAATGGATAATAACAAAATCAGTAAAATTACACTAGGGGGTTGGCAAATGAAAAAAGGCAATATTGTTGGAGGGCATACTGAGTGAAATAAAAAACTGATATTCAATGCACTCTATTGGAGTGGTTGGGTGTTTGTAAAGATACTAGGATGATGAAAAATAAGTATAAGTATAAACGGAGTCGAGCCCATCATACTATTGTTACACTTCTAGGGGTTAAGCGGTGGACCCCGGAATAATGACCGGCTGTGCTAGGTTTACGACAGCTGTCTTGCCACATATGAGCGTCACCTTACCACCCATCTACTCCCCCTTCGAAGCCATAGAATTTGAAGTGCGGAAATTGCAGTTTTAGACATTTTTTTCTAAGGAGGAGTTAATTATTTTCTTGGAGAGACCAAGATCCTTAAATTGGTGAAAGAGAGATTTGACTGGGAAGCCTCGAGCACTAACTTCCACCGCGTGAAGGTGAACAGTGAAGCCATTCCGAGTGACGACATTTGCAAGATATGGTGGTATTTGTTTAATTTGTACTCGTGGTCTTTTGGGATATTTGATTCCCATAGAAGTTAGTTCTACGATAAGGGCCATCGTCCGAGATAGGGAATAAAGAGTTATATCTGGCTGTACATCCAAAACTTTAAGGGAAATGATACTGTTTAAAGACTGAATCGACCTCCAGAATCTAATGTCAAGCTTTCTCGATTATTGATAAAGGTTTTGTAGAATGTTTTTTCCCTTTTGAGCCATCCTGCACTGTATTGGTGGTTTGGAGGGTAGTCATAAAAACAGATAATATTAAAAAACTTACGTAATTAATAGATGTCCCCTTTGGAGTACTCTACCGTATCATGACTAAATACTGTACGATACATTGTTTTGTAGTAATAGAGTTTAAACAAATCTATGGTGTCTATTTCATATATCTGCTTCAAAATATCAGACCGAATCCTTACCGTCTATCTTTTATATTAAAAGCAAAAAAATGTCTGTCTAGATAGTGCCTAGATGAAAAAAAAACTTTGAATCCCGTTTACACCAATCAGCTTTTGTGCAATAAATAAAATCACTCACTATTTCCTTAATTTTCTTAACATCAGGCGGTAGCGTATACTCCTTATCAACGCCATTATAGATTGAAGTGCCGTTTTTCCGCTTATCGCTGGAGCCGTTCTTGCCACTGTAACCGTTAGTGGAAGGAGCGACAGTCTTGTTGCCGTGATTGTGCTCGATGATGTAGCTCTCGAGCAACTGCGGCCGCCGGTGGCCGTTGATATCGAATAGGTAAACGTGCTCTGAGCCCAAATTTACCAGCAGCTCATTGCCATCTGCACTGAACGTTAGGTAGGTAGTCGCTTTCTTCTGGATGCTATCATCGGGAAGGGCCGATAGATGACCTGTCGAGAGAAATAGAGGGATTCATGTTTCAGAATGTCTGCATTATTTTCTAATGTCATGTCCGCAACTAAACGTTGGCTGTAGCCCATAACAGAGATGTGGTGGATTTCCGAACACATTGGCTAAATTAATGTAACAATCATTATACACTAGCAAAGTGCCGACGGACTAAAATCATTCAGTGATGACGCTAATTACAAGAGCGACAGCGTCCCACTATCGTCCCATCAGCCTCACCAGCATCACCTGTAAGGTCATGGAACTAATCATAGTTAAAGAACTGTGACTAGTCCTGTCTCAGCAGAACATCATCAACGATGAACAACACAGACTTGTGCCAAGTCGATCAGTTGTAACGAATCGCATTTAATGTCTTAACGGGTGGATTTCCAGCTGGGATAAGGGAGACCCTATTTCAATTTAAATTTTTAATTTATTTATTCTTTATAAAGTGCTTACACTGCTAAAATTGTCTATAATAATTGACATGACACTTTAGAATTCAATTTTCCAATCTAGCGTTTGATCCGTTGTCGCTTAACTAGACAAAGATCTGTTCTAAGGCTGACGAATCGGATGCTTGCGAGCAAGTAATTAGTATTAGTATACATATTAGTAATTAGTATATAATTTAAAAATAGCATTCATATATTTTTTTAAATAACATTCAAATTGTAATGGAAAATATATATTTAGATTACGGTAAAGCTTTTGACAGAGTCCCTATAAACCACCTCCTATTAAAGTAGGAGCATATGAGGAAAAGAGTAAGTGTTTTGAAATGGATCACGGACTTCCTTACTAATCGCTTCTGGGTTCAGTATTATTCCGCCTATAGAGTCTTTACGCGTATGACACAAAGATACATGCAAACCCACTACTCAGCAGCTACAGTTTCAAGAATGACCTCAACAAACCAAGCGCATGGAGATTGGAATGGCTTCTATCTCTGAATGCTGAAAAATATGTAGTTCTTCATATTGGAAGAGAGAACGCTAAGCAATCATACTTTCTGGAACAGACCCGTCTTCATGGTGTAAATCAAAAAAAAAAGGATATTGGCGTAATAGTAACCGAAGACTTAAAATCTAAAGAAAATGTGACTGCAATAGTGAAGAATGTAAACTCTCTGTTGTTTCGAACTCGGAAAGCTTTTCACATTCTTACAAGAGTAATGATGCTTAAAATCTACAAGACATTTGTGAGAACCATTTTAGAATATACCTATAGTCTCAAACTGACCTTGCAAGTGGTGATGCATGGGGTTGTTCTGACAATTCAGAAAAGCATTCCAGATTTGTGCTGCTTTTACACACTGCTCAATATTATACACGGTGGGTCACAATTTTTTGCACTTTAGAGTTGATTAAAAAAAACCTGATAAATTATTAATTGAGTATTTATTTCGATTAACATGCATATGTACATATGTAACATGCCAAATTTTATCTGGTAATTTACTTTCTCAAATAATGCTGTCGATACATCTTCCATCACATCTTTGGAAAACTTTTTTCAGAATCTCGCCTTCTTCCATCTCTATATTATTTAATCGTGGCACTGTCGAATGCGACTGTAAACCGGTGAAAACCGATCCGTTATATATGTAAAAGTGTAACACTACGTGGAAGCGAGGTGATAAAATTAGTACAAATATATGCGAAGGTAGGTGCCAGTGAGGTGCCTCTTTAACAGGTGTCTGCAAGCAAGTAGGATAGACGGTTTACATGAATAAGCAAGTGAGGTAGTTCTACTTGTGCAGTTGTGTGGCTTTCTCAAATGCTTCGTACTTCAAGGTCGTGGTGGCTTAGACATTAACTTGTGCCGTGCAAAATTTAAGTGCCTTTCAATAATGGTATGAATAAAAATTGTACATATCATTTGTACACTAGCAAAATGAGCAGCACTGTGTCAAAAACACAGTCAAAAACACATTTAAAGTTAACAAGTTTTAAAATGAGTCTACGGAAAACAAAAAATATCGGCCAGTGGTCTACGGGCCATAAATATTTGGGTAACTCTGCTCTAGTGGGTGTTTGGGTGTTTTTTTTTATACAAAAAAAAACATGAAAAATGCAATTTTTTCGAAAACTATCAATTTTTGAGGAACATACATGGGGGTTTTTCCGAAAGCCCTGTGTATTTATGGCCTACTTAACAAAAATTACATTTAAATAGGGGCGTCAAAATATAATCAGTATAAATATTTAGGATGTCCCTCAACCCTTTCTGAAACTGAGATATTCTTAGTCTGCACCTGCCATTGTTGTATACAACTTACGTTGTATCTAACATTGTGCATATTATGTACCATTCTAAATTTCTGTTTTCGATAAAGTAAATGAAACGAAAATGAATCTCCCGTGTGAATAACAATATGGCGTTAATATTCATTACTTACCGGGTGCAAAGAACTGGACGCACTCCCGAGGGATGTTGTTATCCCTGTCTCCTTGTCCGGCGCGGCTGCATCGGAAATTCATCCGTTCCAGTAAAACCGGCTCCCTATTATGCTCCCTTTGAAGTTGTTGTTGAGCTGTTTGGGATAGCTGTAGACGTAAAATAAGTACAATCAATACTATTTTTGTAAACATATGAATATCTAGAGATACATTGTCTCTCTGGCAGTAGGACAGTGTCAAAGCTATGGGCGAACACGCCACCCCGTGATGTTTCAATGAACTTTATCGTTATATCACCCCGAGATGAATGCAGAGATTTTGCGGACAATAAAATTCACTTCTCCAGTTCCGCCACTGCCCTTACTCCCAGATTTGGTCAGATTTCTCCGGCCACCCGTCTGGTCACAGGTTCAAGGTCGCTTGCGCGGCTTCTACCTTAAGAAAGCGTCAAATCGAACGAACCAGTGGACGCAGTTTCAAAATCCCATTGTGCTATCCAAAGAACAATTTTACTTCCCCACATGGTCCGGGAAGCCACTAAAATAAAAAGAACCCCGAACTCCACGAGAGGTAGTTTTCTTTTTCTACTACGTGATGCCCTCTTTTTAAAATGTTCTCAATGTCTATCGCTGAAAGATACTGTGAGTATTGTGTTGTGCACGGCGGAATTTCAAAATTTGCACGCGCCGCCCCTTCACCGCTATAATTTGCATAGTAACAGCAACAGTACACCGCCGGCCCGACAGCATCAGTCTACCCTGGACAACGACGGTTGCAACATTGCGAAAATGCCAAGTGCTACAAAGCTTCAAGTGGTAAAATCTGATTTTGTATTATTATAATGTCAAACAATTGCGATAGTCTTCGACTTCAGATTAAGGGCTTTTTTAATAAACCATCTCACTTTTTTGTTTTTGTAATCTATTATTTCTTAATTTCGGTGTCTATGTAATTTTTGTAATATTGATTATGCTGCAGAAATTTTATCTACTTCTTCAATGTTTATATGCTATTATGTCTTTTTAAGAATAACATTCACCACTTAAGGAAAATGAGGTATTATGGGGTATGGGGCAAGACAGGGTAGTGGGCATGAATGAATAGCGAAGATTTTTAAAGTCCCATGATGCTAGCTAGCCGAATGACGACAGCACAGCCGTGTGGCTTGGTGTTGAGAGTAGTGTATTATTTTCTGTTGTTCGGCATTTTAATACAATTTTTTACGTTATTTGACTGTACGACATTGTTTGAGGAAAAAACATACTGGATGGCAATGTCAAATGCAGAACCACAAATTGAGGTAAACGTGGCAATGTCTTTTTAAAAAGTATGATACAGGGCATGATTGGGTGCTGATATATTTATTAGGGAAATAAATTCTAAGTAGCTGTATAGTTTCAAAGTTATTCATAAAATCTATTTTAACAACAATATGTTCTCAATAATAATTCCTTTTTTTAGACTAATGGTACTAAACTATATATGTACAGAAGCCGATAAGAGGAGATTGTAAAGAGAATATGATAAAAACAGTGATGGATGTCCTGCAAGGGAGCACTGCTTGGGTACACTGCTTATATGCATGCTTTTCTACGCCTGAGGTACTGGACGATGAATGACAATGAGGATGAGGATGCGATGCATATTTGTCCATACTGCGAGTAGAATTATAATTGCATCCGATCAGCTACAGTCAAATCATTTTATGCTGTTTGCTTGTCTATTAATACTAATAATAATACTATAAATCTCTTTAATACTATAAATCTGTCCAGGAACAAACCTGCATCATTATTTAACATATGTTTTCTTTCACACTCCCGGATTCTACCAAAAAGATTAAACAAAATATACAACATACCGTATAGTACAATGGTGACAGCTTTATCATCCTACGGTCGTACATCCTAACATAAAAATCGTTGGCTCCGACGGCGATCAACTCAGGTCGCCTCGGATTGATAGCGACGCATTTGGCTTCAGCATAGCGGCCCAGGTGGTTCAGCAGATTCACCAGGACAATGGGGTGGTCAGAATTGCACGTGTGCGGAGTACGCAAGTCATGTTGTCTAAGTATATAGAAAACAAAAAATATCTCTTAATATGCTTTCAAAACCAATTCAGGATCTGGAAATAAATATCTCTGAAAATAGAAACAAACATGAGCTCACCACCGTGTACCAAAACCCGTAAGATGTATGTCCAATTTAGCAACGAGAACAGTCAAAATAGAGCAGGTGCAAAATCGGCCTCGGTGAAGAAAGCCTGCGTTCTGTGGATTGTATCGCTACTTAATAAAACTACCTGATTGGTCAAGGTGGTCATTTCTCAAAGTGAGAATTCTAAGTCTTTAGGAACCCTGTATATCAACTGTAGTTACGATAATGGTTAGTGAGGATCTTGAATGTTTCTATTGGATCACCTCTCAGTCTGAGGAATTTTATCCTTTCCTCGTAGCTCAGTCTTTCGTTTTGCTCGGTATACGGGTCGCTCTTCTTTGTCCTTCTCAAGATCAATAAATTTGTAGAAATGGGGGCTTCAGATTTGGTAAACATATTGGAGCAGCGGCTTCACATACGTATTGTATATTTTAAAGAACAATTCCAGACTTAAGCAGTGAAATGCTTTGTGGATGACGTTCAACTGAGCATTTGCTCTATTTGGAATGGCCGTGATGTGAAATAACTCGGGCAAATCCCGAAATGGTTAACTAAACCCAGTGATCTATTACATATATAACTAAATGGTAGTTTAACTTTGGATTGCTTCTTCTAACGTGAACAGCCCCACATTTATATTTATTCAAAGTGAGCAGCCATTATTTTGGCCGTTTAGAGATGTCGTCGAGGTCGATCTAGTTAGATATATGTCAAGTAAATATAAACTTACAAAACGAATCCGTCTTCGCCGGCGGACCACATAAGATAGGGATTGTCAGGAGTGGTGGCGATACGCTTGACTCGCCCGCAGTGACAAGTGCACAGCATCGTAGGCGGATCTGCAGGCTCGCCGACATCGCGCACTCGATTTCCTCTCACGAGATCATGTACTCGCACTGAAAAGTCTGCCGCACATGTCGCCAGCAACGTGTCCGATACAAACTGAAGCAGATCAAAAGAATATTTGAACAAGTATATTAAAAAAAAATAGGAAAAGTAGTGACTTATCCAGAATGGCTTAAAACCTATTCCAATAGGTTTCTCTTGACACCACGATTCCAAAAATAAACATATATGGTATGCTTGCTCTACCTATTGGTCAGATCCTTCTATAGGCCGAGTAAACCAGGATGCACCTACAGCAGCATCTGCATGACTCGGATTGAATTTGCTGCCACCAGGTGGTGCTTGGGGTCACCCAAAGAGGCTGCATATCAAATTTGGTTAAATCGGACCACGGGAAGTCCTCGGACTGACATACAAACGCACAGCATGTATTAGACTATATGCCTGTCCTAGGTAATACTAAGGACGAACCAAAAACAGCCGATGACATGTACATTCCCGCACATTTCACAAGCTTTTCAAAAAGTTTAATGTAAGTTACCATAGACCAATCTCGGCTTTATTTTGACTACATATTTTTTTTCATATTCATTTTACTTTATTATTTAAACAAACAACCTTACTGAATAAAACATAAATTCGTTGTTTGATAAATTCATCCTAGTCAAGGTATCGAGTTACTTTAGTATTCCCCCTCCAATGCACTGGAAGATAATGTATGACTGGGACACCAGAGATGCTGAAAACTTATTTAAATGCCCTTCAAGTTACACTTTCAGACCCCAGTGACCTCGCTCGTTGGAGCTATTCAGAGGATAGTTGATGTCCTCTGTATTAATACACCTTGCATAGCTAGACATATTTTAGCTTTTGGCAGGTAAACCTACCGCCATGAAAAGTTCTTGCTGTTATTCGTGAAGTAATGAGCCACTGAGAGGCTATCTCAGTGGCTCGTGCCAACAAAGGTCTGACAGTACCCTCCAAACTCCTAATACAGTTTGTGTGGGATTGCTCAAAAGACAGAAAACATTCCTTTCCAAAACCTTTCTCAATAATCAAGAAAACTTTCGATTGGATTCTGGAGGTCAATTCGGTCTCTAAGCAGTATCAATTTTCTGGAAATCTCAGATGCATAGCCCACCATCCAGATGCAATTCTTTACTCCCTAGCTCTCTAATTTCAGAAGATGGCCCTCATTGTGAATTATTATTCTCCATGGGAATCAAATACAAATCCATACAAACTAAATGAATACCATGAATTGTAAATACTGTCCCAGAACAGTTTCACTGTTCCCCAGTAATACCCAGAACAGTTTCACTGTTCACCTTCACACGGTGAAAAAGAGGAGAATATACAACTTCTTTCTAGCTCTAACAGGCAGCTAATGGAAGTTAAGGTAAACGCTCGCATGCGGCAAGACAGCTGTTGTTAACCCACCACAGCCGCTCACTAGTTCAGAGCTCACCTCCCAGAAGGGTAATAATAGTATTATGATGGACCGACTCCAGTTGGTGAATTTCATGGCTGCTCCGTATTTATTTATTATCTTGATAAAAAATTATTGGTATTAACCTTAACAGTGCCCATGATCGTCCCAAGAAGGCTGCTAAAAAAGCTGGATTTATGCTCCTACCATGTTATAAAAATACTACCTTCTTTCTCTATGCCTCTTCCATACGGTGTTCCCGAGCACAGGAGTATGCCAGACATTGGCCAGACTTATGGCAATCCTGTATTATAAAAAAAGCTACCCTCTTTCTCAGTACGCTCTTTGAGTTAACCCGTATGGTGTTCCCGGCACACCGGTGTGCCAGACATTTGCCAAACTTATGGCAATGCTGTGTTATAAAAAACTGCCCTCTTTGTCGGGACACTCATATTAAAAATAGAACATTTAATTATCGATATTACCTACTTTTGAAACCATAGTAATTACAATTGATTATCTGTTTCTTAAAAATATTTGTTGAGTTTCACCATTCATGTTGTGTGTCGTGTATATTATACCTAATTACAATAATGATTGACCTTGTTATCTGCATATAAGCATTGAAGGACTTTGAAGAAACATTCATTTATTTTTATTTATTTATAAGTTCAATAATGCAATAATCTATGCAGTGCAGTGATTTGTGGCATCATAATTTAAGGAAATGGGCATGACAAAATGAATAACTACAATGACCATTTGCAACTTGCATGATTAACTTAAATACATAATTAATACTCTCTGATAAATACTTAATTCTCGAGTACCCTCAACTTACAAATTTTTTTCAGGTTTATATCGGGTGAAAATGGGGTTTGTAGAAGATTGGTTTACCTTAACAGAAAAAATATTTCCACTGTGTCCAGTCGGCAATTTCAACTTGGCCTTATAGCGAAATGGATCCCACAGAATTACATTGAGGTCGTCCGATGCCGATGCAAGAGTTCTAAAACATAAAAAAAAAATATTTACAGTAAATATACATTTCAAATTAGTGCGCCAGTTGAATTAACGGATTGAATATATTATACCTACTACATACATAAGACATCATCCCACGAATCTATCAAAGATGATGTAACACGTGCAAAAATTAACTGGTCGCAAAAGAACCGCAATTGCAGTGCTGATGTGAATAAACAATAGGTAAACTGAGTAAAATCGGTCAAAGGACAAAATTTCAGCATTTCAAACTGAAATCATCTTCCTCGGCTGCTATATTCATATAATGAAATATTTACTCAGCACATAGTGCTCAAATTCATGAATTTGACAAAAAAGCAATATCAATATCGAGTACGATATTGCGTATGAAAACAATCTGCAAACTCAATTGTTAGAAATCTAGTAAAATACAATATTATCATCAATAAGTCAGGTTTTCTCGTCAATATTTATAACATGACTAGAGAGCATAACACAATCTAACTTATTTCTATGTTTTTTAAAAAGCTGAACGTGTGTGAAAATGTTGATAAATGGTTTTGTAGGCCTAATTCAAATAGGCCGTTTTGTTATGTCCAATTTGGCTGAAAGAAACATTTGATTATCTATAAATAAATAAATAAATATTTTTTTTAATGTGATGTTTTAACTCTTTCTTTTCCATTTTTAATAATCTACATATTAATGAAACTGCTCATATGATCGATTTGGCTAAAATTTGATCCAAATATGATCGGGTTGTTTTTAAAATATATATATATATTGTGTGGGCTGCTTCAAGGTTTATTATTGAGCCTTGGATTACTGCGGCTATTTTTGGTATATTGTGATCTCCACCTACTATAGTTCCAAGCCAAGCTTCGGGTCGTTTAAGAATTGCAGTAAGCATTTGGCGCTGGATTGTTTTACGTCTTCCGTTTGGAGGTAATAACCACCCAGGTGGGTGTTTTTTTTACACAACAGTGGGCCACATTCGCACACGAGGTGCAGAGGAGTTTTGTTTGCAGTTTGATATTATCAGCACAATCTAGTTTCCCGGAGCTTGAGGTGGAACTTGTGCCTGTTCAGGCCACAATGCCACGTGAGCGCCCTCACCAGCACGCGTAAATTGTTTCTATTTAGTGCTAAAGCCTCGTGGGCAGACTTACAGTAAGTTTTGATTACCAATTAATGATTCAAGTCTGGCGGGTTGTTCCAGTGGTTAAAGGATTGTTCTAAACGTTAGTTTTTGAGCATTAGGTTTGCCAAGTTTTTTGGTACGTCACAGCATGATTCAGTGCCGTATAACGTTCCCTTTGCTCCCACCTTAGCAATTTCATCGGCTTTTTCGTTGCCTTCGATCCCTGCTTGATCGTTGATACCTAAAATTGATCATTTAATATTCGTACTCTATAGCAATGTTTAAATAATAAAAATAA
>JAOPUG010000376.1:21277258-21287984 GCA_027564375.1 Micropterix facetella | reverse complement strand
TCTATTAATGAAAAAGGTTTTGCAGTGGAATGCTTTTTGCCTTTAAAGCTATCCCGCACAAACTGTATTGGTGGCTTGGAGGGTACTGTAAGATTCTTGTTGGACGAGCTATTGAGAGGCTAATTACCTCATGAATAAAAGCAAGGACTTTATCGTGGTGGTAAGTATACTATCCTTGATCTAAAGCCACTTTGCAGCCAGCCAAAATATGTCTAGCTGTGCATGGGGTATTGCTACAAAGAGGACATGAACTATCCCCTGAATAGCTCCAACAAGCGAGGTGCCTGGGGTCTAGAAGTGTATGCTGAAAGGCATTTAGATAAAATGTTAACATTGCTGGTGTCCAGTTATACAACATTATCTTCCAGTGCATTGGAGGGGGAATGCAAAAGGCCCCTACTGTTGTCCAGTATTTTTTTAAGATTGTTGATTTGATTTTTAATGAAGTTGGTCTCTTTTGCGAATAGATTTTAATAGTCCATCAGTTAGACATGGTTTTAATGTACGTTTGTCGGGGTAAATTTCAATTTTGTATTTTTAATAACATTTCGACTGTAACTATAAAGATATTAGTGGCATCATTTGTGTTCTTTAGTTCGTAAAGTTTTTTTCTCAATTTAGTAAATGGTTTTTTTTTTAAGTTTGTTAGTCAATCTAATATATTTCCTGGTTTTTGTTATTTATGGTATTCTTAAAATCAGCCGTGAATATTGTTGGATAATGGTCTGTAAACACTGAGTCGCAATTAATGCCTTGAATATTATATTTTAATGTGGTAAAAACATGGTCTAGGCATGCATTTAACCTTATAGGTTTATTTATCACTGGTACAATACTGTGCTCTGCCAAGACATAATTAATTATAATCATTAGTTTGTCGGTCCTCGAGGTTCAGAATTATAATGTTGAGATCTCCAGTAAGGACCCAGTTTTTGTTAGTATCTGTCTCTATATATGCAACAGTGAGTTTAAGAATGGAGTGATACTGTGTTAGGAAGGTAATTTGTAAATCACTACAATTAGCGTATCATTATTCAAAAATACTTTCATGAAATTTGTATGTTACAGACTAACTTTGTCGACCGTCACATGCAATGATTTTTTTTGTTAGTATAACCACACTATAATTCTCATTGATTGCATTGCATTGGCATGCAAGCTTTTCAATCTGGCCCATGAGGAGACAATATGTAACTAGGTTATACTATCGGCACCATCTTCAATAAGTCGGTACAACTGCTGGCGTATGCTGATAAAATTGATATCATTGCACACTATAAGCCTTTGGAAAGAGCAGCAAAATGTATGGGTCTTAAAATAAATCAGGAGAAAATCGAATAGATGGAATCGTCACATTCAAAGAGTGAACACCGCTCCTATTGTTGCTGGTCCCTATACTTTTTAATGTGTTAAGGAATTCACTACCTGATCTCATTAATTCAGTAACAACACCAATGAAGAGGTGAAAGTACGTTTAATGGCTGTAAATAGGTGGCATTTCAGACTCCAGTCTCAAATAAAATCCTGTCTGCTATCCAAGATGATGAAGATAACTATATATAGATTAGATCAAATATAAATGGAAATTTCTTTTAGACATTTATCGATTACTAATATAAAAAAGTGAAAAGTTATCCTCTACATATCCTCTTGCAAGCTCCTCACACTTTTGCCAACGATTTGGAAACATCAATATCTATCTCTCATAAAAATATTAAGGTTGAGTTGTGAGCCAATTGCGCACATGCTCCTCGTCTTCTTCAATACTTGCGAATCGTTTTCCTCCAAGTGATTCCTTCAAGGATGCACAGTCACAGGGGGACAAGTCTGGACTATAAGGAGGATATTCGAGGGTTTCCCAGCCCATTTCTTCCAAATTATTCCTTGTCAAGAAAGCGGTGTGAGGCCTGGCGTTGTTATGAAGAAGGATGACATTTGTGATAGGCATATTTCGTCTTTGCCTTCGATAGGCGGCTTTTGCCGACTATAACAAGTGGCAGTAGTAAGCCGCATTCACTTTTCGTTGATCGTGAAGAAAATCAATGAGTAAAACTACTCTTGAGTAAAAAAAATATAATTACAAGAACTTTTTCGGCTGAGAGACGAGTTTTGGCCTTCATTGAGCAGCCTTCATCTTTCCTTCGTCACTCTTTACTCGCCATTTTCGATTCAAGAGTGTAATGATGTACCCACGTGTCATCACATGTGACGATGCGCCACAAAAAATCCTTCCCTTTTTGTCGAAATCGATTCAGAAGTCTTTCAGCGATCTCCGACCTGACCTGTTTTTGATTTCCAGTCAACAACCTCGGAACTCATCGGGCACTAATTTTTCTGAAGCCAAGATGATCGGTGATAACGGATTGAACACTGATACCCACTTCTGATGAGATTTCTTCAACAGTTAACGGGCAATCTCATTCAATAAGCTCTTGAACTTCATGGATGTTGTCATCTGTAAGGCTTGTCCTTGGGCGTTGATCATGACGTTTTCAACACGTTCTCGCCCACCCTTAAATTCTCTGGCCCAAGTATACAAACGATTCTAAGACAGTGTACTGTCCCCAAACCGTGCTTTCAATCGACTAAAAAATTCCCAGGGTTTAACGCCCTCATTGGTTAAAAACTTTATGATTATGCGTTGTGCAACAGACGAATGTGCCTCTTGCTCGGTCATGGATGTACTGATGACAGAACCGAGAGCGCCTACTTACTAAGCCAGTTCCCCCACTCCTCACAAATCAAACATCAACAGCGCTTCTACATCATCTAGCTAGGAACTGTGCAGTAAGCAGAATAGGAAAATTACCATTCATATTTGATCCACCCTCGTACAAGACACTCATCAGACCAGGCTTACGCTTTAGAAACATAACTTTTCAACGAAACGGATAATAATGCACTAGGTCTTTTTGAACGCTGCAAAATACTATGCAGGATCTTCAGTGCTGTGCAGGAGGATGGCATGTGGGGCAGACAAATAAACGAAGAACTGTATAACCTTTATAACAATGTGCATGTTGTGAAATTTCTGAAAATTGGAACGCTTAGGTGGTTAGGGCATTGGAAAGGATGGAAAATGAACAGCCGCTCAAACGCATTCTTTGTGGAAAACCTTAAGGGCATTTGCATCGATTCTGTGGTTAAAAACCTAAATGTGCTTGGAGTAAACAATTGTAAAACCAAAGCCCAGTATAGGGTGAAAACGAAGAGGTTTCTATAGAGCAAAACGCCAAAATATCCTTCGTGGTTAAAAGGTGGTTGAAAGTATAATGCACCATTTTGCATATTGCACATTATTGCAAGAAATATATCGAGTAATTGCTCATATCCTATGATATCGTTTTATCCCTAACTGTGAAACATTTTAAGAAGTTTTCGCATAAAAAATGGTGACAGATGAAATCTAACTCACGTCCCATCGCGGCTCCATTCTAGGCAATTAACGCATCCATGATGGCCAACCAGCTCCTTTTCCAAGCCTAGCCTGTTGACCAGGTCGCTGGTCATCTGCAGGTTGGACTGGAACTTGCGCGGATTGCCATCACGCTGCCGCGCCAACGTATGCGCCACCACGCCGCTCCTGCGCTCCTCCCTGAACACCATCTTTGCGTCGAGGCTGCGAGAAAGCGCATAAAATGTCCGTCAGTTCACCGAGCAAGATCCGCGCACTGTGGCCCTACACATTTTCGCCAAACGTCACTCAGTCACGACAGTTGCATAGCACAATGCACGCGGACGCACTCAACGAACAGAGAGAGAGCGAAACAGACGAATAATAACAACGAAATCGTTACGAAATTGCACTCTTCCAACAGCAAGATGGAGTTGTCAAAACAGCTGTCAGTAGCAACAAAAATTATTTTTAAAAGGATTTTTAGGCTGGCTGGTTGACACATGAACATATTTCTTCTTCATTTTATTTTAATGGCTCCACCCAAAGTGGATGATTTCTGCTAGGTGCACCGTTACAATAAAAGAAATGAATACAAATTGTATTTGTGTTTACTAGCCGATTTGAAAATGCAGCCGTAGAGCTGGGCAATTTAATGAATGCGAAAAAAGAGGAGCGACTGCGGTATGAGGAAAACCGCCTCACGCAAGCCCTAATCAAATCAATTTTGCGTTATATGATTAGTGCAAACACATCGATAATTAATAACTGTTCTAGAAGCGTAGACCGTGCGTTCTCTTGAGCGAATTTTCCTCTAATAATTCCGTTCGATGCCATCGGACAAATTTGGAGACGTGTGATACAATAAAAACATAATTATAATGGCCGTGTTCTCATTATATACCTATCTATCTTGTCGTAAACATCGACACAAATTCTGTAACTGAAAGGTATAGAGTAGTAAGCGTCAAAACACAATTTTACAGGAGAACCAAAAAATTATCAGAAAGTGGAGAGTATGATGTTTATTCGCCTTATTTCTCTCAGTTTTGGAGTTATGCCTAAAGAGTTAATTGTTAAAAATATATTTTACAATTGTTTATTTGAATATAACAGTAACATTACTGAAAACAGCCTAAAAGCTGAAAGTTGTGACACAAGGTTTTATGCCTCTAACCAGGTTTGGTATATTCTAAAAAATAAGAAAAGAGCACAGGATAGTATATCCATTGCCCATTACCTTTTACTTGATAATGTGCATCAAATAATACAATTTTCTTAGTAAACTGGATTTATTTCAATATTCAAGCGGCATTACTAAATAGATACAGATACAAAATGTATACAAAATTAATAACATTTTTAACACGGAATTCATTTCTGGAAGAAAATTTAGTATTAAAATAACATTTTATTTACATTGTAACAGAATTGGTTTTTTGATACATGTGTACAACCATTTTAAAAGTTTTCCTGTGAATTCCACTTTAGTTTCTTCGCATGTCCAAATATAACCATTGATTATATAACATTTATTTAATCTATGATATAACAAACATATTATAACCTATATATGTCATTTGACGGCTAGTAGGTTCAGTTGTATGACAGGAACAAATATATTAGCAATTAAATACGTTTTAATTAATTAACAAAATAAAGAATAAAATATTACGATATTCTCTGAATCTTATTGAATAAATATATATATTTTTTTTCTTACACAAAAAATATTCTTGCTGGCGAATACTGTCAGCCGTCGCCCTTTGCCCAGTGGCTATCAACTGCCAACCAGTTGTCAAATTTTGACTGACGTTTTTTGTTTTGTTTTGCGCGTTTGTGGGGTTTTTAATAGATAGATTATTCGTGGTCCGCGGTAAGAAAGTTGTTTATTTTTTCTAAAAAGAATGAACGGCGATTGTTTCATAGGCCTGACCTATAGAATTTAGTTTCAAAGGCTTATTCTGTAATATCTTCGGAAAACCTCTCACCGAAACTGCGGACTGCGGGCAGCGCTGTCCTCCCCTCAGTTTACACATCGGAGCTATTAAATGAGAGATACACTGGTCCACTGTTTTCGCTTATATAACCATATACATGGCTCATAATGGCTACATGTAGTCTGGGATATAATGGCCGTTGTGTTTTGGTCGGCCCAGCTGGCGGAGCAACTTCTATTCAGGAGCCTCCCCGAAGAGGGCCAACCTGGCGAACCCGCTTTGCGGCAGACCTGGGGACAGGAACTCGGGCATGAGCTGGACAGCTGGCGCACGGGGCGGGCAACCAGCCGTGTTGTCACTGACTGATTCTGAAAGAGTTTAGAAGTTTACGCTTCTTAAGACAGCGGGAGTAAGTAGCTACCTCTAATGCTTATCCTTAGATATGATAGTGTGGGCCACCCAATCTCGGGTGAGAGTTGCTGAGCAAAGGCCGCCCGTATCCGCTCCATTCCAGTTAGGAATACCGCTTTAGAGGTAGAGGACCGCGCAAGCGACCTCGGACCTGTGACCAGACGGGGGTCGGAGGAATCTGATCCGCATCTGGTAGTAAGGACGCGAGGATGCCCACTGGGCTTGAAAATTCCCAGTGCCTCGCGGTAAGGAATTGGTGTCTTACAGGCTTAGGTGGAGCTTGGTACTTAGATTTGTCTTCGTTCAAAGTCTCTGGTTTCGCCTCGAGGTGATAGAATGATCGATATCATTAAAATGCTCCGGGGGAGGACGGGTTCACCCGTAGTAGTTGACACTCCTCAATAACCATATACATATAACCCATATTTATGATGACCTTCCCTTGCAGTGTTATTATTAGGTACTATTAAATATTCCCCTTATTCTTTTTCTAAACGTGTCATTTTAAGTTCACGCTTACACACATACGAGTCTATGAGCAATAATATGCTTGAAAAGTTGCAATATCCATAGCCACATTGAAATCTCCGCTTCCCATAGAACAGCGAAATTAAGCAGCATCAGATACACAGTGACGTAACTACAGATCGGAGGCTCCTCCGCAATGTTCCTTGTAATGTAACATGTTTTTTTTAAAAAATGTTTTATATCCCTTGTGGTAACGGCCAACAATTAAATTACAGGCAGCTGCCTTTATTTGCCATAAACATAAAACCCTGAAAAACTAGACATTTTCATAATCTGTAAACACTATTTATGGCTATTTTGACGTTTGCGGTTCGACAGCTGCCGAAGTTATTTTTGGCATCTCTGATCAAGTGCAGCAACTTTAGTGACTAAAACACGCTCCGTTAGGGTGGCACAAAATCGACCTCGCATTCCTCAGAGGAAACGCACCTTTTATGTTTATTTTTTTTGACAGCTTTCACGATGGGCGAACGGAAAGGTCAGAACCTATACTACCCCCCCGACTACGACCCGAGGGTGGGGGGCCTCAACAAATTCCATGGCACACATGCTCTGCGCGAACGTGCGCGGAAATTGCACATGGGTATACTCATTATCCGGTTCGAAATGCCCTACAACATTTGGTGCGACGGCTGCAACAATCACATTGGAATGGGAGTGCGTTACAACGCCGAGAAAACCAAGATAGGCATGTATTACACGACCCCAGTGTACCAGTTTCGGATGAAGTGCCACCTGTGCGATAACCACTTCGAAATCAAGACAGATCCAGGAGTAAGTACTTACCTATAGCAGCAACATTCAATATTCTACCCGCGGGCAATGTTTGGCCAGCCGAGCTCCTTAGACTGACCCGCAGGAATAAAATACAATGCTTATTTGAAAAAAAATCTTTTACTATTTTAAGCTGTGAACTGCACACACAAAACTATCCCAATACTTATATCAAATAATCAAAACCAGATTTTTATGTGAGTGTGAAGCTGGTGGCACCTGGCATTTCAGCATTTTTTCAAACACCTTCTCCAGGGTAGATTGATGAAATGTCGGTCGCCGCTAGCTGTTGTGTAGGTAGTGTTGCTTCATTGGAGAGAGCTTGACGCCTTTGTCTATTGAAGTTCGGGGTTATTCTTATTTCTATGGCTTCCCAGATCATGCAGGGGAAAATGATTGTTTTTTGGATAGTAAAATGAAATTTTGAAACTGCACCCAATGATTCATTCTGCTATTTAAAATGTGTTTGCAGATAGTCGATTTTTATCGCTGAATATTTTTAATCACCTTCATGTGTTGTATAAGACGAGTGGCTACGGGCCACTTCGTTTCTTCAACGTAAGCTAACCCACAGCTGCATTCGAATTTATACACACCTGTGTTTGTAGTGATTATTACATACATCCTTTACAGGCCTCAGAGATCGAGTTATATTTTGGGTCAGTTTGAAGTTCGATTTTATATCGAATTTGTTTAGCATCTTCTTATTCAATCTGTCACAACCTTGACACATGGGTAACAAATGCTCAATATCTACTCAGTTTCTGAGTTTCGTCTGTATTGGATCGTATGCAATTGTGATATTTTCCGTATTCATTTTTACGTGGTAAAATCCATTTTTATTATTTTATAATGTTACACAACCGCTATTTCATTTCATATTATTATATAAATCTCATTTGCTTATTTTTTTACTGGTGAAATTTGAGTCCATATGCATTTACACTTTTTTTAATACACATTTTATGGTCATAACTAATTTAGTCCATGTTTGACACACGATACAGTGACACAATTTTCTTTTGGAAATGAAGCTCCCATATCTCGACATTGTGAGAAATCCTTCTCGCTTCGTTAAAGATGCATTCATGATAATTGACCGAGAATTATTTTCTAATTGCAACATTGATAAAGTTATTATAATGAATATCCTAAAACCTAGCCAGATTGAAGCGGAAAAATGCATGTTCATGCATGTAAGCTTGTTCTACCTTAAAGAAGGTGCTCTTCATTAAATCTTCATCTGTATTAAGATGTGAGCAAGATGTGTGCATAAGACAGCTAGCATGTCCTTCTTCTAACTTTGTTTGAGTTTACTTATGCTTATGCATTTGAATCTACCCCTTCCTACATGAATGCAAATGCAATATCTCGATATTCAGTCATAAACATGTTATTAATCATATTCAGTCATAAAAAGCTTTGTGGAAGTGATATATTGGTAAGATAACAATTATCAGACTGATTTTTAAGATAGATAGATAGAAATTCTTTATTGCATATTTTAAAATAAAATATACAACAGGCAGCGGACTTATTACATAAATTACAATCTCTTACAGCCAACCTTCGTGGAAATGAATGAATTTAGGTGCCAGTAGAGGAAATACATAGAAAAACTTAATATTTAACAAAAAAAATAATCACAACAAAAATGCCAATTTTTAAAGAACATCATTAGGATTTAGAGAAATGTCTGCAAGTAGCGGAAGACAGAAAAAGATGGGATGATACATAGGATAACTCGGAATTTAGGGATATGAAATGTTTTTTCAGAGATCACATTATAAAACTTTTTATTGTATTTTCTTTCATGGAAATTTGTGAACTTTTCATAACATTAGATAGATTTACATAATTAAACATAGTTAAATAACATATTTATCTCTATTAAAAATATTTTGATATATAATTTATCTCTTATAAATAACATATTTATCTCTATTAAAATATTTTGATAAAGTGATGGAGGGTTACTTTTTTTCCACATTTTCCTTGTTTAATTTTCTCTATTTTTTTTTCGAATGATATTATTATATTACTATTACTTAATTTGTTTACACCACATTTGTGCTTCTAGATAAAGGTTTATGAAGCCCTGTTAGATGCGCATAGCGCCGTTTTTTACTTGACCATCTCCTTTCTAAATAAAACACTTCTCAAGCTATCCATGTATTAGTGATTGACCTATAAACTATAATTTGATGGTATCAGCGGAAATTGAAGAGTTTTTAAAATGCTGATTCACTTTTCTGTAGTACACTTTTGCAAAATAATAATCATTTAAAAGCTAGGTTTTATTTCTGAGACTTTTTTTTTTACAAAATGCATGTTTAACTGTTGAAGTATGGTAGCAAAGTACACAAATATATTTTTACTAATAAGACACAACATTAGTAAAGATAGCACTTAGGTATAGGAAAAAACCTAAAAACACTAGTTTTTTAATATTTTTTTATTTCAAAATGGAATTGATATTATCAAAAAAAAAATTTTTTTTTTTTTTTTTAATATACCACATTTCTAAAACGGTCAGCTAAGATACGAACTGAGCGGCAGCATTCCATTCGAGATAGTTCGGTCCTCCACCGCTAGGCAGCATTGCGTTTTGCTTGCGGCGTATTTCGAACCGCTGTTTATTTAATATAAAAAAAATCGATGACAAACATACGGCAATTTAAAACGGATTAAAAGGTATACTGTATTGTATTGTTTTCAGAACCAAAGGTGTGTGCACAATTTCAGCATGATCGGATATCGGGAAGTTAGTTTAAAATCTATTGCAAAATTTGTACCCAACTGACAAACAGACGAACAAGAAAGGGAGTTGATAGAAACTTGGTAAAATAGATTACAATGTTCTGCGATATAAATTAAGCATGATAGGAATAGAAGGGTATTCATTACTGAACTACTCGATCGATTCCTCGATCAGAGAACGGTCTCAAATATTTGTAATAAATGGTCACGAACCGAATCCTATAACTGTTACATCGGGTTTACCACAGGACTCAAATCTGTCTCCTCTCCTCTTTGTTATATTCCTAAATGATATTAACACCTGCTTCAAAACATAAAAAAAAATCTCTATGCAATTGGCCTCTATATTTTTGCAAAAATAGGGTCTAATTATGAAGCGCTGCAACTCCAGAGTGAATTATTACTATATAATTACTCATATAATTATGATTGCAACAAAATAACGTTCATTTAGGAGAAATTATGCCTATAAATTTCTCTTGCCAACTTTACGTTAACGCGCTCCAGCAAAAATGAGAAACGATACATTCAACGATAGGAGTAACCTTTGACACGAAGTTACGTTTTAATTTAGACGTAGAAAACATAGCCGAAAAGGCATATCAAATATTAAGATTCTTAATACGAATTAATGAGGCATTTCCGAAACCCTAAATTGTAATAATAAATTTTAAGTCGAATAATATCTACGCGAGCGCCATATGAAGGCCGCATTACAAGGTACATCGAAATAGACTTGAAAGAATACAACGATTCTTTATAAAATACTTATTTAAAAATGCCACGAAGGCGAATATAGTAATTACGCGAAAGTAGAAGATAGTTATCAGTAGACAATAGACTTAACTTCTTTCAAACTTCTAGGATTTGTGATACGGCAATCCAGGCATTTCAATAATATTCGGGTTATGCATACGTT
>JAOPUG010000376.1:21261267-21274318 GCA_027564375.1 Micropterix facetella | reverse complement strand
GTTTACTCGAGTTATCGTGCATACTAACATTTTTCGCGCACGATTTCAAGACTTGACCACTATGGTGGCCGAAGTAACACAGGAAGTCTTGACATACGGTCAAACAAACGCACAGCATGCATCAGACTATATGGCCCGACCTACGTAATACTACGTACGGGCCAAAAAAAGATTATCCCAATGGTTGATTCTTTTAATTCCAACCTAAAATACTTACTTATTATCATCATATGCATTGATTATTATTATTATCGTTTGTACCTTTTAAGATAATTTTTATTTTTTTATTGTTGACATTATATTTTGTTTGAAATTTGATTAGTTATATTTTATTTCCATTAATATTTCTATAGAATTCGATAGGTATAAATTGATATCTCATTTGTATATTTATTACATTGATTTTTGTAGTCGTGCTAATTTTTATTTGGTTTCATGTAATCTTTCATTATTAGTTTTATTTTATCATTAGGCAGTGTCCGAATAAACCTTAATGAGCCTACCTTAATGCGGACGTCTCGTGCGATCCAGGTAGGTTAGGTTTTGTTATTTTAAATCTGTCATTATGATTTTTTAAACAATAAAGGATTTGTTTTCTGTATTACAATAACAGAAACAATTTGATTGAACAGCACACTTATTGTATTTTTCTCTTATTTCAGAGTAAGAAAAAAGAGTTGCAACTATCAACGGATGCCGACAAAGCCTTATTAATAAAATCGTCGCTTGATATTAATTTACTGCCCGAAAACGAGGACGATAGGAATATGGCTCGACTCCTCGCTCTCAAGCCGTCCAAATCCATCGATGAAATGAAAGAAGAAACCAAAAACAATATCATCAACTCGCCCGCGCTGCCCAGCTCTGCCGGTCTGATCACTTCCTTCGGTGGATTAAAACGGGAGAATTTATTGACTAAATCAAAAGTTTTAAGCAGGAGCAATCTTGGGATAATGGTAAAGCCAAAAGTGTCAAGTAGCTCTGAAGAAATTAACACGAAACGGCCAAAATTGGCCTTAGTATGCGATTATGGTTCTTTGAGTAGTGAATCGGATTAAAACAATTCGTCCTTTGGACTGAAATGTTGATGGTACAATGACGGTTGTGGTATCCGTACTTGACCTACTATATGGGGCCTTTAAACATTTAGGGAATGATTGGGTTCAAAACGTACACTACGGATACTCTGCTAGATGACGAGAGAAAATAAACAGAGTGAAAGAAATAACTTTTTGTTCATTTATTATATCTACACCACCAAGGTGGATTTGTATTAACACTACAATATGCGGTGCGCCTCAGTTATGTTAAAATATACTCGCATGGGGTGATTTTCTAGACCATTCTCAATTAGGTACCTATTTTTAGTTTCCAATTTAGTGCAAAAAATAGAACTGTTTTAATGGAAATAAGTAAAATATTTCAAAGACAACTTGGAAAAAATCAACAAAATTTGGTAATAACTGAGATCACTTGCATTATTTTACCTAAATTATACAATTACTCAAACTAATCATTATTATCAAAGCAGAGCATACTAGAACTTGGTAGTCAGGCAAAATACACCTGTTATAAGTTTTACGAACTTTGAATTTAACTACCCTCGAATGACTAAACTCTGCACCAAATTTCAGCATTCTGTCATGTTATATCATATAATGTGTTTTTTTATGTTAGTCTATGACGTAAGCACACAATGCAAGTAAGTACATCTAACGTCACTCAGTACTCTGCTATTTTCCTCTAAAACTCATCCAAACTCCTCTATTGTAGCAAATTCTCTATATAAAAATCTACTTATGGAAAAAGCGGGTCACTTTTCATATACCTGCCTATATCTTAAGTAGCTACAAATTTCTAAAATCGTCCACCTAAGAACAAATCACAATCCTAAAACATAATTTCGAATTAGAGTGCAAAACGTATTTCAATCATCATTACAAAAAAAAAAGTATTTCAATCATCATTACAGTGCTGTGAGAAAATAATGCATAGGTTAGGTATAGGATTGTATAATGGTGAATAAATTTGGCAAATGTGCAAAAAGTACATGTTGTGCGATATTTTCAATTCACGATTATAGGTAAATGAGTGCAAGCAATGACAGATAGGATAGATGAAAAGTTTATGAAGGAAAATATCTACATAAACGGTCATATATCTATGTGCTTTAGTTTGCCCTTAGCCAAGAATTGAAAATCCCACAAGTAAGCAAGAGAGAAAGCGAATAAACCAAATATTTATCTGTCGTATAAGATCTATATATCTTCAAAAATAGTACTACCGTCGCGGAAACATCCATAGCAGATGAAATGTGCATCCTTGTCGCTGTCTGAGGCCTCATCTAGTTGCAGTCAGAATTCATTTCCTTTAATTGATCGTTGAGATCCTGAGTTAGATTTAAATATGGGTTACAAAAAGTAGACATTAATGGAGTACAGCTTTGGTATTAATACACATGCTACAGGTGAACCCGGCACCTCGATGTGTTTCAACGAACTTTATCGCTATATCACCCCGAGATGAGCGCAAGGACTTGCGGACAGTACAATCCACAAATCCAGCTCCGCCACGGCCGTCAGAGGCCAACCCTTACGGTGAGGCAATGAGCAGATACCCAGCGGGCACCCTCGCCTCCTGACTCAAATTTGGACAGATTTCTTTATCCACCCGTTTGATCCCAGGTTTGAAGTCGCTTGCAGGACCTCTACCTTAAAAAAGCGTCATTTCGTACCGAATTATCGCGGATCCGAGGCGTCCTTTACTCGGCTAATTTCACCCGAGATTGGGTGGCAAACGGATTATTTCTAAGGTTAGACAGTTTAAGGTACACGTCTACCTCCGCTCTATAGACTGCATGTACGATCCGACTCCCCCCCCGGCAATTTGTCAGTTAGGCGAGGCCGGTAAGCCGACCAATACATCAACCGTCCAGGACCGCTCGAGACTTTTCCCCAGATCCGCTGCACAGCAGGTTCACCAGGTTAGTCCAAAATCCCTAGGGCCAAACTCAACAATTTTCTAAGCGGAAACCTGGTATAATTAATTATGGCTGCAGCAGCAATAGCGCACAGAAAAGTAAAGGGGATGGACATACATATATATACAGACAGCAGAGTAGTGCTCCTAGCGCTGAAGGGCAGGGAGACGTCACAGGCAGATAGCCAAATTAATCAAGGAATTCCATTAGGCATTGGAAAAAATAACAAATTACGATAATATATATCTCACATAGGTAAAGGGACACAAAAAGTAAGAGGAAATGCGGAGGCGGATGGACTTGCAATGGAGGGATCGTCGCACCCGCCGATCGGTGAGCCCACTTTGCCACTGGCAAAGAGGTTCACGAGAACCGTCTCGTGCAACAGAACCAGGGGTGTATAAAACAGATAGAGAGGAACAAACAGGCAAAGGATTTATTAGAGAACCCACACGAAGATTAACAAGTTACTCCCTGAGGCTCTCCAGGGAAAACATTGAAGAAGACAGTGGGCCTGCTTACTGGGGCACTGTTGACTTGACAAGCATATGCACACACTGGGAATAGTCGTTGACCCCGGAGTGCAGGGGTTGCGGAGCAGAAAATGAGACGGCTGAGTATGTGATATGTGCATGCCCGGCTTTGGCTGTAAGAAGAAAAGTAAGGATCTGTAATATGGACTGGAGGCTAATAGTTATATAGGTGGGAGTAAGCCACAACGACCATAAAAGTAGAGTGGCCGTGTAATCAGCCATCTCTCCATATTGTCATTGGCAAAGTAATGCACTTTTTTAATTTTTTTTTTATGAATTTCACATATTAGCCGAAACATCAACAAAAATAAGAAAAACCTGACCATCCATCAGAAACTATCACATTTTGTGGGATTGCCAACAGTAGATTTTTGGCCCATCCGTAGTATTATGTAGGCCGTGCCATAGAGTCTGATGCTTGCTGTGCGTTTATCCATACGTTAGAAGCCTTCCCGTGGATCAATCTTCACCAAATTTGGTATGCAGACTCTCTTGGTGATTCTAAGCACCACCAGGTAGCAGCAAATTTGATCCGAGTCTCGCAGGTCTTGCCGCAGGTCCATCCTGGTTTACTTGGCCTGGAGGAGGATGTGATCAATAGGTAGAGCAAGCATAGCATATATGGGTATATTTGGAATCATGGTACGAGAGAAAGTGACTGAGAGAAGGCGACGAGAGTTGTCGACTTGTCGGAATAGGTTTTAAGCTATTTAGGTACTGTTGCAGGTGTATCCTGGTTTACTTGGCCTGGAGGAGGATCTGACCAATAGGTAGAGCAAGCATAGTGTATATGGGTATTTCGGAAACTTGTTAGAATAGGTTTTATGCCATTTGGGTGCTGCTACAGGTGTATCCTGATTTACTTAGCCTGGAGGACGATCTGACCAATAGGTAGAGCAAGCATAGAGTATATGGGTATTTTTGGAATTATGGTGACGAGAAAAAGTTTTAATCCATTTGGGAGCTGCTGTAGGTGTAACTTGGTTTACTTGGCCTGGAGGAGGATCTGACCAATAGGTAGTATATCAGTATTTTTGGAATCGCGGTGATGAGAGAAACTTGTTGGAATAGGTTTTGAGCTTTTTGGATGTCAGGGATTACCAATCACGGGACGAGCCAATGTATATCGCTACTTTTCCTGGTATTATATTATTTTGTCTACGCCCATTGTGTCCCGATTGTCTGACCAGACCAACATTATTTTCAGAATATTTCAGCGAATATCCTATGGTATTTTTACTCAGAGTGGATGTATGTCTGTGGCTGAGGCGTGCTAGAAGCACTGATATGATATGGTTTACGGTAATCATTGATATAGGTCGAAGGCGGAACTGGTGGTTCTCCGTATCCTAGTCATCGCAGACTAGCCGACGAAGGCTTGTAGCGAACCAAAACGTAACGCGCGCTGGAGAACTGTAGAGCGGCCGCTTACTAGTACCGTCTTTGTCTGACGCCTACTATACTGCCAATGGGCCCGGATATGTTCGGTGAAGCCATTGCAAGCTGAGTTCAAACCTTCCATCATAGTAAGAAATCATAGAAAAAGACCAATTCTCAATAGATATAATTTTTATTTTTGATTCACATCAATATCCTTGGCGAAAAGTACACTGAGAGAAATAAATACATGTAATACAAACTTAGCCATCATAGAATTTATCGATTAGGTAGTCCCATCGTTTAAATAGAAATACCAGTGAGAAAACCTTTGAACTATTGAAAAGACTGTTGCTGCGAACAGTCCAGGCAGGGCTGTTCTCTGCCTGTGGGCAGTATGTATGCCTACTAATTATAAACAGGTTCGATAACGTAAATAAGTCACGTGATTTGACACACGAAAATTAAAATGCATAACCCTCGACAAAGGGTTTCCCCTACTCGACCATTTCTCGCACACTGGTAGTTTCATTTACCACTGTGATAATGGGTACTTATCTTTGAGGGGAGAGGCTATATGTATACATCACTAGTTTACTTCTGATATGCGCCCATAATGTGATATTGTGAGATTGCAGTAAAAAATGTAAGGAGGAACATTTAATTATTTCATTAAAAATGTTTATTTGTTGTAAACTTATGTTTTGTTATGCGGTTAATTAGAATCACCATTCGTGGAATATGTCATCAACGGAGGACATAACTAGGAATCATCGCATCTGCACAATAAATATTTTTTTTATTTACTTAACAATAAATAATATGATAGACACGCTTTTTTTTCTCATAGCATATACTTAATATTAATAATCCTGTTTTATCATACCTCAATTATATAAAAAAATAAATATAAATATATTATCATGATTTATAAAGAGATCTGGATTGCCTGCTTGTGCGTGTTAGTCTATGGTTTAAAATAAATTAATCTGATGTGTTTGACTAGATTAAAATAAATGCATTTGAAACATCATCTAATAGTACTACAATTTTCTCTATTCTACGATATCATATTTTTTTAAAATATTGACTAACATTTTAGGAAGTAGCCGTTCTAAGCAAAATAAATCCGATATTTTTAATAATATAAAAATACGTCATTTAATTGCATATAATTAATATAAATTCGCAACGAATTGATCACATATAGGCCAGATATGATAGATAGTATAGGTACTTATAAATTCTCTGGACATCTTTTGTCCTCCATGTTCATGATGAGCGCCGATTCGATCTTGGCTTGGAGCCATTTCAGCACTTGTGGGTCGTCCGCCTCGATGGATTTCTCGTCCGTCGAGAAGTAGTTTACGTTTTCATCCTGAAATGTTTTCCATTATATTATACTCCGTATCTGAAATTCAGCAGACCGCGGATGGAGGGCATTTCTCTATCTTCTATTATATATTCCATAGCCTCAAAGCTTTTGATTTTTTTATTTTAACTTTGACAATATTTAGAGCATACTGCGAAGAGTTAGTTTCAATAGCACAAAGCAACAACTATGTTTCAGTTATGCAGCGAAGAGTCATTCTCTGGAAAAATAATTTCTAGGATATGTGACATCTGCCCCCCCGAGAAGCCAAGATCATTTAGTAAAAGACTTAAATTAGATTTGGAAAGTTACCTTCAACTGTAGCAGAATTAAAGGCAGACATCGAGGTGGAGATGAATTCTGTTACTCCAGAAGTTAAATGATCGGTATCCATAAATACATACTGGCATAGGGGCTCGTAGTACACATTAGGATAGGGGCTCCATTAATTATGTGAGGTTTTTTAAAATTTGGATCCCCTGCAGTGAGATTTGTTAAGATGCGGTGGAACCCGCTATTCTTCACAAGAGTTTTATCCTATAATTTTTAAATAATTAAATTTATTTCTTATGTTCATGTATTTTGCATCATACCACTAAATACCTAGCTTTAATACTGATGGTTTCTACGTACATTTTTCTGCAAAATAAGAGGAGAAAAATATGATACTACGTTTAAGGTGCACTATATGAATTTCATTAAATTTAGTAAAAGTAAAAAATAGGCTGCGGCACCACCTTTCCTAATTCTTTACTCACTCCATGGACTTTCATGTGCTTTCTCTATTGTAATGATTGGACACATGACGTCCATGTCTTTTGGTAGTATAGGAAGACAGTTATTAGACGCATCCTCCTCGTGCAGCTACTCCGGCCTATAGTTCATGGCGTACAGCAGCTCCTCAGCCCGACGGGTGACCACACGCGTTAGTCGCACCCTGACTTCACACCCTGCTCGCGGAGTTGCATGCAGCGCCGATCAGTGT
Organism: Micropterix facetella; assembly: GCA_027564375.1. Taxonomy (NCBI): domain Eukaryota; kingdom Metazoa; phylum Arthropoda; class Insecta; order Lepidoptera; family Micropterigidae; genus Micropterix; species Micropterix facetella. The sequence goes on along the minus strand of JAOPUG010000376.1, from coordinate 21,267,071 downwards.
TTCCAACCTATGCCCGGGTTAAATTTTGTAATACAAAATGTTTAATCTGTTATAATATGTAATGTATATTCTCTGAATTAAAAAGCTGACGAGAGATTTTTATTGACCCTCCCTTTAAATGAGACTTGGTGAGATTTTGCCGGACCCCTCCCCCTCTTATTTGAGCTCAAGTAATTAATGGATGCCCCCATGGAGCCAAGACATATATTTCTAGCTATATTGCCTTAAATAATTACATTCATAATGTTGTATCACTGCGGGGTGTCGCATAACATCTTAATTCCTTACTCTATCGAACCAGCTAATATGGAGTAGCCTCTGATATACTCTAATCTCAAAATTTTATGATTTTCTCCAAAATGTACCTGTGATTGTCCCCAATGTAATGACTAGTTCGCATAATACTTCTTTCAATTCTACTGATTCTTTTAATACTGATTCTTTCGCACAATACTTCTTTCAATTCTTTGCCCATATCCTAGTGGTTATTTAAATTGCAGCTAAATGACACAGTCAGTTTTCTCAGCTAATTTTCCGTGAGCTATTGAACTCACCTGTCTATAATTCAAGAGTATAGTGTTGTTAATGATGTTAGGCACACCAATCAAATCATCCAGTTTTACGTTCCATTCGGTGTTCCACGTCCCTCCTATCCCACCCAAAGCTGAGCTTCCAGTGCGTACCATAAAGATATGTCTGAAAAAAAAATCAGTTTTTCAAACTAGTAGTAAGCTGAAACGTACAAGTACAGGCTCCGTCAAAATTGTTGATTCCTCGCACACTGGCTCTAAAATGGGTTGCACATATACAATATAAACTCATGCAAAACTCCACACGAGACAGAAAATGAAATTGCCTTGTGAAAGACTATATCCGCTATATGACATTTAAAATCTTCAAAGGCCCAGCCTTTCGCGAAAACGTGCATTGCATTTCGGTTTCAGTGCATTAGTGGTCAATAAATGCGATATCTGTGATCTGCGCATGTGCTAGGGATCAACAAGATTGGCGGGGACTATAATTTTCGAGACACAGGTAATAAGTTTGCCGGGGGCGGGGGTTTTGGCCTCTGTGCAATTTGGCCACCCTCATTTTGGACCGTCAACTAGGTCACCTTCTATTGCTAATCAGCAAATTCTGATACGACAACATTATTCTCTGGGGAGGGGGAGCAGGTGTGCCCCCCATACACCAAAACCTCCACTTTGTGCAATGCGAGGTATCAGTCTGCTAGTAATATATATTTTAAAAGGCAAAAGTTTTCTCCGTATAGAAAAAAATATTTTATACATACATTCGTATAATTAAAAAAGTATTTTTTAAAAATAGATTAACAAACATTATATTTTTGAATCACATAAAATGCCATGGCAACAGCAGGCCTATTATGAATGCTGTAGCATTTCAGTTGCTGTCGAAATTAACTTCAATATTACGAAAATTATCATTTTGAGTCACCCTTAGTAATGAGTAGCCCAACTTCCTCCGATTGGCGAGAATTGTTTCTGTCATTATCGGCATTACGAATGCTATTTCCCGTCATGTTTCCATCGCAAAAGGGACATTTTTGGCAGCGAAAGCATATTTGCTCTCATGCTGTGATATTTTAAAAGAAATCTCAGTGATTTTGATAGTGTCTGAGTGAATATGGAAAATTATCATCGTTCCAAAAAACCAATTTTGCCATGAAGATTAACTTGTGTCCCAAAAAACAACATTGGAAATATAAGTTATATAATAAAGTTTTGTGGGAATAAATATTGTTTTATCTTTTTGTAATCACTGCCATCTATTAGATAAACTTTGTACTTCTTGATATCCGAGTGATGAAGGCATTGTTTATAATGTGGATTGCTTTAGTAGATTGCTCGCAGCGAAACATCATAAATACTCGTATTGTTATGTCATTATAATCTTTTTCCAAATCAGTTTCTAATAATAATTAATCAATATTAGGAAAGGAAAGTATTTTTTTAAAAGATTACCTTATATTTTAACATTTTTTCTTCGAACTCATCGACTATTTTAGTCAATTTTTGACACAATGAAAAGCCGAAGTCAACCAAACGCACTTCTCTTGATCCAGTCGGGTTTCTGCAGTCTATCTATCATTTAAGTTACGATAGAAAAGCGAGAGAACGGCCTTTACAATGCGATAGCGATGGCGAGAGTGTTCATAATGCCATATAAAACCAATATCACTTTTCAATAGCTAAAAGCGATCCAATCGTGAGAGTATTTATAATAGAGGAGATTAATTCCCTTCCTGCAGGTAGTAGGTATACATGAGTAATAATTGCAACAGGTTCAATAGCATAAACAAGTCGCCTAATTTAGAATGGCATATGCAGCAAGGCTTCGGAACACTCTCCCAATAAATATAAGAAACTTACCCTCGATAGCATCATTCAATTCTCACCTCAAGAATTACTATCTCACTAAGTCCTAACCGGTTCTTCCTTTCCTCTGCCGCTTTCTTTCTTAACTCCTCTCTTTCTTTGGGCATGAATATATGGTAATATTATTAGTGAAGCTAAATTGATATTTTATTCAATATTGTATTTTTTCTCTCTCTCGTGTACCCAAGTAGATACTCCTTATTTGACTAGTTTATGTATCACTTAAGCATAGGTTAGGTATTGGATATTGCCACTTGGCAATAAGTTCACCATTTTTGTATGTTTTTTTAAGTACAAAACAAAGAGGTATTTATTATTATTGTTTTTATTTGACACACCAAAATTAGACAGTATAACCCTCCACAAAGTGCACAAAATCGCTGAGCGCTTTTTAGGACGTTTCCCCTTTTGCTCGCCGGCTCCACCTCCCAATTTCCCTAAGTAGGGACAATGGTAATTTAATTTGCACAGAGAATATACTTACTGTGTTGTCAATAAAAGAGTCAGCTTTCCACTGCGGTTTAAAGGTGCATGTGCAAGGTACAGTTCGCTATCTGCATAATGCCCTCTCCCAATTTCAGTCAGTAATTGCAGTCCGAGAGCTGAGTGCGCTGAATACGGTCTCACACCCTGAAATCATTAGCACTATCCTTACAACGGCGCTGGGATTACTGTTAAGAGTCCGCTAGAGACAGGGCGGCTGCTAAAAAGCCCCATTGGCCGATACCTCTTGGCTGAACCACATTTTATCATTTTGGATATTTAGTTTAGTTTAGTTTAGTTGTAGTCATTGAGGAGTAAGACCTGATGGAGGAATGCCACATTATTATATGAAATTTGAAATAAAGCAACAGGTAGTAATAAATCATTTTATAAAATGTTCTATTTTATAAAATGTCCCTGGTCTCGTGTGCAACTACTGTCGAACATGAGGAAGTTATGAGATTGTGGGATCGAAGCATTCCTCAGAAAATTCTTAATTTATAATAGTCATAGTCATTTCTTCATAGAGACAGCGACAAGTGTTCCCAAGAGAAAACCCACGAAGCGGCCATTCTGGTAGAGCAGGAAATAAAAACATACTTTTGTTAATCTCATTAGTCTGCGCCTGCCGAGAAACATTGAAGTCATTGAGCACCCGCAAGTTTATAACCGCTTTAAGAATAATCAATTATATTATTCTCAATTTTTAAAGACGACAGAGTAGCAACATTAACGGAAATAGCCTTCGATTACCAATTACGATCGCCCGAGAATTAGTAGGGTTAGTAAGGATAACTTCAGATTTTGCCCGAAGAGTTACTATATACAAGTTAGTATTTATTGAGACTATTGTACTGGGAAGATGATCCGGTCTAGCGAGCATGTAGATTTGAAGATCATCGCGTAACACTAAGGCTTCTAATTATTTGATTGATGAATATGGAGAACGATAAAGGAGATAGTACTCCGCCCTGCTGGACGCCAGCCGTGAGTTTAATGATATCTGATAAAGCATCGGATGATTTCACACACTGCTTTCGACTACACCAGTAGGATAACTATTTTAGAGACATTAGGAGAGCATAATTGTTCCAACAACAGGTCAAAATCGACTAATTAAACGCACTACTAAAATCCAGCAGTGAGAGAATGGTAAGTTTTCTTTCATCCATAACACGTCTAATATTATTGGTGACCTTGACTAGAGCGGTGGTAGTACTATGACCGGGACGAAAACCGGATTGCCAAGGATCAAAGGAGGGGCTGAAATTTTGGGAAGAAGTAAAAGCATCCGCTGAAAAAAAAGCAGTTAATAATGTGAGTAAGAGTAGGTAGTATTATTCAAGAATAGGTAACATAATATCTATATTTATGTGATCACAACCTGCTGCCTTGGAATTGATAGTTTTGAGAATGGTTATAATGTTTCAAGTAGAGGCAGGTGAAAACGAAAATGGGGTAATGTCAGGGTTGCGTTCCTTACGTATAAAGCGAATGGAGGAATCCTTCGTTGAGTCAAAAAAAATGGGGGGGGTTTGCGAAATGGGAATTTAAGTAATTAAGATCGAAGCTAGAGCCCCTAAATGTTCTTTTTCATTGTGCTAAATAGATTATATAATTCATTTTAATAGTCTCCATTTTTGTTGTATCTCTTATATTTTTTCTATACCGCAAATAAAAATAAAATATATATTCTGAATTCTAAATTCCATTCACCTCGTGATGATGTATGTGTCTGGGCAGTCGGGCCCTCATTCGTAGTTTGGCTGAGAGAGGAATTCCGCTGCTGAGCCGTACGTTTTCGCCAATTCCTGAACGAATAGCAGAGGTCCGATATGCACCTGCAGTATCATAGATTATATTAATAGCACTCATCGCAATGAAGATCTGAATTGTATACACATAATAATACCCACCTATTTTACTATTGCTAACAATAAACAATCATTCCACATGCAGTCACAGTCAATGCAAGCGCAAATTAACCTTTTCACGATGGGCCACTTTGGTAGTGTTAAGATTCCTCTGCTCAGCGCACGAGTCTGCGGCCCTTGCAGACAAGGATTTGGCCTTTAATACAACTATAGAGGATGTAATATACGATAGGTGTAGGGTAATATTATTATGTTTCTGTAGATCTTAGAATCGAAAGCTTTGAGCTTAAAATGACATATCTTGAAAACTAAAGTATGGCAGGTATATAGGCTTTATTCATCATCCAACGGTGATTAAAAAAAGAGGATTGGCGAGGTGAGCCTGGATAAGGCTTGATATTTTAACAATCATTCGTGTACACAAATTAATACTATGACAAAAAAATAATTATATAATTTTGAAAACAAATTATTTTTTTTTCGGTCAGGTCATTTTATAATTATATGCAAAATTAAGATTAGTAATGCTATCTATTGCCCAACAGTTGCACTATATGAAATAGTACTGCTTTGTTTCATTCTAATCGTGACATTTTAATTTATTTGTAGTTATATTTTTATTCTTTTATATAAAAGTCTTAGATATTTTTTCGTAAATATTAGATTTATATATGTTTTTATTTGCATTATTCAGTGCTTTGAAGCAGTTCTATTGAAATACAATATATGGCTGTGTTTTTAAAATACTTTCTTTTGAATTGTCAATTAGTGGACATAGCTTAGGTTAACATAAATCCATGACATAACTTATGCGATTAATGATTTTATTAGCTGTACTTCGGCAAACCTCTTATATTTGTACATGGTTATTTTTAAGAACCAGGCAGATCGTCTCGAATTCTGCCAATCCTCTTATAAAAAAACCTAAGCACCATAGAGAAAAGGTTAAACATCAACAGGATATATATACAGGGCGTCCCACGGCTATGCCACATGGAAGGAAAGTACCTTGAATATTGTAGATGGAACATTTTACTGAAAGAAGACA
>JAOPUG010000376.1:21240652-21252448 GCA_027564375.1 Micropterix facetella | reverse complement strand
AGCTAAAGTGAATCTTTTTGTGCTTAATAATTATCTTCGTGCTCGATCGCACCATCTTTCCGCGGAGTCGTTCTCGCGCATTAACCTTACGAGGTGGAGCTTGTTAGCGCGTGCATTGCGGCGCTTAAAAGGCAATAACTCGATGGCACTAGATCTAGATATTTTTACTGCCACCCTCATCTGTTTAAATTACAGGCAATTAATGATTTATTCATATATGATGGCTAGTATTTTTAAGCGACATTGTATTTGATTAGTTATTAGTTGATATTTTTATTAATTTTACTTTTCAATGCACTGATTTTTCTGTAATGTTGATTAGTAATAAGTGAAGAAACAATGACTCGGCACATGGAACACGTACAGTTGATGAGTTTGATAGCTTGAAGGAATATTAAGGGTAATGCAACTCAGATCAGGGAAATCCAACCTGTGCATAAACAGTGAATTGAGCATGCATAGATGTATCACAGCTGTCCTCAGCTACAGGCATTGACAGCCAAAGAAATCCGCCTTGGCATCGTAATTTACAAACAGCGGAGTATGGTCTTCTGAATACTCTCAGTATCGTTTAAATATTATTTAAAACTCGGGTTCCTAACAACACTAGCTTGCTCCACACTACGATGACTTAATAGTCTTTGAATAGTATTATGAATCTCCAGATTACCTAGAGTAATCCATATGACATTGAGATCATATATTGATTATGTGAATTGAAGGTGATTTTATGATTAAAGCCAATTCCTAAGTCAGGGAAGCTGAAAACTATCTTAAGTATTTATCCATTAATGTTGTAGATACAGTGAGTTGGTTTAGCAGATATGTATATTATTGACAAGAAAAAAGAAAACTTCAAAAATAAAGTAAAACTTACCAAATGTGGCTCATAAAAAAGGTCTCCAAGACCTTTTGTGAAGTCGGCTATAACTCCATATGGATTGCCTAGTATATTCAGGCCAAGTATCAGTACGTAGAATTGTTGGATAATCTGCGTCCAATAATGGCTGTAAGCTTCGTTGAAGAGGTGTACGGAAGTAGCTGCTGTATTGTGTCTCTCAAAATATGCCATTCTGGAATGAAGAGATATTTTATTGAGTTGCCGTTCTACAAAGGAAATTTAAGACCGAAATTTTGTATGAAAAATATGTATTTCGTTAATCAAAATATTGACCTCTATTATCATTTACATTAATACCGTTTAGCCATGTTAATGGTACTTGGCTAATGCCTCTACTGTAGAACTCTCTTGGACAGGAATCAATTAATGCGTTGAAGGCATTTTTTACTGCCTCTTCGGAGTTGAAATTTTTCCCTCTAAACAATTATCCCCATTTTGAGTTCATTTAGCAAAGTCGGGTGAGTCTCCAGTCGCAACTCTTGCAACTACATGAGCTATACTGAAAGATTCTGGAACTGGCCACTTGCGTTGAAGATATTGACAAAGTAATTCCTATTTTTGAAAACGAAACTGTTTGGATGTAGAATACATTTTATGTTTACATCTGTCATTTGTTTTTTCTTTGTGGTGCCACACCACCCTGAGAAAATTGTGTGTTTACCTAATGATGGATTTAACATGAGAACATTTTGGATGTATGATTTTTTACAATGTTCCCTGAAACTGCAGATTCAGTAGGAGAAACCCCTTAAACCTTTCAGCTCTAGAAATGGCTTTATATCTCTTTGTCTATACGGTGACATACTCATGTGCACAAATAGAATAAGTGTGGCGGTTCCCAACAAGAAAGTTGCCAAAGACTTTAATTAGCGTTTGGTGATGAAGCCCCATCTCGTAGCTCTCGTGTGTACTTCTGCTATAATGAATTCAAACGTGGACATTTTCATCTCCAAGACGATTCTTGCGAAGGCCGGCCGACGACAGCGATGACAGAAACTAACATTGATGCTGTACGACAACTAATTGAATGGGATAAAATAATTATATATCAGCAAATGTGTACAACATTGAACATTGGCATGAGCTAAGTGCAAAATATTTTGCATGTACACCTGAAAGTTCGGAAGCTTGTGTTGGGAATGTGCATTTTAAAAAATGGAATATCTTTTTAATACCTGCATCGCTAGAGGAATATATCCCACATACTTAAAATGCATAAATGTGACCCAGATCTATAAGGGTAAAGGCTCTCGATTAATAATGGCTAACTACAGACCAATAACCACTGTACCTACATTTGCAAAAAAATTTGAGCTTGGGATTTCCTACAGAATATATGAGCAATTTAATAGCAGTAACTTTTTTTGTGATGACCAGTATAGCAACCGCAGTACTGTATCAGCCGCACAATAATTAGTAATGCGTGTGATGAAAAGTCGAGAAGCAGGATGACATGTCGTCACCATTTTTGTAACTTGTCAAGAGTCTTCGAAGTTATCGATCATGACTTGATGTTTATAAGATTAAAACCTGCATCAAGACATGTCGCCACCATATTTTGTGACTTGTCAAGAGCCTTAGAAGTTATCGATCACGACGTGTTGTTTATAAAATTATCCTGCATCCTGGTTTACTTAACCTGGAGGAGAATCTGACCAATAGATAGAGCAAAAATAGCGTATATGGGGATTTTTGGAATCATGGTGACAAGAACAACTTGTTAGAATAGGTTTTAATTCATTTTGGATGTCAGGGGTTACAAATCGAGGGACAAGCCAAAGTTGTCGATGTATATAGCTACTTTCCTGTTATGATTGGAAAAATTGTAAAAAATAGTTATGTTTACCTGAATAATATTTTTCGTATAGTGCTTATGAAACTAAATATTTTTGACATATTCCTCGGTATTGTAAAATGCTTATAAATATGGAATAAATAAACTATAATGATGATGATGACATGTCTAACTTTATATTATATGAGTAGTTGTAGAGCGATTAAGGCGGCCGTTGTCCAATAGATCCCCCTCCGCGCTTGTAAATGTCAATTTTATATTGGATCTAATCGACAGAATTTAACTTGTCACATAACTTGCGTTGAACTATCAGCGTGACTCCGCGCGCATCAGGCCCCAACGCTTATATCGCATCGGGCGCCCCAGCGTTACAGCGTCAGTCAGTGAGTCAGCGATCATCGTAACTATATATTATGGTAGGTACATACCTCAATCGAACGTCCTTCATGTCGCATAGGTATGATCCCCACGAATTGAACAGGAACTCCAGTAAATCGCTGTTGAATAATTTTGGCCGATTTTCCTTCTTTTGTCCAAACTTAGTACGTGATCCGGCTGACAGACTGTCAGGACTAAAACCTCTCGACGATAGACTAAGCTGTAGTTTCAGCGGTGATAAATGGATGTACTCGAACAAGGTCTGAGCCGTTTCGATGGGGCTCTTGGTCAGCGGCATGTGGACAAGAGCAAGATCTGCTCTCAGCCGGACGGCCGGCTTATCCTCTATATTCATATGATTCATTATGTCGAATATGTGATTTACAAAACCGCGGTCCAAGTTTACGCAATACTCTTGAAGGAGAATTTTAACGTATCTGTATACGCATTGATTGTACGCCGGACGGTAATGTTTAAGGGCGATCAGTTCAATGCAAGGACGCGGGGGCAGTTTCCTAGCAATTCTGCCCGGCAGGGGGGCCGGGTGTAAAACGCTGGGAAAAACAGCATCGCTCAGCTGATTGTCGATTTGGAAATGGTGCAGTTTTAACTGAGTGAAAAAGCTCGTTTCCGATTTCCGCATGTGCAGCCAAATGGCCGGATTGTACGTGCGTTTCAGCTCCGCGAACACGGGCTTTGTCATTTGCATCTTATCGAAATCGATATGAATGTAGTCTTTCAACTGGCATTTCTTTTGATCCGATTTGTATTTATCCTCGATCCACGCCGCTAATTCGTAAGTGAGCGATTTCCATTTGCGCGCCGTGCAAACCTCCCACCGAGGCTGCGAATCGCTCACACTCACATAAGCCAGTTCCTTCATCCCTTTAGGCGTTTGTATACACAGTGAGAGACTGATACCCGAAACCGACACAAAGACCTCCCGGCTACACTTCTCCGATTCGATCCTCCCTCGGTAATTCAGCGCCACTTTCTCATCCTGCGTGAGCATGTAAATCCGCTGGAAATTCTCCATGTACGAGACCCAGTAGACGACCACTTTATCTCTGTGTGTTTTTTTGGTGGGTGTTTTAGGGGCGGCTTCTGTTTCGGAATCGTCGCTGCTTGTCGCGATGGGTTCGGGCGATTTTGGGTTTAGCCGCTTAAGCGTCGATGATAGTTTTGAGGTGACACTACTGCCTGAGGATACGGATACTTGCTTTATGGTGGGAAAAGAAACTTTTTCTTCTCCGAATCTGCAACAATACAAAAAAATCTATTTGATACAAGACAAGGCCGTGACGTGCTATGTATGATACAAAGAAGCGGACCGGCATAAGCAGCGAATCGACATACAATTTCAACCATTTAATAATGAAAAATCTTTACACAACGCTTTTCTATTTTGGTCTATGATATAGACCACATAGACTCTATGTTATTCCGATATTGATGTATACGATTTATGATTTCTCGCGGACTTCTGCTTGAGCGCTATCGTTACCCTTTGATTTCGGTTTTTGCTGCAGGCGCCTCGTAGGCAAGCGCTCCAGCATGGCGAAGCTTAGAGAGATAAAGAGATATACAATATAAACATTGATCTGTCTCTCCCACAGACGTAATTCTGCTTCAGATGTCGCCAAACGACAAACCTACTATGTGCTATTAGTGCTCGTTAGTGACATCGACGAAGTGACGACGTACTACAAAAAGTGCAAAAATATGTGGCATTAGAGTCCGGTCAAAAGTTTAGGGAAAACGTGTATTAAAATTGCTTAGTAAACAATTATTAATTTTTAACTATTTATCAACAATTTACTTGGGGATTTTATCAAATTCAATAATCTCTAAACCACATGCCGTTTCTAAGGATAGGTTGTAAAAGAGGTCAACATCTACACCTGCTGTCTAAGGAAAGAGGACATCGAGGCTGAACGGAGCTGTGTATATTGGGCACGAATAATGTCTATTGTGTTGCGACGCACGGTCCAATCTCGAGGGAGTAAACTCTGCCTGCGGCTGTAACCTGCAGTTTGTTGACAGTTGAGATCTGTTGTGCACCGACGGAACATTTCTGGCGGACCTGGGCAGATATCCGGTTTGCTAGCTACGCTGCTCAACCGGCAACTTACTGTGGAAGTTTGGAAACATATGTTTCCTAAGAAGAGGGGGTAGTTAGTTACTTACTGCGACATAACTGAGTGATATTGACGGGCAAAATGCGCCAAGGCCCCGTAACAAGTTCGAATATGAATTGCCTCTGTAGCAAGTAGAAGTCACGCAAGCGGCTTCGAATCCATAACCGCATTAAAGAACGGAGAAATCTGTCCAAATCTGGTAGTAACGGAGCGAGGATACCCGGCTGGGTGGTAATTCCCAGTTGACATAACGAATAATAATAGCATTTATTGATAGTAGTTTTTACAAAGTAAGTATAAAACTTAATGGATACACATTTCAATTTACCACTTAGGTAAGTATACAAAACGAGTTAGTTGTATGGGGCTTAAGGCCCGCCCCCCTCTGCACCGGTAAATGTCACACCGCACCAAAAATTTCTTCCAACTTCGTACTCCTAATATATTTAGAACATACGTACCTACCTCATGCGCAAGGTAATACCCTTTCTTCGTGCCTTTTTCGAATTCGAATTTTGAACAAATGCACTTCAGCATTACAGAGTCAGTAATTCAGTGACGAGTGTAACTGTGTTTTACGATAAATCCTGACTATGCAAAACCAAATGAATAAATTTACTATCAAAAGACACACCCTCAGGCATTATGCCTAATTTTTATTTTATTTATTTAGGAAACAAACAGTTAAAATATGACCATTTAAAATAAATTTGAAGAAAATGAGAAAGAAAATTTTAAAACTGACGTTGTTTACTCGAGTTATTGTGCATAGTAACATTTCTCGCATGATTGTAAGATCCCCCCCCCCCTGCAGGGTGGGCCAATGTAATTAAGTGAGAGAGTAGGACATTGGGGTATCAAATGTATATAATAATATTCACCTACATATAATACAGTGATTAATATATTTGTTATGCATTATAATAAGAATTGTTTAAACAATGAGAGGATATAAATATAATAAAATTAAAATAAAAATCAATATAATATATAATATATTAATATATGGTATAAGTACCCAATATAATAAATAATATATGTATGATAATACTAATATTCAGGATGACTTGTTTATTAAAATAATAAGCTTTCTTTGGACATTAAGAAGCAGAGCGTTGTGTAAGTTTTTGGCCCGTCCGTATTGTTACATAGGCCAGACCATATATGCATTTGCGTTTATGCATTTGTGCATTTGTTTGTTTGTTTGTCTGTATGTATTTTCAAAGACTTCCTGTAGTCCGATTTTAACCAAATTTGTTATGCAGCTGCCACTTTGGGTGACACTAAGCACCACCAGCTAGATGTGACGAATAGGTAGAGTGAGCATAGCGTATATGGGTATTTTTGGAATCGTGGTGACGAGAGAAACTTATTGGAATAGGTTTTAAACCATTTTGGATAAGTTACGGGTTATCAATCACAGGACGGACCAAAGTTGCCGATGTATATCGATACTTTTCCTGTTATTTAGATATAACTTTGAGATCTGATGAGCACAAACAATTGATATAGGTACCAAACAATTTTTTATTATCTTTTTTTAGATATTCAACTTTAAAATTGGTATTGCGCTTTTTTCTCTGACTTTCTGACATTTTGTATGATATGTAGGAAAATATTCAACCGATTTTGATCTCATAAAGCCTATAACTGATCGGAATATGTGAGCTACATTTAGGAAAAAACTGACCGAAATTAGTCCAGAGGTTCTCGATTAACACACACATACACACACATACATGAAGGCAGTTCAGACATTGCATTTTGTAATATGTAAGCATATTGTTACTCACCCATCAACAGTAAAATCGGCAGTAAACCCCTTGCTCTTGTTGTTATAAATATTCCATACGAGAGTTCTCTCAGTGGTGGGATCGTCCCAAGTATAGAGGGTAGACTGATGGGGGCTCAAAAGAGCCACTTGACCCATATCCTTCTGGTTCAGCTTCAGAAAGAGATCATCGCACAAGTTGTCAACCCTGACAGGAGCATCTCCAGATGAGTAGCCGTGGAAGGTGATGGTGAATGGATGGTCCACACCGCCAGCCACAGTCACGCAGAGAGCCGTCTGGAAATAAAAAGAGAAAATTTTTCATCGGCGCAAATCTAACTGCACAAGTTTTGTATGACAACCCCTCTCCAATTTATGATTAAAGCAACAAATAAATATTTGTTTCTGAGAACATAAGCATGCAAATAGGTGAATGCCATGAGGCACGAGACCCTTGAAAACATCTTAGAGGATAACAGAATAAGTCTTACTTAGTTAAAGGGATATAGTGGAGTCAAAGGTAATGAGGAGGCGGACAGACTCGCAAGACAAGGATCGGCCAACCCCCAATTGGGCCGGAGCCGATAATATGCATTGCTAGACAGAACCAGAGATTCGGTTAAAGAAAGGTGGGGGGAACCAATCTAAGGCAAGCAAGGTGTGCTATTAGAGATAGAAACAATTAGCATTTTCTGTGATCTCACTAAGGCTTTTGATTGTGTAGAGCATTCCATTCTGCTAGAGAAACTACTATTCTTTTTTTCGTTTACATAAACGACATCCCTGATTGTATCAGGTATGTGGATGAATGAAAACACTCTATTCGCCGACGACACAACCCTTCCTTTTGGCGATAAAAACAGAGACGAGCTTGCACGAAGTGTAATAAAATGATAAATAGACTTATTGGTTTCGAGTTAATAAACTCTCGGTGAATGTTTCAAAATCTAAAGCAATGTGTTTTTCTTTGCGGCCATCCGACTCTAATAATATAGCCTTATTATTTTGAATAGACAAATTGGAAAACGTCCCTTCCACTAAATTCCTAGGTTTGCAGATCGACCAGAAATTACAATAGTCCGATCACCTAGAAGAACTTAGTCAAAAGCTGTGTAATGCCATTTACGCAATAAAAATGATTAGAAATTTATGGATCTTGGAGGCTGCTAAAGATGTTTACTTTGCTTATTCCCATTCCTGATGACATATGACCTAATGTTCTGGGGGATGGCAGCAAAGTCGATAAGAATTTTCATCCTTCAAAAAAGGGCAGTCTCCAAGAACTTTGTGTAAGCCGTTTTTCATCAAGTCGAGAAACATGATGATCCACCAAATCCATCCTACATCCACCAAAATCCTGGCGAATGGTGATTTCCATCAACACAACACTAGCAATAAATTTGACCTACACTTAAATAGTCACCGGCTTAGTCAGGTGTGAAACAGTTTCTGCCCATATCAGAAATCTTGGAAAAAACCAATTAAAAAACTAATAGTCCATAGCTTGGTTAAAAATCCTATATACGACATGAGATTTGGATAAGGCTGAACTATATTCCAAGAGCATCATTCTGTAAAATAAAAGAAAATATTCTGATAGTTGTCAGTTGCTAAAGAGCGTTATTTTTATTTTTATTGACAAAGAGTATATTGCTGGATTTGAAAATTAATTTAAATTATGACATTTGTAGTACCTATTTGAATTCATTCTCATAACGATCACACTATTACTGTTTATTTAATGAGCAATTTTCGATGCCGCATTAGTTTTCTAAACATTTATGATTCCTAAAGATTACAAATAATTTAAATTAATTTATTTAGTCACAATTATCATGATAGTTAACTTTCGTATTATCATAATTATACTACTACGAATGTTACACGCAATGGCGAAACGATGTGGATATTGTCCGTTGCAATCGGTGGTGAAACGATGTGCATATTTTCGGGGGCAATCATTGGCGAAACGATGTGCATATTGTAGGTTACAATTGGAAGCAAAACAATGTGCATGTTGTCGGTTGCAATCGTTGGCGAAACGATGTGCATATTGTTGGGTGCAATCATTGGCGAATTGACGTACATATTATTGGTTGCAATCGTTGACGAAATGATGTCCATATTGTTGGGTGCCCTCGTTGTCGAAACAATGTGCATATTATCGGTTATATTCGTTGTCGAAATGATGTGCATGTTTTTGAATGCAATCGTTGGCGAAACAATGTGAATAATGTCGGTTGCAATCGTTGGCGAAACTCTGTGCATATTGTTGGGTGCAATCGTTGGCGAAACAATGTGCATATTGTCGATTGCAATCGGATATGCAGTTTCTCATTTCGTGCATAATCGGTTACTCTGAGGAAATTTAACTGTCTATCCAATTATTCGGTTGATTTTTGATGATAGTTTTTTTTTAAAGTGGTGAAAATCAATGAAAAAGTTCCTATTTAATCTATAAGACTATAAGTGGAATAACGTTATAAATTAATTAAACTCGTTTCAGATTATATAAGTTTTAGATTAAAATTATGTAAAATTTGTTTATTTACTCGATTTTGATATTTTACTGAATTTTACTGAATAACTAGTGAAATCTGAAAGATTTGTCTTAGAAATTGACAAAGAGATATGTAATTTTAAAAATCGTAATCTGAAATTATAAAGCCATTTTGGCTCGTTTTATCTCTAAGCGATTATCTCTCAGCGTAATATCTCTCATCGATTTATTCGTATGGTGCATAAGATTATTAAATAATACTTTAATCATATCAAACTCTAGACTTTTTCTAACTATTCGCATAATCTTTTATAGTGAAGCATGGTACTATATATTTTAGTGAAACATGGTACTATTTATTTTGGCTATGCGGTGCGTTGTTTTGGTGCTACGCCTGCAAATTTAACCAATGCATTGGGTTAAATTTGAGTTGTAATTGTTGTATTATGATATGCAATGTTGTTTCAACGCTATGGTGATTGCAAATTGTAATTTATGCATAAATGCATAAAGCGATTGTTTTCGAGTATTTTATTTTTCGTTGCGAGAGATAAACGACTGAGAGTTTTAACTACGATTTTTAATTACGACATTAATGGTATGGTAGGTATATTACACAACAGCATAAGCCAGTAGGCCAGTCGATTTATACACGAATAAGCGATATAATTTTCAAACCATATCGATATCAAATAGACTAGTTACATAAACAATGCAATATTTTGGACCCAAGACTGCTAATATTAGGGTCCCGATTCTTAATACTGGCAACTTTGAACTCAAATATCTAGCGTTTGTTTTATAATTCCAAATTGTCAAATTAAAACTAAAGAAGTTCTGTTTCTAAATTAGTTATTCATTTGTTTTCGCGTCATTTGATTTTGCTCTGACATCGTTCTGTTCACGACTATGAAAAAGTTAAAATATCGCGTTATTTTCGAATATGAGTTCCGCCGTGGCACCAGCGCTGCAAATAAAGCTCGAAGAATCAATGTTTTATTCGGGACAGTCACCATTATCAAACGCACGGTGAGTTTTTGGTTTAGGTCGTTAATGAAGAATCGAAAACGATAGTGGAAGCGGAACCATCACAAACCACATCAGAGTTAGCAGCAGATTTAGGTGTAAGTGTAAGTCTCCAGAGCTTTCTCTAACTGATTTCCACTTTTTTCGGAATTCAGAAAACCACTTATTTGGAAAAGAATTCAATTCATCTGTGATAGTCATAACCATCTTCAAAAAATTCATTGATTCTCGCTCCCATATTCTTTTTAGCAAGGAATGAATGAATTTTCCATAAAATGGCAGAAGTGCATCTATAACATTGGTTCATACTTCGAATGATAAAGTTTATTATTTCCAAAAAAGTCTTGAAATCGTGCGCGAAAAATGTTAGTATGCACGATAACTCGAGTAAACTGCATTCGATTTAGAAAAATCTTTCGGCAATCGATAGTTAGGGCTAATGGGCAGATCCCAGTTCATTTTCTGGTATGTACGTCATACGGTTGGTTTTTTATTGTAATAAGTAAAATAATACAATTAATTTATGTGTCACTGGGCGAGTGCTGAAGTATCAGGTGCTTTTACATATGATTACGTCATTCGCTACGCCCCAGAAGCCCGCGTGAGAGTGTGACACAACGCTATGATCGACATCGCCGGGCGACTAGTGTGGCGCGAGGCCACTCCTCGTCATCTCATATGGGCGCCTAATATCGACTCGGGGAAATGACTAGCCACGTGTTAGATAAATAAAATTAGTAATGGAGATAGATGATTTTTTTAAAAATCGGACGTAGTTTATTCGAGTTATTGTGCATAGTAACAAAACCTTGCAGGATTGTAAGAAGACTTGGCCCCCTCGGGGGGAGGGGGAGGGGGAGAATAAATGTTTCAACTAGGCGTAAAATGTTATATTAATAGTTAGATAAAGTCTAAACTTACGTATGAATAAAATATTTATTTAATAATCTTCATATCTTATGAATAATGTAGGCGGAGGAGTATCGATGAAAACGAGACAAAATGGCTTTATGTGTTTTATATTATTATGCTTTTTAAAAATACCATATCCCTAAAATAACGTGTAAAATAAGTGATTTTTCGAAGATAGGAAGATATTGTCATATTACTTTGGCCACCTAAGTGACCAAAAAAAACACCGGGGCTAGTGACTATCAACCACACAAAATTTTTGGAAAGCTTTTTCTCTCAGAGTAATTATAGCGAAATGTATCTCTAACGTTATATTTTAACCCCGTCCACACAGTAATTCCTCTACATTGAGGGCGTCATTACAGAAGTGGTACA
>JAOPUG010000376.1:21187230-21197412 GCA_027564375.1 Micropterix facetella | reverse complement strand
GTCATGTTAAAATGGCAAACCAAACTGAGCATTAGTCAGCTGTCAACTGTCAAATTGGCTGTCGCTGGAAAAAATGTCGTCAATATAAAAACCAAACATCTAAAAAAAACATACTATATATACGAGGGTAGATCAAATATAAATGAGACAGTTGTTTCAGAAGAGCGCGTAAGTTTGAAGGGAACGGACGGCCGCTTTTAAAGTGCATTGGTAGGGAGAGAGAGAGAGGAGTGGGGAGAACAGGGGGTTGTCCGGCTAAGACCAGGCAATAGCGCTCGCCGCTCACGATGTCGGAGCAACAAGTGCATCCCCATCAATACGCGACGCATTATCATTACATTTCTTGCTCGTGACGACGTAAAACCCGAAGGTTCGGAGATCAAACGCTGCCAAGGGCTCGAGTGTTTGCCTGGTATAAGGAGTTTAAGAAGGAATGTGAACGGGTTCAAATTGAGGAACATGCGCTGCCCCCTCGGACCAGCATTACAGATCAAACGTAATTCTTCCCTCCCACAACACTCGGCTCCATACTGCAGCTCTAACTTGCACAAAATTAGAGTAAATGAGATGGACTTCACCTAGCGATTTCCATTTTTTGGCCACTTAAAGAAGCACTAGGAGGAAAATGATTCCAAAACGATAAGGGGTGTAGGGCCTTTGTGCGCATTTCTTTACAACTCTTCATTTTACGATGCCGGGATCAAAAAGCTCCAAATCTGACAATAAAAAATGACGTTGTACTTGGCTATTTTATTATATCAAATATAATTACTCTATAACCATCCATCAATTCAGGAGCCGTCATCAATGCAATTGTGAGCCATTAAAAAAGTGCTGTCTCTAAAATACTTGGGCATAGTTGTCATCAAGGATCAGACGCCTGGCCAAAACATTAACAACTACCTATTATGCTTTGTGTCAAAGCATCCTAAGTTACGGGATTATTGGGTGGGGAGGTTGCTCCAAAACGATTATTCAACCAGTAGAGGTAGCACAGAAGCTGATCATCAAAATTATCAACCGTAAACCCTACATATACTCATAGGTTAAACTTTTTAAAGAGTTTGGTGTACTCGATGTCAGGCAGTTATATCTAAAATGTCTGATATTTATTCAATTCCAACGTAACAGAGTGTCAACACAACAAGTACACCGAACAAGACGATCTCTGGTAAATATGATAAACGTTTGACGGATGAAAACATCCTTTGGTCAGAGACACCTGATGAGTATAGGCCCCAGGGTATACAACGTACTGGATGAATCTATAAGAACCATATGCAGCATAGACCTATTTAAAGTACCTGGAAACGACGTTATGGTAGTCGCTTGCCTTTAAGCTGTTACATTTCTAGTTAGTCGCTAGGGGCCAGGTCTGGATAATATACTTAGTGGGCGGGCGAGCACTTCGAAGCCGCAGTGCACCCATTACAACATATGACTTGTGAACCTGTGCGTTGTGTTGCAAAAAGACTGCACCCCTCCGCGAAGGGTGTATGAGTCAACGTCTTTTCTGAACGATTGCGCCTTGTAATTTTATAGGTAGATCAGCGTAATGTACTCCTGTGGTAGTGGTTTTATTCGGCAAATGATCAATTAATAATTTTCTCTCAGCATCCCAGATAGAAACGGACGCCATGATCATGACGACACTTGGATGTACCACTCCATGTTGTGCTATTTGGTCTCGAGTTCGCTGTGGTGTATCCATGTCTTATCATTCGCAGCAACCAGGCCCTGGCGCTTGTTTTCGCCCTTGAGGTTTTTGCGCGCCCAACTGCAACTGACCATATTCACGCCCAATTTTTCATGCAAGATTACATTATGGTTTCATCCGGGATGCTTAGCATCTCGGCCAACTGTTTGTCAATTGTTCTTCAACTTTTTCGACAATGTCATCCGCAGTCGACTCGACTGGTTGTCCACTGGGAGGGTCTTCATCCAGTGACTCTCCGCAAACCTTGAATTGGCGTGCCCAGAAATTCACAATAGAAACGAAGCAGAATCGGTCTCATAAACAACCTGCGAGCGGTTATTGATTTCGGTTGGTGCTTTCCACTCTTTTGTCAAGAATTTAATCACCGCACTTTACTTCAATTTCTTAATTTATTTTTAAACAATTTATAAACGAATATATTTTTTTTTGTTTGACAGATAAAAATTTTGCGACATGTCTGACATTTATTCATCCGGAAGATACCCTATTAAAAACATCGATTTTCTAACCGGAGTGCCATCTCTATGTTACGCCGATAACGTTCTTAACCCCTCGTATTTGCCCATTATACTTCAATTTTGTATTTTACTGTATTTACTGCATGTACCTTACCTGGGTACACTTTCTTTTGTTACGCTCTATTTTTACGTCGATGTTGCTTCTGGCCTGTTTTTTTTATTTATTTAACGTTAATGCACGAAGAAAAACTAATTTACGAAATTTTATTTGTGAAACAGTAACCTATTATAAACAGTAACGTAAATTAAGATTACTCTGTGACGCCTAACTATGTTGATACTTGTGTTTAGGCGGATGATACGAAGATGTCAGTACAGACGGCCATCAAGATAAATAATACTACATAATGAATTACACAATTTAGTTATAGTATACATATATAAATTATAATAACAGATACCTAATGTACCTACTAGCACATACATAATGTGTACATTCCCCTCATTCCCCCCTATTATGTATCTAATATATAGCATGTAATATATTAGATACATATTATTATGACCAATGACCATAATATTATGAAATAAAGGCATTTTTGATTAAATAATAGACATACCTAATGTATTACGATTAGTTACCAATTTGTGAAATAAGGTTCTCTACTTCATTTATTCCTTCGGTAATAAAAAGCCACTTATGTGCTCTTTAAACCCGTTTAAGAAAAAAAGGTCTCTCTATTTCATTTATTCCTTCGTTAAAGAATTACTTATGTGCTCTTATTTCTGGAAAATGTTTTATATTGGCAGAAATATAGCTATAGGTTCGCGGAGCTATATATGCATATTGGCATTTGCCAAATGAGGAGGACACGAGGGGAATGTACATATTATGTTTTGACTTGTTCATAGGGTTCGAGGTAAGTACTACTCTGAATATTGGCTGTGTGTGAGTGAAAATAGCAAAGTGCGACTTTCAAGTAAAGCTGTTTGAGAGAGAGGACTTCGAAGTATTGAAATAGTTGGTCCGTAGAGTGACTCCTAGGTTTGCTTGTAGAAACTTTTCCAACGGATTCTTGGACGATAAAGAGATTATTGAAAACTGTTTTTGCGCAACCCCCCCCCCCTTCCCCAATAATCCCGTACGCTATTATAGATTCACATGTTATAGTATATTATTGTAAATACTTACCTAATAAGTAGTTACACTTTCTTATTTTAATGTTATTAGTGATAATTTATTTTTAAAATACTTGTTTAGCAATTTAAATAGTTTTCATTGTGAAACCGCAACAGTATATTCTGTTTCTATTATACAAAATAACTATCTCCTAATAACGAAGACAATAAAGATTCCTACAGGCGAAAGTTAATAATATATATAATTACGTGAAATTAAACGAGCAAATTGTTTTTATTATATAACCTTTTCGTTTCTGTTTTGCCAGCGTGATAAAGTTGTACGTACGTACAAGCGCAAGTGTGATGTCGTAAAAAGTGCTCGTTATCAGTCAATTGTCGACTACAAATGCAAATGAGAGATCTCTTGTTTACCGTTTAGCGCCCGCCGAGCGAGAAACGGGACCATCTCGACTATATTTCGCAAGACACAAAAACAAGACTATCCGCCGCAGCCGCAGCCATCTCTACACTCCACAGATAAACTGCTCTCACTTTGCAAACAAGGAAATGCGTCTCTAATCACGTATAACGATGATAAGACTCTTTATGATGATAATACTTCAGATTTGGGCCCCTAGTTGCGGAGCTGAGCTCTGAAGTCGACGCGGTTTAAAAGCTCGCTATTTCACCTTACGTGCATTATTCTAGTGATTCTTTTATTCTACTGATTCAACTATTATTCTAGTAATTCAAAACAAGATGTGCTATAAATCAGATGTAACCAAACATTTTTACCTCGTAGACAACTTGCCAAGCTTTTTTTTCCGTAGGCATCTGAGCCTTATATTGAATTTTAAAACTTGTTAATTTCAAACG
This sequence comes from Micropterix facetella, assembly GCA_027564375.1. Taxonomy (NCBI): domain Eukaryota; kingdom Metazoa; phylum Arthropoda; class Insecta; order Lepidoptera; family Micropterigidae; genus Micropterix; species Micropterix facetella. The sequence continues at coordinate 21,193,239 of JAOPUG010000376.1, read as the reverse complement.
TATTTTTTACTTTACTAGTGTACAATTAATGATGTACAGTTTTGATTTATATCTTTATTGAAATGTACTTAAATTTTGCTCGGCGCATCTTCATTTCTAAGCGACCACGATCTTGAAGTACCGAGCATTTGAGGAAGCGACACATAACTGCACATCGCTTGCTCATTCATGTGATCCATCTATCCTACTCGCTTGCACAGACACCCGTTGAAGCGGCGCTGCGTATTCACACATCTCGCCTACACCTTCCTTCGTTAGTCATGAGCGTTGGCCTCCTCAATCACCTAGTTATGCTATTTGAGTTGTGAGAATGTTGATTTATTTCCACTACACTTGTGACGCTCGCGTTTGTTTATTGCGTTTACATAAGTGTAAAATACTATGCTGTACACATAATCTGTTTTAGGTGTAATAAGACATTTATGGAATGGCTAAACGTTGATGATGACCTGCCTAAATGCGGTCCGCTCACGTGATCTACACCATTTATATTTTGTGCACAACCAATTTTTTCCTGCTTACATGGACCCCCAGCAAGTCGAAATCGACACCTAGGGGTCTATATCGCTCACTTGATCCCTGGGGGTCTATATCGCATATCGAGCACTTTGATAATCTCTGATATAAATAGAGTTTATAGTCATGACTAAAACTGGGCTCCCAATTTCTCGCATAAAGGGCTGATTCCCAAATCCATGCATTTTCTCAGTGTTTGCATTATTACAGTATTTTGGAGCAAGTATATAATTAAAATATCTGTATGGAAGAAGTTTATTTTGAATCTACATAAAATTATCTATATCTTGAATGGAATAGAATATTAATAAATGATATCTTCATTCCTATTTTATTATTCGTACATTTGTCCAAATATGTCTAAAAATCTAAATTTTCAGACACTAATACCTTTGATATAAAACTGATTTTGGCAAAAGTATTCCAATACAGACATAGATATTTGTAGTAAAAACGATTAAAAGTATTTTTTTTTTATTCTGGACCAATATATTTCAGAAAAATATTCAGTACGATCGTATGATAGCGCGGTCGACTTGGGCCCTCTTAACAGAATAGTAGTAGTTTTCAAAAATACAAAACGTCAATGCAAATTACTTTCATTTAAAATGCTCATTGAGTAGATTTGTTATTATTATAAGATGTAAAGGAAAATTGGGAATTTTTCCTAAAAATTTGAAAGCGTGATAACTCAATCTGCATTTTCTATACTGTGACGATACTATGATCTAGCTTTATGCTAAATTTCAATACAGTACATTTTTTTATTCGAGAGTCAATTGCATTGGCGCTTTGTGTGAAGAAGTACCCTTTTTACGAGCTCTTAAGGTGAGGATATATGCGGAAACGCCAGAACAACACATCGCATAGGTAATAAAAATAAAAAGTATATTCACAACTCTTTCAACTATACATTTTATATAACTAGTTAGATGAAGATCTAAGATTTGGTGTGATTATGATCTTTAGAATACGATTTTTGAAATAACATCCCTACTTCAATTTCTAAATCATTAAGTTGTTGATTCTTCTAAGAGTTAATAGTCGGTCAGATTTCATTAGTTTTTCAGTAAAATTCAGCAAAAAAAAAACTAAAAATAATGATTTTTTGCTGACTTTGATTGAAAAAACTGGTACATTCTGAAACGTTTTTAAGTCATTGAAACGTTTTTCGACTTATTGACTTTGAGATTAAATGGGTGGTGTTTGACGACAAATTTTTCACTTTCATTACGTACCTATTCGTTAATCTCATAGTATTAAGAGTTTTACAAAACGAGTCTAATCAAAATGCACTTTAGACATTTATCTCCCAATACACAATATAAAATAAACTTAATAATTCTTTACGCTCCTGCAAAAGTGAGACTACGAAATGATGTTTTTCGGGTTTGCCTGGTACGCACGCAATATTATGTAACTAAACGTAGACAAATGTCACATATTTACATCCACCAACAACAAATTCATCTTTCGACATAATTATGGCATCGGTGATGCTTCTCTACCTCACAGTATACAGACAGTAGTGTCGCCAGAATCCGCGCTCCCCAGAAGCACTCGAGAAACAAGTATACGCCAATGTAGGCATATAGCTGTTGGATTTTGACTATTGGCAATAAGCTCGACGTTTTGTATGTCTAAAAATACAAATACAAGAGCTATTATTATTAATATTATTATTATTAACAAAGTATGTTTCCCAACGTCGTACACTCTAATACTTAATTATATCGTTATATTTCATACCCAGCTTAATTTTCACACACACGTGTTGCGGTTTCATACATATATGCGGACAATTCAATAATATTAATGTATTGAGTTTATTATATAATACACTTATTCGAAGTATTTTGGAATACAACTCTGTCATCTGGTTTAGAAATACTGTCAAATACACCCTGATGATGGAGCGTATCTAGAGAACATTTTTGAGATATATTTCTTTCGACAATTCTGTTTCAACCCTGCGCTCTATCCATCTAGCTTCGTTTTAGGCATGATGAGCTACAATACGCTTGAATTTCGTAGGTGTATTGCAACCATTATCTGTACTTACTTATTAAAGGGAATGTGTACGTATCAAAGGGAACTTACTTTCTTATCAAAGGGAATGTGTACTTACCACAAATACTTAAAAAGTTGCCACTGTACGCGCCGGTTAATTATACAGCGATGCGAAATCAACTGCTGTTCAGAGAGCCAGCACACCGTAGAAATATTATAATTGATAGACCGATTGATAGGATGATCAAAATACCTTCCGGAATTGACATTTTTAACACTTCTCTGTGAAAATTGAAGAAGAAACAGCCTTTCCAGTTAAACATAGTGAAATATGACAACTAATGCTCGTTTTTAAAACATTGTAAAATGTATCTTTAGTGTTTTTTTTGTAAATATTTACTTTAATATAGTATTAGTGTAAGTACGTAGGGCATTGGCACTACTTTTAGGGATACACGTTGTAATGTTCAGTTACTTATGTTTGTTTGAATAAATGGAAAAAATACTATCTCTTACAATAAACCCATAAGTAGGAAGTGTCAAACCTTTGATAAAAACTGCAATAATAATGACATATTTAGTTTCTGACATATTCCCGGCCATCAAAGGTATCTGTTGGACAAAGATGTAAATGCAGATCAAAATAACAGAAAAAATAGCGATATACATCGGCAACTTTAGTCCGCCCCGTGACTGGTAACCCCTGATTTATCCAAAATAGCTTGAAGCTTATTCCAACAAGTTTCTCTCGTCACCACGATTCCAAAAATACCCATATACGCTATGCTTGCTCTACCTATTGGTCAGATTCTCCTACAAACCAAGTAAACCAGGATACACCTGCAGCAGCATCTGGGGGATTCGGATCGAATTTGCTGGTGGTGCTTAGGGTCACCCAAGGAGACTGCATACCAAATTTGGTTAAGGTCGGACCACAGATGGGGTTTTAATTTCCTGGTTTAAGTCTTTGGGCGGACAAACAAATAAACGCACAGCATGCATCAGACTATGTGGCCCGTCTTACATAAAACTAAATAAATGCATTGATCTTGCAAATCATATCACCCGGAACGGCCTTACTCATGTCCTGCCAGTCAAATCTCCATTTCATCTTTTAAAGAATTTCATAGAAAAAAATCTAAAACTACAATTTCCGCATCTCAAGTTTTACGGCTTTGAAGGAGAGTGAATGGGTGGGTAAGGTGACCGACTCTGCTTGTTGTTGACTCTGATTGACCGACCTATCAAACAATACCGGTTCCACTACTGTACGATATCTTCCTTCTAGTGAAACCTCCTTTGCACGGATGCTGCTCATCTTCACGAGGACCTAGTGCCTAAGGATCCCCTTATGAAGTTGCTCTTTTCCAAGAATTGATAGGCAAAAAAAAAAATTCAAGTCTTTAGTTTTATCTGTATCAAAAAAATTGTGTCGTTTCACTTTTCGTTATTTTCACCCTCTACCGATACAAGAAACGTTTTCAATATTAAAACCAAACAATAATATACTGTATAAAAAACTTTTTAATGCATGTTCGCTAATAACCCATGTCATGTGCACAAAAAACTGTTTTTTTCTTCTAACTTGTGACATAATCAGGCTAGTGTCATAGCATGTTGCACTTGCAATATTAGGGGAATACATTTGTTAAAATATAGGATTTATTGATCAATAGATCTCAATGTTATCTCACCATCGTAAATGTCTCGCTGGGCTCGATATTGGGATACCTCGGTTGATTGTAATTGAAGTTGGATTCGTCGTGATTAGACAAACATGGAGTAATTTTCTTAGGAGACCACAGATCTTCGATGTCGCTTTTCTCACTGTTGTAAGCCTGCATGTTGAAATTATCCTTCTCGTCCGATATAGACAATTCATTTAGAATATCATCAACGATATCTGCAAGCAAAAAAAAAACGTGAAGAGCAGTAGTAGGTCACAAACATAGTTGGTTATTATGACAAGCTGCATGTGAGCGAGAATTCTGGTTATAAGAGACAGGTTGCGGAGATACAATAAGATGGATGCAACAAAATATTCAGAGGAATTTCACTCGAGGATTACCATATCACGGTAGTTTTCTTTAGCCGCAGGTCTTGGAAGGAAATACGAATCCTACTTGATCCGGCGGTTGAAAACTCGTCATTCACCCACAGGCTGGATTGTCCTGAATTACTCAGTTGCTTTAGTGTAATTATTCCTTCAATCCACTCGTCGACTTGACGTTTTCAGTCCACCGCAAGTCTCAACTTATAATGCTCTCTATTCACTGGTATCATGAATTGCCAAACCTCAATTGCTATGATGTGATGATGCTTGAGATCAAGTCGCAGTTTAGGCAGCTCGCAATAATATTGATATGAATGTGAAATATGCACCAATATAATTGATAAAAAAATGTAAGTATTTGGAATAGATTTTGCGATATTTAACATTGAAGTTAAAGGAAAATAATAATAGTATTCCCTCTTTTTTTAAACTTAATATGTATATTAAGTTTAAAAAATATATGATATATGATAAATTCTTAATATGTTTGATTCAAAGACATAATTCTATCCTTACCTGTAATTGTATGCACGGTGGTAGCGGATAGTCTAACTTCTATTGCTGATATTGATGCCGTTACTTTAACCCCTTCTTCAGTGTTTCTAAACGATCGGGCAAATTCCACATCACATGGATGCAGAACCAGCGAAGGTGGACTTCGAACTATGCTGCTGTTTGTCTTTGATAATATCTGAAAACCTAAAACACACAAATTTACTTTACAGTTTAATGAATGATGCGAGTTATGTTTTATGGTTTCAATGAACTCGAAGTGTCTTCCATGAAATGGTAATTTAAGTTTGGAGAACAGAAAAAGCCTCGGTGTCATATCTGGTGAATCCGGTGCTTGGTTATTTGAAGATATTCATTGGTTTTTGATTCATGGTTATTCGAAGATATTCTGGTGGGATGATTCATTATCGTGGTGTAATATCGAAGAATTATCATTCCACAAATCTGCCCTTTTCAAGCGGACATTTTCTTGCAGTCACCTCACAACATCCACAACTGCTTGCCCGTCTGCATCTTAGGAAGAAATTTGGAGTGGACAACTACCCTATAATCACCAAAATAGTCAACATAACTTTAATTTCCTCCTTTGTTTTTGATATAACTATGATTTTTCGAAGACTATCGCGGTTGTTTGTAACACCTGATGTTTCGGCGATGTTGCAACCACCGTTGTCCAGGGAAGACTGTGCTGCCACTGTAATACCACTGCAAATTCCAGGTGTGTATAAAGTAAAATGCAGCAGTGGTTAGCCTACGCTGGATAAACCCCATAGCCACTCGACTGATGGAACACATCAAAGCTATTAAAATCGTTCAGCGAGAAAAATTGGCGATCTGTGAACACATATTGGATATCGCGGAACCAACCACTGGGTCCAGTTTCAAAATCCCATTGTGCTATCCAAAAAACAATTTTA
>JAOPUG010000376.1:21165354-21179026 GCA_027564375.1 Micropterix facetella | reverse complement strand
TTAAGCTGCTAAAATACCTTAGTGGGTATAAATAAAGAATACAGATAGTCAAATTAGAAATATTATAAGTATAAAATTATAACAATAAAAACGGCACAATAGAAATAGTCAAGATTTTTTTTATTTAGCAATCCATCTGCGATTATCGAAATCATTAGATTTAGTAATGTAAATAGTCAATGGTTAATTAATAAAAGATTAGAAAATTAAATAGCGTTAAAGTCCTAGAATAATTTGAGTACTTAATAAGAATATCCTGGATTTTTTTCTTAAATTGAACCTCTTCAAGACCCCCGACGCACAATGGAATCTTATTGTAAAAAAGGTAGGACTTATACAGGAAACTATTTCCAACCTTACTCAGTCGCACTTTGTAAGGACACAAGTCTCGTTCGTTTCGCGTGTTATGCGAATGAATATCCGTATTTGTTAAAGTAGTAGTGATATTTTTCCGTGCATACATGACACCCCGTATATATGTATATAATCAGCATACATTGTCATTATACCAGATTCGATGAAATACGGTCTACAAGATGTCAGCGATGATATTGTAAACAAATTGCGAATTACTCTATTCTGTAGTCAAAATATTCTTACCGAATTTGCCGCCATTCCCCAGAACATGAGGCCATAACTTTGAAATTGAAATTGGATAGGATGTACAACTCATGATAATTTGTCACAGGCTACAAAATGCGGTAGCCTGTGCTGCCACTGCGTGAATGTCGTATTTTGACTGTTTTTATTTTTTAAATTTTGGGCGCTTAGAAATGGAAAGTGGAGTGCTTCTTCATATCGGTACTATTCAACGTAGCCGACTCCTAGTTATGGAAAAATGACAGGCTAGAAATAAGATAAAAGTAATTTTACTGCGTGAAGTTTGTAACACCCGACGTTTCGGCGACAATGCAACCGCCATCGTCCAGGGTACTCGGGACAACGGCGTCCGGGGTTCAGTCTACCCTGGACTACGGCGGTTGCAATATTGCCACATCGGACGTATGTGCCGAAACGTGAGCATTTGGTATTTTAGTCAAAATATGGTAGAATAAATGTGAAAGTATGTGCAAAAAGGAAATCTGCCCTAGGCGATAAACTCTCTTAAGCCACCTCTGTCTATGTATTTTTTTATTGTTTTGTTAGAAATTAAGGGTTGGTTAAAACCACCAAAATATCTGTGGAATTTGTGTTTCTCAAAGCTGTTTAGTATTGCTCGCAATCTCCTTTGGATGTCATATATGCCTTTTCAATTAATGGTGACGGAAGAACCAGTGACTTTCTTTAAAATACCACGATCTATCTTCTTTATTATTAAACCACCTCTATTTGAACTACTACATTTTGGTATTTTTAACAACATACTTTTTAATGACGATAGATGTATCCGGACGGATATCCTCCACTAGCAACGTTTGTAAATTTGCTTTGCCGTCAAGTGATTTATCCGAGAAGTAGTCCAAAGTAATGGTGGCCTCTCCAGCTGAAAATCTAGCAAGTCCACGGTTAAGATCTCTCATCGGAGAGCTCAAGATTTCGTCTACATCTGAGAAAAGCTTCAATTCAATGCCGTCTAAGGTGAACCTGAAAAAAAATAATCGTAATATATAGTTACGCTGATCACTGACTCACTGACTGAAAATGTAATGCTGTAGCGTAACACTGTAGACGTTGCGTAAGGCTGGGTGGCTGCTGGGCGGGAAAGGAGGTGGGTGGAAGGATTTGGGGGGAAGGTTGATAGGGAGGGTAAGGGAAGGGGGGCAGTGGGGGACAGGGGAGGGGCAGTAGGGGGGCCTGTAACGTTCGAAATTCAATCTATTTGACGGGCGCCTCAGGCGGGCTACAACCAACTAGTTAAAGATAAGACACACATCACTAGGTGGAAGTATTGTACATCACGTAGTTTTCCAAATAGTAAAAAAGTAGCTTATTCCATCTACCTCTACAAAGCAAAAAAGCAGTCTGCATAATATCAATGACATCTTTGGATTCCGTCACGGTATTCGACTGTCATAAACCTATCTGTTTTCACAGACTATGTGGCAAACACCCTCGATGAGCCAGGAGGCCAACAAGTTGATGCCACCTACTTTGATTTCAGTAAGGTTTTCGACTGGATCGATAATGATGTGTTTTGAGACAACTATCTTCTTTCGGTTATTCTGAAAAGCTTCTCTTATTCTTTGCTAACTATTTCAAAGATCGTCAACAGTTTGTCTTGTACAATGGGTTCACATCGTCCCCTTATTTTACTAGGTCGGGCGTTACTCAAGGATCGAACTTGGGTCCAAACCTCGAAGCCGTTACTGGTTTGTCATTTTCTAGTCCGTGCAATGGATAGAGGCTAATGGCCTCTCTGATGTTTGGAGGACGTTATCATGGCGGTAGGAATATTGTCCTCTCTCAAGCAGTATTTTTCATCTACATAGCAAGGCTCCTTGCACGACGGGCATAGTTTATTTGTAGATTTCCCCCAGTGGGCTAAGTTACTTGATCAGAGAGAGTAAGTTGGAATGCGTTTAGGTAAAACTTGAGCAGCTCAGGGGACCAGTTGTATATTATGGAAAAATCGCTACGCCTGCTGCCGTATACTTTCCTATACTGGCATAAGGAAACACTGTCCATCGTATAACCACAAAAATGATTTAAGTCGTCTACAGACATATTACAAAGGTAGAACGTCACAGAATGAGACAGCCTATCACTGCGGCATGTGCATTTTCAACACTGCATACACAAATGTACTACACCCCTTGATGTCGTTTAGCAATACGGTCAGTCCGCTAGTGCCATTTCCCGGAGATCCTAGATCTAGATGATACGACACAATGCTTTCAACTGTTGTATGGGATTTGGTAGTTCTAATCTGCGGCGGTAAATGGTCAGATCACAGTGCGCCAATGTGTTAAAAACAAACTACGAATCCAAAATGACTGACAATTCTTGCCTTGAGTTGCACGTGCAATTCTACAATTCTATTGCGAAATTCTACTGCATACTTTTTGATCACACTAAGTATAATGTATAAACCTACCTGAAAGATGCTTCTTTTCTGACTGGTTCCGTTTGAGCAAAGAATGCTTGTAATTTCTTCACAGAATTATCCGCAGGATTAGGATCTTCAACTGGCGATATCGAACTGTATGTCACATTATCTACAAAAGGTCAAGATATCATAATACGATCATCAAAATTAATGTAAAAAATAAAATTGTAAGACTTAAAACTTACTAAGATATCTGCCTTCGGACCAGTTATCGTTCCAAACAGCTAGAATTATGCTGAGGTCTCTTTGTCCGAGGTTTATTACAATGGTGTCCATTACGCCGTCTACTTCACAGAGAAGAATATCACGATGGAAGGCTCCCGAAGCTCCCAAGCCCTGCGCCGTATGGTATTGAAGTAAACGTCTTGCATCCAGACGAACTGAGATAGGCTCTAATATTGGCTCCTGGAAAGTGACAATAAGTTTTTGAAATGGTTGTTATGGTGGTTTATTTATTTTATTTATTTAATAATACAAATATGTATGGCTAACATGACACGTTGCCTCATATTAAAATTACAAGAGTATAAAAAGTCTGTTTGAAAAACCGATGAGGCCTATCTTATAGAGTAAAATGTTGATGTCAGTATGGTTGAATGGTTTGAAAAAAATCAAGATATGCAGCGTCCACTTGGCTGCCGGAATCAAGAGATTCGTAACAAAATTTGTAAAAATCATCAAATTTGTCATCGTAGATCGACAATGGAGAAAACCATGTTGACAACTGCTTGTAAGGCTTTATTTGGATGTATATATTTCCTTGTAAGGTATTTTTAAATAGTTAGGCAGCGGTGAATAATATAGCTTCTGGTATGTAGTTGTTGACCCGTGTTGTTCTTGGCTAGTTGTCAATATCATTAATTCTGGAAATGTGAATTCATTGACGTTGTCCGGACTCAATAAAGAAGCGGGTGAAATATTTAATAGAGGATTGCTAGGGCGATAAACTCTTATTTTGTGAACTCTTATAGAGTGATTGTATTGACTGATCATGAGTGATTATATTCATGATATTAGTTGACATTATTTTTTATGTTTTCTTCTGCATTAGTGATATATGAGTCAAAACATTGCTTAGATTTTATTTTGACTTTTGTTCTTAGTTTTCTAATTGTTTCAAAGTTTAGTTTAACTCCATAACGCTTCCATGCTTTATGATATTTGTGTTTTTGGTTGATATAATGGATTTAATCTCTTGCATACCTACCACATGGGGTAATGGCGTTGCCGTTGACCCGTCCATTTTTTCTTTGATACACACTACTCAAACACGTTATCGAGTGTATCGTAAAAATACTTGACTGTCTTATTTGTGTCATTAAAACTAAGCACACGATGCTAATCCTACAGTGGGGTTCCTCTACTTAATAGGTGGTAATCACACTTAGGGCGTTCCAGTCAGTTCTCCTATTAATGTTACTTGGTGCTATCTGCATGGGGTGCTTGTTAGTGGCATATGTTATTTATATATCCAACTTCGGATGGTACTTGTCCTCTGACACGAATGGGAGGAATACCCACTCCTACCAGAAGTGCCATCAGCACAGGATCCATCATATTATTATTTAAATTTACAATGTATTATTTTGGTATAAATTAATTTTGGGATGTGACATATTTGAAATGTTAGAGGCGTTCCTTGCTTCTCACGCTTTTCAAATTGAAGTCGCTAACAATTACTAGATTTTTGTGTTGTAATACTGCATGTAATGATTCTAGTTTGATATTATTGTTGTTGGTGCATCTGGTGGTATACAGATCGTCATGGAAAGTCGGTTGTTTTTTTTTCAACCATATGTCCATTAATATCAACTATCCTTCATCGACCTGTTTTGGAAATATTTACAATGCAAGATTTCCTATTTATTCATGTAAAATGACTACATATTTACTTTTCGACTACGATCAACTGGTGCATCACATGGACACGCCAACAATAGATGACCAACCAATAGCTGGTCGAGGCATCTTGCGCTCGGGCACTGGCAATCACATTGGCAAAAAAATCTGCTATGTATATAGTGACGTTAGGCACCGCACAGCAATGACTCGGCGATGTGTAAGAAATAAGGACGGTTTATATGCCCAAATGCTAATTTTTTTGTTCATTTTGGTGATGTCTAAAAATAAAAACATAATACTAATTTGTGTTCTATAACATGCATAGAAGCTGCACTGTGAAAAAAGCCCTCTGATCCATGCCACCCTGTATATATCGTGCATATATAAATTTGCGTGCTATCCTTCAGCTTGATTCTTAGCCAAAGATATTCGTCAAATGTCTCAAATGATTGTATTCATTCTGATTCTATAGAAGTGTCGATGGCCACAAAAACTCTCCTCCGCCCAATTTTCAACTTTGGCATCAATATCGATCTTTTCTGATTACATTAAAATTTCTGCTGAATAGCTCACCATCATTCACGGAGTCATTCAAGTAAGTTTCATTGAGTATTAAGATTATGTCGCTTTGAGTATAAGTCAGATTCTGGCGAAATGTATGCGTTTTGGACCGCAATCCTCTAACATTTTCGTAATAAACATTATTTTTTTATTAACACATGGGAGAGTATAAATTAAGTGCTTCGGAATGCTTACATTTGTGCTCCATATTTCAATTCTCAGTTCTTCGTCTGTAAACCCTGGTATCAAAACAGAATACTTTCGATGTTAGGTATTTAAACCAAGCTGGACAAGGTATAGGTCGATATGGGGGAAACGTAAGTAGTATTAACTACATACCTGCACTTCCAAAGACCCGCCTAGTGTCATCACAGCTCTGCACAATGTGACGTTATCCAGTTTCAGCAGTACGTTATCCAGGACTGGGCTGGATAGATGCGCCCCGGATGGCGAAATGGACCGCTGCGGTGAGTTGTAAACATTCACTTCTTTAAAGAAGTTCTCCACTGTCATATCGCCCATATTGCAAACGATCAAGTTGGGCGATGAGGTCTTTTGGGGTAGAAGAAGAGTGGGAGCGTGTATCTCTATGGATAGATGCAATCTCGTATTCCACGTTTTCATCGTACCGAGCTGGGATTCAACTTCTCTCTCGGCATGGTGGACCGCCTCGACCGCAAGTGCTGGTGATATTAGAGGCTCGATAAAGTGCTGTAACAAAATAATAATAAATCATACTTTAAAATTTTCTTCAAAATGGTGAGCTGTGTTTTGCTGATAATGCTCCCTGATGGAAAAGAGCAAAATGCCCAACCACCAGCTAAGAAGAGATTGCTTATGCGGCATCCTACGTAGGCGAACTCATTGCAAACGTGGTGCGGCGCGGCAAGACGTGAATATCACATGATCAACGCGTAGCCGTGCGAAGCGGCAACGCTGTCCTGCGCGAACGGGCCACTCGGCGAATTCAGGCGATCAACCGCCCATCCAGTTGGTATAATATATTTACCATGAACAGACGGAAAGATTTTTTAATTGAAAACTAGTACCTAAAATATCAAATATTGAAGAAATGTCTACGACAAAGAAATGACACTAATATTGTGTATTTAGAAAGGCATACTCATGGAGATTTTCACCAGTCCGCTATTGCTCGAAGGTATGCCTTCATAAATCGGTATTTCAATTTAAGTTGTCGATAACAAACGGATTTAATCACAGTTGATAGTTCTTCCGACGACGCACACGCCTATTTGCCAAGGCCTCGGCGGCAAACAGCCTATCCATGACTTCCAAGTCCTCAATTTCTCTAAATCATTTCAGCGCCTCGCGAAACTCTTTCATATCGTTTGATTTTAATGAATTAATTGGAAATCTGACAGATCGCAACGAAAAGGTTACGTTGACGTTCAAACCAGAACGCAACCAGACATCAAAATATCAGCTGTTTGACTGTCCGCCATTTTTTTCGCCTAAAATGCCCTTAAACTAGCACCGTCTAGTAGTTAATGGCATTTTAACATCCATACATTGCAAAACCCTATTCAACGGATAGTCAACGCTTCGTTAGCTTAAAATGCATTTATTTCTCAGATTATTTTTTAAACAGCCGTTTTACTCGTTGTTTAAACTTAAAATACGTTTATTTCTAAGGCTGTAAATTATTAAAGAACACAAAATATTCTCACAACACAAAGAAAACAAAAAAGAAAAAAAATGCAAAATAGAATTTTAAATTTAGAGGTAAGGCCCCTTTGTGTGTGTATGTAGAGGTTGGTTTATTGGTGTTGGTTAGTGTTGAATGATTGAGTGGACATGTGCAAGTGTGTGAGTGAAATTGGGAATGCGTGATGTTAACTCAATTCACTTTTTCTCTAGCTGCTCTTTATCTTTTCGTCGTACCTCCTTTAATAAAGAATCGATTACTGTGTTCAATCTACCAATCTAAGTTTCTTTAACAATTTTTTGAAAATGAACGTTGAAGGTGCATACCTAACAGAGTGTAGGAGCTGATTCCATACATGATCGTAAGGATCCGAAGTATCGTAAGAATCGTAAAAAAATATGTGTAAACAGAAAAGTAATGTAACGAAAAGGCGAGAGTGTTATCCCAAATTGATCGAAGTGGAAGACCGTAGCCTCCCAAAAGGTAGAATTTCTCCTTGAGATAGGAGGGTGAAGTATTGAGGATGTTACTGGTGTTATTGACAAAGTGGGAGTACTGCACATAGTATCCTACGTTAGGTGGCTGCAGGACCTGTAGGCAAGAAAGTCCCATCGTTGGCAGATTAGTGCCACAGTAAGAGACATTTAACGAGTCGATACAACTACTGGCCTATGCTGATTATATCGATATCATTGCAAGCTCTTCACAACTCCACGAGGAAACTTTTGACGGGCTATATAGTCTGATGTATGCTGGGCGTTTGTCTGTTTGTTCATCCGTCCGTCCAAAGCCTTCCCGTGGTCCGATATTAACTAAATTTGGTATGCAGCCTGCCTGGGTGACCCTGAGCACTAGTAGGCGGCAGCAAATTCGATCCGAGTCGCGCAGGTGCTGCTGCAGGTGCATCCTGGTTTACTTGGCATGCAGGAGGATCTGATCAATAAGTAGAGCAAGCATAGCGTATATCAGGGATGTTACGAATGTCTTATTTTTCACATTCGCGAATGCGATGTTTAGGAATAACATTAAAACAAACTTTAATCAACTTAAGTTATCATTTTTATTACTTACAATAGGAATATTAAAAATTAATAGGCAATAAACCAGGGTTATATACTGTAATTGTTTTGTTTTACTCGTATTTAATCAAAGTTCAACAGAGGCATATTATATTTCAGAAAAAGCAACTTTGCCGCCTATTCTTCCATGAGGTGATTTTAAAGGGGCTCAAATATGCCGTATATAGGTATTTTTGGAATCGTAGTGATGTGAAAAACTGGTTGGAATAGGTTTTAAGCCATTTTGGATAAGTCAGGGATTACCAATCACAGGATGCGCCAAAATTGCCGATGTATATCACTACTTTTCCTGTCATTTATCATGAAACAGAGCAGCAAGACATATGAGACTGAAGATACAATAGGAGAAAATCAAATATATGTCTGCCCATGTTGAAAGAGTGAACACAGCTCTAATTTTTGTTGTTGGCCGCAGTATCTTTGAATCTGTTAAGAAATGCACAAACCTCAGCTCATTAATTTCCAGCAACAACAACACCAGTTTAGAAGTGAAATTACATTTAATGGCTGCAAATAAGTGTTACTTCCGACTTCAGTCTCAAACAAAATCTCATCTGCTATCCTGAAGGACGAAGGCAACCTTCTACAATTTTAACTTACGCTGCAGAAACATGGATTTGCACCAAAGCGGATAAAAATACACTAGATATCTTTGAATGTATCGTGAAAAATAGTCTGCAATATCTTCAGTGCTGTGTAGGAGTATTTTGTGACAAACAAAAAATTGTATAACCTGTATACATGGGGTCTCATGTCTCGTCCCGACTCATGGCTCAACGCCTATCCGGCAGCCTCCTCGAAGAGGAACAAAACCGGTGAACCCGCTGTGCATGGCGGCTGATCTGGGAGAAGACCTCGGGCGGCCCTGGATGTCGGAGCATTGGTCGGCATGCCGCCCTCTGCTTAGCAACCATCATGAAGAGGGGGCCTCCACTCTTGGATATATGCGATGATTGATTGGTCTGACCGTTCGTAAGAAAGCAGGGGTAGTTAGATACCTTAAGCTATTTATCCTTAGAAATGATACGTTGGCCATCCGATCTCAGGTGGAAAGCCGAGTAAAGGGCACCTTGGATCCGCGACATATTCCATTGAGGAATTGCCGCTTACTTAAGGTAGAAGACCACACAAGCGACGTCGAACCTGTCACTAGATGGGAGGTCGGGGTAATCTGACCACATCTGGGAGTGAGTGCGCGAGGATGCCCCACTGGTCTTGAAAATTCCCAGTGCCTTGCGGTGAGGAGTTGAACTCTCACAGGCTGAGGTGGAACTGGATAAGTGGATCGTCGTCGTCCACAAAGTCCTTGCATTTGTCTCTGGGCGAGAAAATGATAGAATTTATTATAACGTTCAGGGTCGGCAAGTTCGCCCATAGCATGTGACACCTTCCAATATTTAACCTGTATGACAATGTACACGTGTGAGATTTCTAAAAATTGGAAGGCATCGGGCACGGGAAAACAATGGCAAACAAACAGCCGTTAAAACCCATTCTTTGTGGAATTTGTAGGTGTACTTCTGACATAATTGTAGGGCTGAACCATTGTTGTTTTCCCTAAAAAATGTGTCTTTCAAATTTTGCATTTTATAAATGATGAGTCTTTTACAATTAGCAATTAGATGGAAATGATTCTTTCATTTCCACGATTTGCGGTTGATGTAAATTGTTTCTATTAATTGCCGATGACAACAAATTACATATTCTCAGAAAAACACTAGTGTCACGAATCGCCACAGGTGGAATGGAAGAAGATTCCTAACGAAGCCAAGACTCGTAATGAATCGTAGTGCTAATAATTATGACTAAGCTTGTGAAAGATAGGTCGCCGAAGATTCACCTGAGTTGTAAGAAGAAACAAAGTTATTGTTGTACCTGCAAATCAACTACGATCCTGTACAAAAGAACCATATGAAATCTCCCTATGTATAGCCGCAGTGATCCATCCGATTTCACATTGTCTTCGTTTGCAGAGAGCATTCCAGAGTTGGAGTCTTTATGATATATTCTAGGTGAATGGCGAACATATTTCATTTCAAATACTTTATCCTCATCAAGCCAAAGGAGCTGAAAAATCAAACAAAAAATATTACAAATGATCATATCAGACATTTTTTTTTACCAGATGCAGGCTATATTCGGCCTAGTTGGGTATGAGATGTGCATGATCATTTCAATGTGGGACGTCGTTTGCTTTGCACCATTACCTAGTATAACCAGTGTATGTATTTCCGTCGTTATATGAATAAAATAAATAAATAAATAAAAATAACAAATGCCGGTGATTGTGGTTATATTCAGAAAATAATCAATTAGTATTATTCACTCAGCATCCCAGAAAATGGAGGCCATGATCAAAGTGCCGGCAAGGCACTAAGTGCAGCCTTAAATTTAAGAAGCACTCGATTTCGACGTCGTTGCCACTGCATGCTTTGCAGTATCAAAGTTTATTGTTAAATTACTTGTTTTCTGCCTGTCTTTTTTCTTTCTGTTTCATGTTTTCAATTCACGGGAACGCTGAGGACATGAAAACAAAGACAGAAGAAATTAAATATTCTTGAATTATATAGAATCTTAATTGTATTTGACAATAATAGTACCAAAAAAGTGGTCACTGGTCTTCTTTGGCGGTTCTTTCCAGTGGAATCTTACTTGTAGAATTCTCCGTGAAGAAAATCAGAAAATAAGTATACTATTATTGTATTTTGATGTTAAGTGTGTGTATGTAATATATTTACACTGAATAAACTAATCTGAATCTGAATATCCATATTCATCCCATATCACGTGACAGAAATAATTTTCCGAATGGACCATGCACCTATCGAGAAATTCATTCGCAATCACCCAGATATGCAATTTTTCAAGCAAGATTTGTAATACACTTTCAGTTGAGATGTTTAGGATCTCGGTAAATTGTTTCTTAGTAAACTGATTGTTCTCCAAGATAATAAAAAAAAAGTTTTATTTGCAGTTAATAATTAAAGAAAAAACAATAAAAATAATTAAACAAAATTATGTACCTTACAATTTTTAAAAATAATAAAAACAAAGGCTGCATGATCTCACTACACACACTGCAAATAAGGTGAATCCTTATTAAAAAGACACCTTATCGATAATATGGAGAGAAAAAAGTAAACCATTAAAAATATAAAACTAATTACGTAATACACAAATAGAAACTAGAAGACAGAATGTGGGAATACATTAATTAATCATCATTTAAAAGAGCTGTCTTAAATGCTTTTTTAAAAGATGGTAAAGATAGTTTACATAAATCCGCTCCCAGGTGATTCCATACATTAACTGAACAGTAAGAGCAACTTCCCTGGAAGCTAGACTTTGTATGCTTTGTATGATAAGAAAAGCATCACCAAACCAGCACTTCCTAGCGATAAGATATCTAGGTTCTTTGAATCCGACTATCTTCAAAACGTAAGAGGCTAGATGGATTTTTCTCCACTGTCTCATATTTAGTATAGGTGCTCGCTTGAGAAATGGGGAAACATGATATCGAGGAGGTATAGTGAAACAAAATCTAACACAGGCGTTTTTAAGTATTTGCAGTCTCTGCTCAGTTTTCTGTCTTACAATCTGTAAACAGAAATGTATGAATTCATACCTTAGGATATAAAGTTAAATCCGACAAGTCGTCGACTGAAAGAGTGTTAAGGAAACACTTGAAAATCATTCTATCGTTTGTTTTAAATACGCAATCACTCTCTAGTCCTGTTATTTTAATCTCCATGATATCCGAATCAAGATGACATAGTTTCGTCTTCAGACTGGATAACCTGTAAGTGAAACAATCGACAGGATTAATTTTAATATGTAATGAAAGGGCTTATAAATTCACTGCAATTATAAAACAAGCAGGAGGAAAACCCAAGGGGTTATCAAATTCGGCCAATATCTAAAAACGTGTATGATATCCTGATACTTAAAGCGCGCGCGTAATCGTTGATATCAGGCGCTCATATGTTGAGAAGCGTAGGGCTGACGTTAGCGCATCACGCGGGGCGTATCCATCAATAAATATCTATCTCGGCCGACACCGCTAGCCGCATCTCGCTCGTTCTCCGGTGGGACGCGCGTCCCTATGCTATATAACGAGTCTCTTTGACGAGTATGATATCCTGATACTTGAAGCACGCATATAATGACACACCTCAATTCATTGTATTTTATTTATTAGAATAAAAAACGAACCATAAGTCGTATAAACCCCAAAATTAACTGGGCTCTGCGCATTAGCCATAACTATCGATCGGTAAAGGTTTTTTAAAAGGGGACAGCATTTTGGTTTTTATGAAAAAGGGGACAGCTGATGCCATTGCTGAACTAATTCAACAAATTACGAAAATGTTAGATAAAGGAGACAAATATATTATATTTCTGGACCTTGCAAATGTGTTTAATACCGTTTTGCAAGATATTTTATTATCAAGGGTATATTAGTATAGTATCTACTGCCCTAAATTATATCAAAGGTAGAAAACAGATCACCGGACTCGAAAGTTACAATAGTGCTGTCGAAAATATGTCTTATGGAGTACCATGGGCAGTGTGTTGGGATTAATTTTATTCCTATTATATATATTAATAATATATTTAAGGTTTCTTTGGGCACAACTATATCCTACAGAGATATTATCGTAGTCATATTTAAAGAAAAAAAAAACTGGAAAGACGTTTTCGACACTGCCAATGAAGGAATGGCATGGATACAAAATTGGCTAAATCACTTAGTAATTGAAATTTACTGCTTTCAGTATTACTGAAAGGGGACAGCCTTTTGATAACCTAGCCATTAAAATACACAATTGTAACAGGAATAATCTGTGTTCGTGTCAATCTTTGCACAAGATAACCGCATTACAATATCTAGGGGTCACAATGAATGAGAATCTGCGATGGGGCGAACAAATCAAGGTTCTGTCGAACAGAGTTAGCAGTCTTGTATATTTTTAAAGGGAACTTAGGACTATTCTTGATATCTGTATTATTGGATGGGGTGGATGCTCAGAGACAGCGATACATCCGATATCGATTGCACAAATAGACATTATTAAAGTCATAATGCGAAAGCCATATACTCATCCAACATAAGACATCATGACTGCGCTTATCTATTTTCATGATATTAAAGAGTCAGCAAAACATCAAAACCAGAATGGCCCTAAATAATAATGTCTGCGCGCCTAGATTGACGGCGCCCTTCAGATAGACACTTTATTGCCCCAAGAATAGATAACTATATAGATTATAAAATTAAGATTATAAAAAAGAAAAATGTTTTAAAATGTGAAATCACAAATTGGATTATTGGAATTGGCAGACCAAAACTGAACGATTACAAATTACGACCTAGATTATTATATTTACATGTTATGTAGAATAAAAATTTGATTATGATAATTGTTTGATTATTATTTATTTTTAAATTAGTAATTAGTAATTATACATTATTAATAT
>JAOPUG010000376.1:20892198-20903254 GCA_027564375.1 Micropterix facetella | reverse complement strand
ATTGAGCCCTGGCCAGTAAGTCGATCAGTGCGTCATACACCCAGGGCCACCCGAGGTATCCTCCCAGATCCGCCGCACAGCGGTTTCAACAGGTTAAGTCCCTCTTCGAGGAGGCTGTCAGATGGGAGTTGAACCGTGAGTCGGAGCGACCAAAGATAACAGAGTTGGTCATCAGGTCAGATATGCTCGGCCCTATTAGGCCCCAAAGTCCCCGTAGGGGGCCTATGGGGACTTTGGGGCCTAATAGGGACTGTGGGCATGTACAATATGTACAATATCGTCAGCAAACATTAAACATTTTTCTGACACGATTACTTTACACAGATCGTTGTCAAAGAGATTGAACAGCAAAGGCCCGAGGTTTGACCCCTGACTCACGCCAGCGCAGATATGGTACACCTTAAAATAAAAATGTCCAAGCTTCACATACTGCCGACTGTCCCTCAAGTAATCAGCAAAAAAATTCAACAGATTACTAGAGAAACCCGTATCAGCGAGTAGTTTGAGCAAGACATCATTCTTCACTCTCTCGAAAGCCTTTTTGAAGTCCAGGTACACCACATCTATCTGTCTTCCTTGGCAAGTGTCCAACTCATTTGCTACATAATATGTAAAGACGTAAAGGTTGGTAGTGGATTAAGACGAAACCCATACTGGGCTTTTGACAGCTTACCGCATACTTGAGTGTAAATATCCCGGTGGAGTACTGTGTCGAATAGTTTAGGGAAGATGGATAACACCGCTATAGGCCTGTAATTATCCACTTTGCCCATGTCACCACTTTTGTGGACGGGTGCGACTCTGGAAACCTTCCACATACAGAGGTACGTTGCAGATTCCAAGGAACAGTTAAAAATATGCATGAGAGACTTTATAAAATCATCTGCACATGCTTTGACAATGTACGGTGAAAGTCCATTGGCGTTGGTAGTTTGCAATTACTTAAAATTTGAAGGCCAAATTGAATATCTGAGTGCGATATTGTGCAAATGCTCACGCAAGAATCGTACGCATCTACACCGGATTCAACGTGAGCGACATCTAAGGTCGTTGCCTTCTGAATAAAAACAGATGAGAAATAATCCACAAAAGCTTCAGCGGCATCGGCACCATAGTATGTAGCCCCATTGTCTTAAACTCAGGGGCACTTCAGGTAGTTGCGCGCTGACTGCGAATGTAATCCCAAAAACGAGAACTGTCCTCAATAATAGGATCCTCAATCCTATGAATAAAATTATCATAGCCGATGTAATACTATATTTGATGCTAGATCTTAATTCAATAAACTTCTCGATGAGAAAGCGAATGGTTACGTTTCCAGCATTTATAATTGTAAGATTTAATTCGAATGTCGCGGATTATATCAGCAGTGAACCAAAGAGGATATGAATACTTCCCGGCCACGGCTTCCCGCATATACTGTGGAATGCAGCTATCGAATATTGTAGAAATTAGCAATGCAATCGTTGACATCGCTAATGCAGTATAAGATGCTCCAATCAAAATGAGAAGAGAGATCAAAATAGTAAATAAAAGTTACCACTTTTGAAATCCGAATTGTTCCTAAACAATGTGGATTCCTAGACGAGAACAGAGAAGATGTTGCTCGAGCGCAACTAAGGATGTACACCGTGGACAGTCACGCACACATTTAAAGGAGGATGATAGCCGACAGAGGCTGCCGACACGCTCACGCTGCCAGGTTGTAAGTTTGACAGCCCAAGGTCCAGGAATCGGCCATTGCTATTGAGGATAGCATTCAGTTGATTAAGCTGGCAGACCGATAAAAAAATAATGAAATAGTTGTTTATTTCCTTAGAAGAACTATGGAGGTTGTAATCTCCAAAGAGATTTACATTTTTTTTATTTGTGATACACAAATTTTCAACGAGGTTGAAAAATGATATGTAGACTGAGTCGGTAGTCTTGAG
The DNA here is from genome assembly GCA_027564375.1 of Micropterix facetella. Taxonomy (NCBI): domain Eukaryota; kingdom Metazoa; phylum Arthropoda; class Insecta; order Lepidoptera; family Micropterigidae; genus Micropterix; species Micropterix facetella. The sequence goes on along the minus strand of JAOPUG010000376.1, from coordinate 20,901,323 downwards.
CGGAAAATAATAAAAAAAAAAAAATAATGGACATGATTTGTATAACGTTTTACACACATCATTTCACGTTCACACTCATATAGTAGAATACTATGCAACTCAATACAAGATTTAATCGCGAGGAGAACTCTGCCACCGAAAGTTCGCCTATCTCTCTAAAAAACTGAATATATTACTGGCGAAAATAACTCAGCGTTGTTTACGCTATCATCGAACCATGTCTCAGTGACAAATATGGCATCTAATTCAAGCAAATGTACGCTGTTGGAAAAATCGATAATTTTCGATTTCAACCCCCGTACATTTTGATAGTGAAATGTCATATAATCGTCGTCCCTCATGCGCTCTGAATAAACTTATTGCAAATCAGAGGTGATGGCATTGTTTGAAGTTGTTTCGTGCGATCGCCAAAATCCCCACAGACTTACAGAGATGTTTCCAGGTCAGAAGGATGGGTTCCTGAAGGTTTCGAATGCTGATTCGAGAACGCCGACTTTAAAAGAGGCGTATGAATGCTCGTTTCGTGTCATCAGTTTTACAACTTCATACGACGTTCCCTCGACGGTCTCCTGCGAAAGCTCCTTCATATCGGAGGCATTGGTATCGGAATGAAAAATCTAAATATGGAAATATTTGATCTTTTCCATAGTCCTGAGTTTAGCGTGCAGTGCGACGGTGCCACATATAACAGAGAATCTAATGTGGCTGCATCATTGAACGTATTCCATTCTGCGACTAAATTGCTCGCGGCGACTATGATAGCCACAGCTGTCGCTTCTCGAATAGTGTGTGCAATTATTATATGGCTGTGTGCGCAAAACTTTTTGTAGGTGCCGCCAGCAGTGACTTTTCTGCAAAGGTGTGAATTGAACAACGCCCTGCCCAAGCGAGTATGAGGTTCAGTGTATGAGGAGTAAGGGAGAACATTGGATTTTTTTTATATGTACCTGAGGGAGACCAAAGAAAACATGAAGGTTTGACGGACGGACAGCGTTGTCCGATGGCTAATTCATTTTCCAGTCATAAATACTGTTAAAAATTGAAAAAAGTGGCAATTTCTTAGAACATTTAACGTATAAGGATATCATATTTGTTTTTCGGTTTTTAACTGCATTATGGTTGAAAATGTGCCAGCAATGCGGCCCGTCCATCAAACCGCCATGTTGTGTTTTTTCTCCCTCAGTTACATATAATAATTATCTATGTTTTCCTCACTCCTCACATACCTAGCTTTATAGGGACGTTTGCTTGGGCGGTGTGTTATTTACTTCACACCTTTCAGAAACAGTCGCCCGCTAGCGGGAGAAAAAAAAAGCAGTGGACGTCCCCTTTATTCATGTTGTGTACATACCATTTAACAATAAAGTAGGCGCTGCTATCTATTATTAAAAAACAAACCTCCCTGCCGACAGATGACAATGGAAATTGTATGCCTGTGTCATAGACCTTAAAGCCATAGGCAATGAAACCATTTAATTTTGTAGATAGCAATGCGTTGGAGGATTGAAAAGGAGGTAGTCGTCGGAAAGGGACAATTCATATGCGCCAATAAAAAATGTCAGACTAGCGAGGATCTCAAATCGTGGGAAGTTAATTTTGCATACGCTGAAGGCGGCCAACGGAAGAACGCTCTCGTCAAATGTAGTAAGTATAAGATTTATACCCCCATTAATTTATTAATATATTTTTGGAATCGTGATGATGCGTGAATAGGTTTTAAACCATTTTCGATAAGCATGCGTTACCAATCGCGGGACGGGCCAAAATTGCCAATATATATATATCGCTATTTTTCCTGTTATTAAACATAAACAAATAGTAGATACCTTATCACTAATAAATGACCAAGGAGAGGATGTTGGGAGAGGCATAGGAAAAGGAAGAAGAACTGGTTAAGCCTGAGATAGCTAAAAGTCTTTGAGGTGAGTCTTGAAATGAAATGCTACCTAAAGTGTTTCTTATATATCTTATGCTGATAGAAAGAATATGTACCTAAGGAAGTGAAGTGGATTTTTTAACAAATTGTCCAAAGTCCATCGGCTGTGGAAATTTAGTACATATTTTGAAAAACTCATATGGTGGATACGAAACAATAGAGCAAGCATATGAACATTTCTCTTTATTTGCAGCTATTTACTGTAGCATAGATAGTCATTCCTGGTATTTGTATAGCATCGGGGTTTCTCCAGTTTGTAGCTGTGTTCATTCATGAGAGACACATCAATTAGTCCATCTAATTTGTAATACAGGAAAAGAAGGATAACTTCTGAAAGATTTGTATTGAATTTATTTTGAAAGGTAGCTTGTTAAATTGTAATTGTCAAGATGTTTGTTTGATAGAAATAATATTAATAAAATTAAATACTTATTAATATTTTATCTGTGTCCCTCTGCATTAAAGCTAGTTACTGTGTTTTTTAATTGTTATTTGATACATGATTTTGACCCTACAATAATAAAAACAAGATATTCAACATCTAATTTTAAACTTTTTAGTGTCATTTATTAACTTTTATTATTAATAACTAATATTAATAATAACTAATATTTTGATCTACATATACATCTACATATACATTTTTTTTCAATTTCTATCTGAAAATTGATATTGAGGAATCAATTGGGGCATGTTTAAAAATTATTCAATTAATATTTCCTAAGTTAGACAAAAAAATAGAATCATATAGGGGAAATGTGAAACAGTTTTAATTAAATTTGTCACCACTGTCTCGCCACACTCGTCATTTGTCTGCGTTGGGCACAGAGCAGTAAACTGCTCCTGGTGTTGAGGTCGTCACTATTAAAAGTAAGTAGTACTTGAGCAACACAACGCTGAGTGCCACCTCAGGTGGCGATAGATGACGATGCACTATGGGAATTATTCCCTATTGACCATGCGGAATGCATAGGTATTCTGTGCTACGGAAGTTGTTTGTTCAATCTACAGAGGTGACGCAGCGGAAGTTACGAAAATTTTACTTGGTTCTTTAAAGATTCTATACTTAAAGGAGAAAACTTATATTATTTTGATATATTGTAAGTAATTAAATATTGCACAATATACTAATACAACTGTTATTAAAATCATGATTTACAAAATAGGAGTAGGTAGGTAGTCACAAAGTAGGCAGTAGGTAGGTTAAACGGTAATAAATATCCTTCTCATGTTCCCGAATCACGCACAACTATTTAACTTTTCACATAACAAGGTGCAACGCAAACTATGGGGCCAATTCCTTATTGCCACATGCTATACATACAATGTAGAGTTTAACGAAATAGACATATTTGACCAACACATTAATCGATCTTTCGTTGAGGTATGAGAAAAGATAAAGAAAAGCTGGAGATAAGATTGAATTGAGTTAGCATCGCGCATTCCCAAATTTACACCATACAGTTACTCACACACACATGCATATATATGCTGAATTATTCAACATAAACCAACACCAATAAACCAACATACACATACACACACACATCAACCTTACCTGTACATTTATAAATCTTTTTTGTATTCTTTCTTCTTCTTCTTCTTGTATTCTTTTTGGTTTTCTTTGTTTTATGAGAATATTTTGTGTTCCTTAATAATATATTGTTTATAATTTTAAACATCGTTGGCTTTGATATAGTTAACGATTATGTTTATATTTGATTGATATGCTATATGTTTTTAACAAAAATAAATAAATAAATATTCTGAAATAAATTTATTGAAACTCTTCATGAAGTCCTAAAATTGCCCAAATCATGCCAGGCCTACCATTAACTCCCAAGGAGTTCCTGTAAACAAACTTGTATACCGTCTGCTTCCTCACCAGGTAAATGACAACACATATTTTATTGGAACTACTTACCGGGAAAATTAAAATCATCTCAAACATGACAACAGTTTCATTCACCACTGAGAAGTTCCATCACACGTTTTCTACATATTTCTAAACTGAATCTGTAATAAATCAGTGGAATCTTTATTTTTTTTTATACTTTGTCATATGATGTTGAATTGCACTTGTATTGCATACAGGTAGTGCACATAACACCCATATTCTTAACAAATGATTAAATCAATAAACTAGACTTGGATAATATTAATATATCGAAATTGCAATGCTCCATACTTCCAATACTTTCTTCCAAGCGTTGCAAGGCACACTGTAACTCCTCCCTCGTCTCATACTGTGCCGCACGATTGCCTAGTCTCAGGCGCAAGCTGGCATATTTTATCCTGTGCTAATACTGATTTTTGTTTTCAATGTTTTCGAGATGAAAACATAATTAAAATTGCTTTTGCACTCTTTTTTTAATAAAACATAAGATTTTGGCAGCATTTTACATCGATTATTTTTCTAAGAGTCACATCTTTTGTAATCTATTTTCTAGGACTGTGTCTGGACTGTTCGAACAAACTTAATTACCACTCGAAGAAAAGAGAAGTAAAGCGGCTATCGAAGAAGCACAAACGTAGACACAGGAGGAAAAGTAAGGATGAGAAAAACGAGTCGGCCGATGAGCCTGTTGACGAAATCATTCCTGATCAACCATCAACATCGTCCGCAGCGAAGGAGGATAACGATGATGATCCATGGAAGAAAGGTATATTTCCACTTGTTAAGTTCGGACTTAACCTGAAGAGTGTCCCGACAAAGAGGGTTTTTTATCACAGGATCATCTTAAGTCTGGCGAATGTCTGGCACACCGGTGCACTCCGAGGGACTGTGCAGATTAAATCCTAAATTAGTGCAATTCTATAAGCGAATAGACTTATATTCAGATAGCTGTTCAATGCTACAATCACTTAAGAAGCAGACTTAGATTGTCAATGCTGCAGGTGAACCGAACTAGGCTCTAAGAATATTATGTCATTATAACATTGTCGTGTTTTCACCCTGAGATGAGTCACAAAGGTTTTGGGATGTAAACAATCTACAGATCTAGTTACACTACTACCCAGCAGAAAGCTATCTCAGCGTGGGCACTTGCAATCTAGTGGGGGCTGCCTTGCTAGGAAGGCCTACTCTATCCACTGGAGTGGTCACCGTTCGAGGTTAATCGCGAGAACCTTTAACAAGTGTAAGTAATTACAGCTCGAGGCGCTCTTTGCCCCAATTTCACTGGGGTTAGAAGGTCAACAGGCTATTTTAATGGTAGATGATACTAAGGTAAACAACTACTCCACTGTCTTAGGAAACTACGTTTCCAGACACCCCAGGTAATAAATACAACACGGCCCTGCAGTTGCACGGCCAGGGCTTGCCTGAGGTAATTATTTCATTCAATTCACCTCTTCGAGGAGGATCCGAGTTGGGAGCTGAAACATGAGTCGAACTAGGAAACTAGAACGTCGGTTGGCAACAGGTCGATCGCGATCGATTTGTTATTTATTCGGTTGCTAAAAGATTTTTGTAAATATTATTGTTAATGTATTAATTATTAAAAATATTTTTTTCTTATGGTTGCCCTTTAGGTTTCCTGAAATTTTCAACATTTATCACTCTGATGACTGAAGCTTAGAGATATATATAATTTGGCTCGTAAAATATTTTTGAACCCTATTCTTTGTAGCAATACCCCTTGCATAGCTAGACATATTTTGGCTGGCTGAAAGACAGCCTTAGACCAAAGACGCTATACTTACTGCCATGACAAAGTCCTTGCTGTTATGCTCGAGGTAATTAACCTCTCAGTCAGTGGCACGATTTCCGTATGTCAAATTCTTCGACTTCGAAGGGAGGAGTGAACGGGCGGTAAGGGGCAAGCTCACATGTGGAAGACAGCTTTCCTAAACCTACCACAACCGGTATTTAGACAGGAGTCCATCGCTCACCTCCCAGAAGTGTAACGATAGTATTATGATGGGCCCGACTTCGGTCGGGAAATTCCATTGCAGCGCTGTTTGTATTTACTATTTGCACATAGTTTTTCTTCTTGTAAATTAAGTTGCTTACAAATTTTAAAAATCTCATCCATCGTCCATTTGCATACCTCTCCTTTGTAAATAGATGAGTGATGTTTCAATGATGGGCCAATAATTATACTCCCCTTTATAAAAAATCTTAGATTTCAATCAATGCTTACCTCTATTTTTGTAAGATTATTGGAAATCTTCGGGCGCCAAATCAGCACCATCGCGGATCCACACATAAAAACGCTACATTGGTGCTTGCGGTAGAACTTCCCCTGACGATATTAAAAACCCACCCTTATTTTCCCGGCCCTAAAAATCCTGTCTGTCCGAGAAAACCTGGACGGATGGGGCAACCCTACTTGCACATAATAAAATGAAAGCATGGGCCCAATTTAATCTGATTTGAGATGCTTCTCGCCACCCGCCGGCTGTTTTACGCGACATTTATAAACTGAGAGGGGACTGGTAATTCCGTGGTACATTCATCTGCATTTTTTTCTTTTCCAGGTAACGAGCCAGAAGAAAAATCCCGCGAGGAGGAATTTGAAGAATACTTAGAAGATCTACTCCTTTAAAACTGTACAATGAAACAAAAGCATATACAAAGAAATTTAATTATACGCTTGTACTCTAAATATACGTAAAATCACGAATGTATCATTAATCACTATGCGTTATTATACTCGTATTTCGATGTATGATTTAGAAATAATTACAGGACCTAGTCTACAAGGCTTTAAGTCTTGAATAAGTTTAAAAAAAACAAGATGTTTTTAAACTGATGTCATTATTAAACAAATAATGTAATTAAATAAAACTCTGAACAATAACAAAACAAAACAAAAATGCTTCAAGACTATATGATTCGCGGGGATCCTGTACTTGACATTGCTTATGGTTAGGCGACCCATCGCGTAACTTTATTAGTACCGTTAAACATAATATAATTTCACATTAAAAAATATACATACTCATGGCAAGTATCAATAATGTCAAAACTATAATAGAAACATCTGAAAATATGCAATGCCACATTTTTTGGAAATAGGAAATCGCATCCTACGACTACAGAATATAAAAAAAAGAAGTTTTCAGAAATGCACTGATTGGAAGTGGCCATATCGTTGATTATTCGTTGCTTTTGATGGCGGCAACTGGGGGACTACCATGCTCTTCTTCATCGGAGCAGTCTTCGTCGTGAGTGTGGGTTAGGCGTCGTGGGGTCTCGGGACGAACGTGCGGCACCTATAATTAAAAAAAAAAAATCATTTATTTCATTTATTTACCCAAAACTTCAATTCTATCGCATTTCAATTTTTAACTTTAAGCAATTTTAAATCGAGTTTAGTTATTATAAAACGTGCTAACCATTTCATTATATTTATATTATGTATGTAAATAACAAATATATTTTAAACGTTATAATTATGACAAACGAATTTTACCGTAGGTATGCGATAACGAAAGCGGTCAGAATTACATTTTTGTATCAACAAGCCTAAGAGTAGAATGATAGATTTAGATATATTAGATCTGTTTCACATAATTGTTGATTTATGTAAAAACCTTGATAGTTTTATATAAGCTTTTGCTATATTATGCTGTTATTTTTCTAATAATTGGTATTCGAATACCGATTCGAAATTATGTTTTTGAGCAATATTTTGCAGAAACGAGGGAAATGAGGGATTCTTATGGTTTGATATGAAGTAATCTCCTAAGGTAAGTGTCCACAAGTCCATATCGTACACATCGGATGGATTGTATCAAGCTGATTTTAGAATTATTTCCTACAAGTGTCATACAAGTGCATCCACTGATCCGCAGCGGATGGACCGCACGCATTGGCTCGTCGGTAATGCCGACGCGATTACTAGGAGGGGCAACTATTCTAATGCGTGCCGATGACGTCATACGGATTGGCGCTCAGTAGACTCGCCCGCCCGCGACGGTCGCCATTTTGTTGCATTTCGTTCCGATACTGTCGATGGGCGTTTGTTATTATTAATTTGTGTGTAGATCATTGGCATCGCACGGCTAATTATAATCCGATTGCAAATGGTCATCGCGTCGGCAATCTGATTGCTGCGGATACAGTCGACGTACTACCACAAACTAAACCGTTTGATACGATTCTTCCGTTGCGTACGTTGCGGACCGGTTAACGCTTACCTTTATATGCATGATTTCAGTCCTTGTGGCATTTTTTCCCCACAAGATCAAAACTCATTTGAAAGGGAATCGTTCTGGTACTGTTCATAATAACATCTACAGGAGCGCAACTGAGGAGCTGAAGGCGGTTGCGATTGAAGAATTACCGCATTGCTACGAAGATTGGAAACAATGCCTTCACCGATGTATAGCTGCCCAAGAAGACTACTTTCGAGAGGATAATATTGAATTAAAAAAATAACAAAACAAATTAAAATTATTGCAAAAATAAATCTGTCTACTTATCTGTCACAACCCGTATAACAGCGTGATACAAAACCCACTCACCTGAAACTGGGATGGCCTGCAGCGCCATCTACACTAAGCGCGTGCCGGCATAATCGAAACCGAACAGCGCGCGATCGGTGTCCGGCCGCCACTACTGCAAATGGAGCTGCCGCTGTTCTCTGACCCTCGTTCGGCGTCGGCGACGGTTGGCCGCTGCTGATCACGCACAAATCTGGTGCAGATTCGCTGCGCCGCAAACTCGCACTGATTGAATGCCGCCTGAAGTATAATAAGTAGGGCAAATATAGCTAAAACCTTGTTTTTGTCTATTCGGCAAATGGGCAAAACCACATACGGGATGAGATACGATATATCTGGAAAGTAGGTATCTGGAACTGGCCATTTGCGTTAAATATATTAAAAAAGTAATTCCTATTTTTGAACATGGAACTCTTTTCTTAAGAATCCTTTTTATTTTTTATTTTTTACGTCTACCATTTGATTTTTCTTTGTGGTGCCATCTTGAAAATGGCGTGTTTACCTAACGATAAATTTAAGACGAAAAGTTGCCAAAGACTTCAATTAACATTTGGAAATGAAGCCTTATCCCGTACCTCTTTGTAGTCCCGGGCCACAATGGCTACGTGGAGTCTGGGCTATAAAGGCCGTTATATTTTGGTCGGCCCAGTTTGCGGAGCAGCTCCTATTCAGGAGCCTCCCAGAAGAGGGACCAACCCGGTGAACCCTATGTGCGGCTGATCCAGGGACGGGAACT
>JAOPUG010000376.1:20875234-20885661 GCA_027564375.1 Micropterix facetella | reverse complement strand
TTTCTTGGAGCCATCTGTGTACCAGATATGGCTTCCCTCTTCGACGTACATTTGGTCGTTGTTCCATTTGTCTCTAGGAGGTATTTCTACTGTGTACAGTTTAGTAAAATGACATTCGGTGTATGTGTCATCAGTGGGCATGCTAAGGGTTCTATTTTCAAAAACCCAGGCCTTTAGTTTGGTTAATGCTTGAGAGCGCCATTTTGGCCTGTTTAGCGTGCATATTCTGTAGACGCACTGCTTGGCCTCCTTTTGCACCTGCAAATGGAGTGGTATAATATCCAGCAGTGCATCTAGGCCCCCCCCTACATAATACCATAATCTGCGACCATAGATAGTCTTATATTTTTTCAAATTTGAAAAGACTTACTTGTACACCTCTCCCAGATTAACGTCCAGCGCTTGCAATTCTGCGAAAAGATTGCACTTATCAGTCCACACGTGGAGTTCCTGCACGAGCTCCGGAACAACCAAGAACGTTCTCCATCCTCGAATCTTCTTTGATTTCAAAATGTCACCGAAGATATGGTCTCCGACATACAGCACATCCTTGCCTTTCGCTTTGATCAATTTCGTGAAGACATCACAGGAACCTAAAGTATGAATAAAATACAAATTTGGTTTGTCTGGTTACTGATTATGGTCGAGCTTTTGAATTTATGAGAAAAAGCCTTATTTTTAGAATTTTTCAGATTTGCTTGGTAATACCATAGATACACAGGGAGGTAGAAAATTTATCATCGGCCAAACCACAGTTAGCGCTATGATTATAAAATAAATATGTTTTTTCAATTTGGAATCGTCATGAAATGACAACCAAGTATCGACCTCTATCGACCTCTATCGACCTCTATTAGTACACTGGACTAGGTATAAACAAAAGTCGTAATGAGGCAATTTGATTGTCGCCATTTTGGCAATGTGAGCAGTAGTGAGCGTCCACGGAATTAATGTAATGTGACAAAATAAGTCGATAAAAAGTTCGATAGATTAAGTTGCATATAGCCTATCCAGCTGAACTTCCCCCCCCCCCCTGCATATCTACATTCAACAGGCGGCGAGAGCCACCATGTACATACTATCTGTCCGAGAAAAGGTAAATTGGATTTTATAAGCCCTAAGATCTGCCCTAGACTTGGTCCGTGAAACTCCAATCCTCAACATGGTATCAGATACGATGCTTCCCCTGTTCAATTTTGAAAAACTTTTTAAAGTGGAACTGCCGCCCAAAGATGACTGGCAAAATAACCAACTACACTGGGAGGCCGGTGGCCTTAAATGGTTTACCGATGGTTCCAAATCGGGTCTTGACGTAGGCTGTGGAATATACGGAGAGCGATCAAACTTCGAAAGATTTATAAATTTGGAGAAGTACGCCTCCATTTTCTAAGCGGAGGTATATACCATTTATGAATGTGCGGACATCAACCTCCGAAAGAACTAGGCCAACTATCAAATTTATATCAATTCAGATAGCCAAGCAGCTCTTTTAGCACTAGCTTCAGACACTATGAGCTCAACGCTGGTGCAAAACTGAGTGGCACTTTTTAATTCCCAGGGCAAAAACAACAGGGTAGTTATGTGATGGGTTCCCGGTCATGCAGGAATCAAAAAAGTCAACGAACTCGCTAAGGCGGGAGCAAAGGGAATGTTATACGGTCCTAAACCATGCCGTGGTGTGCAAAAAAGCCTAGCAAGCCTAATGCTCAAAAACCAATGTTTAGAACAATCCAACCACTGGAACAACATGCCAGGCTTGAATCATTCTAAAACGCTAATCAAAGCTTACGACCGTAAGACTGCCCACGAAATAGAAACAATTTACGCATGCTGGTGAGGGCGCTTGGCCTGAGCAGACACAAGTTCAACCTCAAGCTCCGGGACACTAGAGTGTGCAGATACTGTCAAACTGGAGACGGAACTCCTCTGCACCTCGTGTGCGAATGTGGTCCACTGACGCATAAAAGAAATACAGTCTTGGAACAAGCTATCTCAGTGAACGGTTTTAAAAATCTACTTGACAAGCATTTTATACAAATAACCAACAAATGAAAAGCAACAAGTGTATCGAATTAAAACAAAACCATATATAAGATGCACTTTCAAAATCTGCTACTGTATATAAATAATAATGAATAATAATAATAATCATCATCATCCGTCAAGGTCTGCTCTTTTTACAATACTACAGATTGGTTCACAAGCCGCATGCTGCAATGGTTGCATTGAAAGTCGCAACTTTGGGATGGCAAAGATCCAAACTGGTATTTCCATGAGAGCGAAGCTATGTGTGTTGTGATGTGTGTGTTGAGGTTCAAATGGGATTACATTGAAAATTAAAAATAAAAATTTCAATAAAAACATTGCTTTAGGCGGTGGTCCGTTACAAACGCCATAGGCCGCGTCTGGCGTGACGCTGTACGCGGCCGACGAATGCTTACTGTGGAAATATACTGTAGTGGTCTCTCTTACACGCCTGATGCGGCGAACGTTCGCTGTACGTGGTGTCTAAACGTTGTACGCCGCATCCGCAGTCATTTTGGAGCATTCAAGAGTTGCGTTTTTCCCATGTGGGATTAGGAAATATTCCACTATCCGCCTTTTTTTCCATAAGATCCAATGTCAAAACATAAATAAATTTGCAGTCAGGGTCTACTATAGCGAGCAAAACAAAAGAAAACAAATCTTGTAGTTGTAATGTAATGATCCTGTTTTGGGTGGACACCTGATATGACAGCGTCTGCGATCAATGGAAAATTCCAGGTTGACATAATCTTTTGAGCAGAAATTCTCAAAATATCTTTTGTAACACTCAGTAAATATTGGGTGAAAGGTGTTTGCATACTACTTTAAACGTTTCTTTTAACTTTTAACTCATCCTCGATTAAATCCAATACAGTCATAAACTGATGCTTTGCAACACGACAATATTCTTGAAACTTGAAATTGTTAGTATGTAAATGTTTATTTATCAAAGTAAAAAGCAGCCCTCAGGCTCTTCCTTCACAAAAAGGTTATGGCGCCTTTTTCTTCTTTTCTTTCTCAGCGATATTTGTAGCAACAGATCATCATCCTCCTCCTCTTCGAGAAGAAGTCCGAAAATTGTCTGGTCATCCATATTTAATTCACTATTCATTCAAATAGAGTGCATGGGAACAACTGCCTCGCATTTAGACTTTTCCAGAGTGACCATTGTACCGACATCAAACCGGCGCTGGAAGCGGCATCTACTGCCAGCTAACGGTAGACGCCGCTTCCATAATTTGCGACAGACCAAAATCTTAGGCTCATAACTTTACTTAGAAGCTAACCTCCAGAATACACTTGCTCTTTCTGCAAAGGTCCCACGTGAGTGCCCATTTTCAAAGCACCAGTTCTCGTGTCCACCTGCCTGAGAATAGTGCCTTCGCCAAAGAAGAGTGGTTTACAGGCATCTACGACAATCACATCGAAATAGGACTTCCAGTTTCTGTGTGGCTCTTCTGCCTAAAAAGTAAAAGAATATATATTTTTATGAAAAGAAAATAAAGATTGTATTAATCGGACACTGTGAAAATGGAGCATAGTGTATAAGATTTAAATCACAAGCACTAAAGGGGCGATTTCTGGGGCCCAGAGAGACTTCAGCATTTTTGCATTTGCAATAAAACCTTTACACAGAAAACATGAATTCTGAAATTCTGAAGAAAAAGATAGCAAACTGATAAAGAGTGGTTTGATGATCGCTAATCATAATGTCGAAAAAACTATTAATTTCTATGTAAAAATATATAAAAAAATTACAGTAAAAGATGTCAACTATTTGCAGTATTCTTATATATAGGCTGTGATTAGACTACTGACATATTTTTCAAGGGATAATTCTGTGTAAGTAAGAAAACTGAAGACTCGGACCCGAGAGCCTAAAAAGTGCCGCATAATATGATTCAATCGTTGTCTATTATCAGAGATGCAGCTCAATTCGGGTAAAATTTGCCATTCCCTATAAGGAACAGCTGCGTATATAGATATTTTGTAAAATTCCTGGGGATTCCCGGGAGTAATGCAATTTTATCATGGGTTCCGGGATCAAAACAATCCTGGGATGGCGATTTTTACTACCAATTTTTCTCCCACTAGAGGAGGTAGGGCGCAGCGGCCCAAGAAGGTGTGAAGTGAGCGATGTACCGTGCGTGGCACATATCACTTCCTCACGGTGCATCGCTCACTTCATAACTCCTTGGACCGGTTGACCCAGCGATTGCCGCTAGCACCACCAAAAGTTTTGCGCACATATATCGCCATTGGGAAACTCTAATCAGGACTCGTGTCACATCACATGACGACTCTTGCACACTCTCTCGCACAAGCGGGTTTGAGTGAGGTTGAATTTACAAATTTGGAACATCACCATCTCGTCACGTTGCGTAACCGTCTCATTTGCATGATTCGAAAGACGGCTCTCGATCGCTTCTCACTGCATAACATCACTGATTTAATACAATGCGTGAAGGGCCTTCCTAGGATCTTTTGTGATATTAGGAGTTTATGTTGTGAGAAGAGGTCATCACAGCCGGGAGTGCCGTCATTAAATTATGTAACTAGAAAGATAAGGTGTTGTTCCATATTTGAAATTGCAATTGAAAGCATGCGAGTATGGAATATCGGATCGATACCTCTTTGTGAAACATGATACTTCGAATCGGGTTTGAAGTTGAATTTTAAAAAGGTAATTTCACGTGCCTTATTAGATTTCTCCAATTTTTAACCATTAATTGCATTTGCACAGAACATATAGAAAAAGCTTTAGGGTGGGGAAGTTAAAGAGTGGCAATCATTAATTGAATACACAGGGGACACATTGCCATATCCTCCCATTTTACTAGCTATATTGGAAAAAAGAAATGGCTTTTGCTTACCCGAGCTCCATGGGGGAAATCAAACAGATAAGTCATAATCTTGTCAGTGAAGTTGTATTCACTGTTAGTCAACAGGAAGATTTTGGCTCCACTCTCTCTTATCCTTGTGAGGACCATCGGTAGCCTTTCATCCCTTTTCACGTATTCTTCGAGATTTTCTATCGTCTTGCTTTTGAGGTTTCCAACGTTTCCGTGGACGTAGTCGACAGCGTTTCGCACGTCCTGGAAGATTGACTTGAACGACATGGTCAGGTCGCCGCATTTTACTCCTGTCTGATCTCTAGAAAAAAAAAACTCATCAATTTCAGTCTTGACAATTTTGTAGACATTTGAGCCCAGTTGCGCTGCAACCTTCACATATGTTTTATGCCTGTGTTTGCTTATAGTTTGTTAACCAGGTTCTGTGCTTCCTACAAATTCCAGTATTTATGGGAACAGTTTCTGTGATCTCACTTGGGGCCAGATCTAGTATTCCCAAGTTTCGGTTCCTTGATTACATAACAGCAATCAGTTGCATAAGTCCACACTCACATCGAAAGTGGAGCGATGACAAAAGGCAAAATTTGCACAGATGGTTCTTGGATAGGCCGATTTTATATATATATATAGTCCCTGGCCATATTATTAGAGGCACCATACGTTTTCAGTACCAAAAAGCAATTTTCAATATTGTCAAAACTTTAATACGTTGCTTACTTCTAAGTGTTTATGGTTATTAATTAAAATATTTTGTTGTTTACTTAAGTTACAAATTTATTTAAATCATTTTAATTATGAGAAATGGATCTTAACTGCATGGAATAATGAGATTACTGAAGTTTATCTGGAGGAACTCAAAGATTCCAAAGAAAAAATAAAATAATGTACAGGCCGCACCAGGTATCTTGATCCTTCTCATACTGGCTCAGATCAAATGAATTCCATTTATTATACACCAAACAAACAAATTTACGATGTTAGGAGTCGTATAGCGACTATAATCTTTCACAAGGCAATTTGATTTTCTGTCTCGTATGGAGTTTTTGATGAGCTTGTATTATATATGTGTTTTTTTTCTGGCCTATTATTAGGCTTTATTCACTGTATTTAGTACTAACCTTTAAATATTTATATAGGTACATATAATATAGGCTGTTTCAACAATCTGTTAAGATTTTTTCGAAATAAATTGAATTGAACTGAATTCATAACTGGGGTGTCAAGAAAATTCCTAATTCTTTTAAGGGTGTCACAACTTAGGAAAGTTGGGGAAACCCTGGCCTAAGTTTAAGTTATTCCTAACATTAATGCTGTAGTACCTACCTTATATACTGTGGTGAATTGGTGAAGAAATCCACAAGGCATGCTAGTAGATAGGTTTCCGGAAGATTGAATAGCGTGTTCAATATATAAACTCTCGACTCATCCAAAGCTAAGAATTTGTTGGGGTATATTTCATAAACCTGTGAACTGAAAAATATATAATCATTAGTATTATTTTAACCAAAGTCCTAAAATACAAAGTTTTTTGGATAAATTTAGTTAGGTTATTCGCCATTCTATCTAGGAATTTAGGGAGGCTTTCAACATAGTACTTACTGTTTCAAAAATTCAAATCCGTGAACGCAGACTAAAATGTTACCATAAGCATCGACTTTCAGGAGAT
Organism: Micropterix facetella; assembly: GCA_027564375.1. Lineage (NCBI taxonomy): Eukaryota > Metazoa > Arthropoda > Insecta > Lepidoptera > Micropterigidae > Micropterix > Micropterix facetella. Next base: position 20,879,118 of record JAOPUG010000376.1, on the reverse strand, counting down.
TGCCATAAAGAGAATCGAACCATAGACCTCTGAAATAAAGAATAATATTACATACAAACTTCTAAATAATATAATAATAATAATTAGATAAACGCAAGATTTCTCTTTCTGTCATTTGCTCAATCAATTAACTAACTACTCTCTATTATTGAAATTCATCGGAATTTTTAAAAATATCTTTTGTGATATTTTGAACGTCTCAAGGTAATTATTTTGTAATCTGTTAATATTAGTCATAATACTCTCATCATGATTTGGTAAACTTTTTTTTGATTTGGTTACTATTTTAATGTATTTTTTTTCTCATATCAGCTATCGACTTAAGGCGGAAGATTCGGTCAAATTTCTCGAGAGACGAGAATGACCTCCACATTCATGCGATAGACGAAAGTATCGCTGCAACGGCTTTAACATTGTGAGCGTTAGCGTACTATAACTTTGTAAATATTCAAAATAAAATTAAATACAACTAAATATAATTAATAAAATTCAATTAAACAACAGAAATAAATTAAAGAAACGGAACAAAGAGAAAACAGAATTATTGTACGCCACTTCTCACATAGCACTCGCTAAAATGCTGACATCGAGTGGAGAATAGGCTAGAACGAGAATGAGAAAAGCGAGAAGGTATCCACATTCACTTTCTTGGGTGTTCCTGGAGATTCTCGCTGTGAGTCTGTAGCCAGCTTAATGATTGTTATGATAGGTTACATTACGTAGAAGCTCTTTGAATGGGGCCAAATATCCGACATCGGGCTTAGAACAGGCGAGAATGAAAATGAGAAGAGCGAGAAGGTATCCACATTCACTCTCTTGTGTGTTCTCGGAGTGTGTAGCCAGCTTAATGATTATTACTTCCTGGTTATCTTCTCCATTAATAGATTATATTAATTGAATTTTTAATCTGGATTTTGGAAAAAGTAATAATGTCATAACGTTACCTATGAAAAAAAGGCACCTCTTCAAATTATACTTTTATAAAAAAAAATTTACTACCTACTGAAATTTCAATTAAGAAGTAAAATTATAATATATATAACATATATACATCTTTATGATACGGCATGGATGGAGTTAATAAAGACTATGAACTATTGTCAGAACCAAACACAAACCTGATTGGAAACGATGGGTTATATTCAAATTCCAAAATTTCTTGCGGATAGCCTAGATCCACCAAGCGCTCTTTTACTAAATTAAATCCCAGGGTTTCATACTGTGGCGATTTGTATTCTGCAAATAAACATAAAGAGTCACTTTTTAGTCCATCAATATTTTTTCTGTTAATTTTCTATAGGTAGAGGAGATCTTTATACCTTGGCCATAGTGCACTTTGAAACACTGTAGTTTTCATATTAATATTGGCTTCTAGTGCTCAACTGCGATATTATGTGATAAAGGGCATTGCCTATATCGGGCTTGAACAAGGTTTAGGTTTTTTGACGAACTGCCATGCCATTATACGCAAAAATACTTGTAAAAAATTGTTTTCTGAAACTAATTCCATTAAAAATATTTTTTTGGTCATGTCGTTTTAGAGATATAAAATAACAGGAAAAGTAGTGATATACTTTGGCAACTTTGGCCCGTCCCGTGACTGTTAATTCCTGATATCCAAAATGGCTTAAAACCTATTCCAATAAGTTTCTCTCAACGCCACGATTTGAAAAATACCCATATACGCTATGCTTGCTCTATCTATTGGTCAGATCCTCCACCAGGCCAAGTAAACCAGGATGCATCTGCAGCAGCACCTGCGGGACTCGGATCTAATTTGCTGCCACCTTGTGGTGCTTAGGGTCACCCAGGAACGCTGTGCATATTGTTGGGTGCAATCGTTGGCGAAACGATACGCATATTGTTCGTTGTAATCGGCGGCGAAATGATGTGCATATTGTTGGATGCAATCGTTGGCGAAACTACGTGCATATCATTGGTTGCCATCATTGGCGAAACAATATGCATATTGTTGGTGCAATCGTTGGCGAAACGATGTGCATATTATCGGTTGCCATCGTTGGCGAAAAGATGTGCATGTTGTTGGGTGGTGCTTAGGGACACAGAGAGGCTGCATACGAAATTTGGTGAAGCTTCGAATATACGGACAAATAAAGGCACGGCATGCATCATACCATATGGCCGTCCGTAGTATTTATGTAGGACGGCCAAAAAGTATGTGGATTTCTTGTATGTTTATTTTTTTTAAATGATTTTTTTATATTTACATGTCTTTCCCCCGAATATTACATTTTTCACCTGGATTTATTTTAACGTTCTTCGTTCGAAGTAGTTCCAATAAAATACAATAAATAGCGTCGTTCTTTAATGTTTTGTTTAATTATTTTCAATTAACTAACATAATATAGGTACTTGGACATAATTGACCCAATTCTCTAGGCACGTACGTCTGCTTTTCGCGCATGATACGCGAAAAAGCAGACGTAGGCGTATTTTATTTTTCTTGTATTGGTATTATGACAAGTAGGTACACATGTGAAACGTCATCGTTGAGCAGCCGTGGTGTTTGCGGCAATGGTTGAGGAATCAGAATTAAATTATTTTTTGACAGCACAGCCGTGTATAGGCAGTCATATGCGTATAAGCAGGCGTACGCGTAAAAGCAGGCGTAGTTGAAGGATTAACTCAAATATCTGTTATTCTTGTTTGTATACGGTTATTTTTTCGAGCCCAGGCTCCTTTCGGTTTTTGCCATTCCATTTTATTGACGGGATTAACCAGACGATGTGCATAAAATACAAGGGTTTGTCAAACTTCGGCCCATACATTGATTATATAATGTACATATAACCAATGATATTAGTTAGCAAAGAAGCAAAGCCGCCATCTAGCCGTGGCGGCGCGAACTATGCCAAAATATAGTCAACGAGCTGTTTAAACGTGAATGAGACTGCCGCGGCTAGACGGCACCTCTAAGCAAAATTATTTTTTCGCCTAGAAGACACCTCCTATGTATAATCGTCTATTCCCCTGATTCCTACTTTTTCTATTTTGGCAAGAGAGGCGGCAGCCGCAACCGTAACTGACTTGAAATTAAAAAACACTTAGGTCGCTTAGATCCCAAAATCTCTGCGCATTCTGGCCATAACTATCTGTTGGCGAAAGATTTTTTAAATCGGACGTACTTTACTCGAGTTATCGTGCATAATAACAAAACCTCGCAGGATTGTAAGATTTGCCCCCCTCCCCCCCTCGGAGTGGACCGAAGTAAATCGACCAGGTTTGTGCCGAAACAATCTTCTTTCGCCAAGACAACGCAAGGGTTCACACATGCGCTAAGGCTATGTTGCCCCATCCACCTTATTCGCCTTACCTGGCAGTGTCACACTTCCACCTGTTTCCCAAGATCAAAACTTTTTAGATGGACAGAAACGTGAGACGAATGACGACGTTATGACTGCGGTAGAGGAGTATTTTGCACGCCTTGAGGAACATAATTTTAGGAAGGGGATAACTGCTTTGGAGCGTAGATGGATTTTATTTAGTACTAAATTTAATACCATACATTATTATTTTTCTATAATAAATTAACATAAAAACGGACGAATTTCGGGGATTTTAGTAAATCCACCCTGAATGGAAGATGTCAATTATTATTTTCCAACCATTATTATTTCCAATAAGTATCGATTTAACTTCTTAATAAATTTCCTTTGAAAATATGTTTTTTTTAACCTAAAGTGAACCGTGTTCAAGAACAAGAAATTATGGTCCGAGGTACAACGATCATCGATAACTTTGGAACAGTTTTTAGTTTTTTTTTTAATATTTGTTATTATTATGATTTATGCAATAAAATTATGTTGGCTGATAAATATTCAAATGTATTATTATTCTGAATAACACCAATAAAAAAAATATTA
>JAOPUG010000376.1:20840750-20854703 GCA_027564375.1 Micropterix facetella | reverse complement strand
ATAATTTTATAGGAAATATGAAATAAAGGTAATATATAAAATACAAATGAATGAAGCATGCATAATTAAATAATAAATAAACAAATACATGTAATGTAATAAATAATAAATGAATATAAGAAGATACACTTATGTTGAAAATGTCCTTGTAACGACCTCCTTGTAATTATTATAAATCAGTAATAATATAAAGGGTAGACAGTCAGTAAAAGTCCAAAAAAAACCTGATAGAGGACATGAATGAATACCTATCAAAACAACCTCTACTTTTATTTTCTGATTTTGGGCCGTTTCGGAAATATTTTTGATTTCCTATTAATTTTGATATTATTATTACCCTGCGTGTTTTAATATTCTATAATAATATTCTTTATTCAAACAGGCACTTCTTCCATAGTTTTCTTTAACGATATGTAATGGATATTAGACAATTAATTAAAAAAAAGGACTTTTCACTTTGAGACGGAAATGGGTAAAAAGGCTATGGATTACATTATTTGTAATATTTTATTATTTCACATTAATATTTAATTGGCCATTATAAATAAATAAAGTACATTTAGAATGTTTGATACTCTAAAACTTTCTCATATAAAACTTTCAGAAAAGAAAAAAAAAGTGTTAAAATCCGATATTATTTACGCTGATTTACCGAAAAGTATGAATATCAGAAATTTTCAATAAAACCTAACAATCACCAATTCAACTTATAACGTTTTGAAATTATTCTAGATTTCTTAAATACACTTATACCTACTTATAAAATAATTCAAAATTGTCGATCTCCAGCCGCTATGTATAATCTACAACTTTTGTAAAAATATTTTCTATAGTCGTTTCTATATACGTTATTTTTTATTGTTGTGTGGCATCCTCTATTTTTTACCATAGTTAGAATTGTAGTGGTTTGCGTATACAAAATTATGCCCTTAATTCATCGTCATCAACCTCACTCTCCGGTCGTCTAAGGGACTCGTCTCGAGGTCGAAATTACCAGAACGGAAACAATACATGGTTCGTTCTTTAGTAGTTTTTAATCCATTCACATTATTGATATTGCGTGCCGTCTCTGCTGCCGTCTCTGCATACCTATTCGAAAATAACGCGAATCCTCAAGTTTTCCATGATTGCATAAACGAAAATATCCGAGCAATAAAAACGACAGGTGGAGATAATGAATCACTAATTTTGAAAGAAAGAATAACATTGCTTTGAATTAAAATCTATTTGAATTCCAAGTCAAACCGATGTTATGTAGGTTTAAAGCGGACAGTGTGATAAAACAGCAGGTACAGCGGATTCTGTTGACTAGGGGGTGGGGGGCAATATTGTGAAACTTCTCGAGATGGAGGCGCAGTCGAACTCGTACGTAGGCACATCGCAATAGTCGAAAATAAACATAATACATTTATTAGTTAGAAAACAAATAGCATATCGCAAATAAATAAAACAAATATATTTCGAAGCAACACAATATTGGTTGACCTCGGCCAGGTTTTAACATTGGAAATGTTTCTTGTATCGGTAGAGGATGAAAATAACGAAAAGTGAAACGACACTATTGTTTTGAGAACGGATAAAGCTAGAGATAAATTAATGCTTGTCATAAATTTTGCCTAAAAGGTCTTGGAGAGAAGTAACTTCATAAGTGGGTTCTTGGGCACTAGGTCCTCGTGAAGATGACCAACATTCATGTAAATTTTCAGTAGATGGGTATATCGTACGGTAGTGGATCCGGTATCGTTTGAACGGTTTCAGTTGGTCAGTCCGTCGGTCGGTCCGTCCGTACGACCGAATTGCCGTAAGTACATTTCCAATGCTACGATCATTGTATAGGTTGCGAAATCTTTGAATTTTTAGTTTTCGCATGTTCGAAAATTTTCTTTTGGCTGTAGCAATCGACATATGATTTTTTTGGCGAATTGACAATTGTCCATGAGTCTGTACAATTTAATTAAAATTTAATAACAATTAATATCGTCATTTAATCGACCTAGAAATTCTAGTGGAGAGTCTTCCATTTTATCGCAATCTGGTCTCTGTCGCCACACGTGTCTGGCTAAAAAATAAGAATGTTTTGGTTAATTTCTGTCTGATGTTGTCGTGACATCCATTTATCTAGTGTATATACATTGAATCCAAAAGGGTATATACATTGAACCCCTGACCTCCCCACCGGATATTCCCTTAGGTAGGTAACGTAGGTAGTATGGTTATCCACATCCACAAGTATGGTTATCTACCAGTTTACATATTCTTATATTGCAATAAAGTGTCCATGAGATTATTCATGTTGATGGATACGCACATTTCGCTCGGAATTTATTGCGTTTCATCTGAGGTGTAAAAATATTAATATGTAGAGTGAGGTGATCGTTGCGCAAGATTAGGAAGTGTTCTTGTTCACGCACTCGCTTTCCATGCGATCTGTCTGCTGATTTTTCTTATTTTAAAACATTTAGCGCAATCGTGTGTTGCCGCGCCTCCGAAACATGCATGCACATTTAATTAATTTAGACATACGATGAGAAGTAAATATTAAGCAGTCTGTGAGTCTGGCACATTCGTGATAGGAAGTGACCCTGGATAGACCTCTGATATTCTGGTTAAACTGCAATCGATCATATAGTTCATGATCGATTATTCTCACTACCGTCCTATTCTTACTGGGCTATATATAAGAATAATTTTAAGAATCATTATGTTTTAAAATCATCGTGCTTATATAGATATGTCAAATCTACTCAATGGATATTTCAACTCTTTATTGTGACATTTCATAATAAGCTATTTACTATCATACGACAATCTCTTACAACCAACCCTATGTTATGAAGTGTTTCAACATGGACGTAGTTTACTCGAGTTATCGTGCATAGTAACATCCACACATCCAGACATACAGACGTTATTTCTTTTTTGATTTATATGGACTCTAGGACATATGAAAAAAAAGTCTTTTAGTACATCTACGCCACAAAAAAATGTATCTGTCTGTCGGCATGTTGATCATCGAAAAAAGTCTTTTTGGACGATTTAATGTCGTTACATTTTTTGCACGGTAGTAAGACTCCCCCCCCCCCCCTCCATCGATATATAGGTAGGCCGAAGTAAAGTATGGAAGTTTTAAAATCTGTGTATTTTTCCAATTTGTTCAATTTAAAAGTGGGCATTGCTCTTGCGCGTTATAGGGGTATGCCGCAGTAGAGGTTGTTTTTCTAATATTCAAACCAAATTGTCATATTTTGAAAGAAATATGGTTTTCACTACATTGTTCAGTCAACCGTATTGCTTTCTAGAAGCTGGCATTTAATTCTTTTTTTGTTTATAAACCATCTATCATCACCATATGTCTTTCGTATGTTTAATGTGCTGTGGCAAATGTATTAAGACGACGATGTGTGTAAATTTCGACGATTACATTTTTTGACAATTTTTGAACTGTGGGAACTAACTGATGATGTTAGCCACCTGAAAAAAAATCGTAACTAAAAGTAGCTTTCTTAAGTATAAAGCTATTTTAGATTTTACAAAAAGGATTGAAAATTTGAGAAAAAAATAAATCTGGGAGCTATTTATTTTAGAGTATTATTTTAATCATTTTTCACATTAAACAGCAGGACCAAGAAGCTCAAAAACAATAGTCTGGTTTTTAACAATAGTCGTAAGGTACATGACTATCGCGAAATTAAAGAAAAAGAAAATTTTTCTTGATAAAAAAAATATAGAAAAAGTGCAACTTTCTCCATATTCACTATTATGTATTACATATTATTGCATGATTTTTTTAATTTTGATATTTTTTACATAAACAATATCCTACATCAAACTTGCAGTACCATTGTTTTTCCCCAAATAAAATATTAGTATATTTTAAAAATACTATTTTCTACAGCACCTTTCTATTAATTTTATCATACAAATGAGCCGATCCTTTTGCGTTCGGCGCATTTGTATGGGATGAGATTTGTATAAGATTTTTTTAATATACATCGTCGCCTTGAGGAGGGCTACAATCCTAAACGTCACATGTATAAACAATATAAAAGGTGAAATCGTGGTTGTTTGACATTATAAATTCGATAAATACGAATTCACCGCATGAAGTTTGTAGCATACGACGTTTCGGCGATGTTGCAACCGCCGTTGTCCAGGGTAGATAGTCCACCTTATAATTACAAATTGTATACGAATAGTTAGATAGCGTTGCATGTGACAAATTTTTTATTTAGTAATATTTTATATCTTATTAGAAATACGCAGAGAAAAGATAATAATGAGCCAAAAAGACTTTAATGATTTTCCGATTCCGATTTATAAAATAACATATCCCATTGTACATATACAGTGTACATAGTTTTATTGGTGTGCAATAACATTTCTATACAAATAATTAAATAAGTTGACGGATCCTATAAAGCTTTGAAAATTCGCGTTTTACAGCGATTTTTTGTCGAATTTTCCTAAAAAAACAGTAAGTTTCGATAGTATTATAATTTGTTTACGGTATTCAATTCTTTGCCTCTTATTTAAAAAAAATAATCATTTATACTATAGGATTTATCCCCAATAGAAACATATTTTTGAACATTCTACCGAATTTCGTCTATGGATATTATGTTGAAAGAAATGGCTGTATACATGTTTATTTATATTATACACTGGTCGTTGACTACCCATGAAATATAAAATATGTAGCAAAAATATTTGTAAAAATGCCCTAAACCTCATGGGAAGTCACTCTCATGGGAAGTGAATTCTGCCTGTGGAATCGAAACTATAGCATTCAATGATCTCTTTTCATCCATGTCAGTTATTAGATCTTATTATATAGTGATGTCCTTTTCTAGTAGATCGTGATTGTCATCTGCCTTCTATTTCCTTTTGTACGCCATATTATCGCATTGATCTAAGTTAATTTAATACGACGTTTTATTGTGTATATCCAGGTATTTAAAATGGTGGAATATATGGTTTTTATTTTTTTAAGTATAATAGGGTTAATATTACAATTCTTTGTTGAAGTAGACAGTGTTTGTATGTGTGTTTTATACTTAGTGCCTAAGTTTATAGTCTGTATAAAACAATAATTAATTGTACTAGGGCTACTAATATATTAATTTTAGAATTTTTAAGGGCAGTTTTTGTCTTGATGTAGGAACGTTCTGCTTTTTGTTCGAAGAGTTGGAACGCATGCGCAGTTCGCCCGGCGTCACATGCGGCGTCACTGGGTACAAGTCTTCGAGAGAATCGGGCATATTAATTACTCAAATATCGAAATAAGCGCGCGCAGGCTGCAGCGGCACAAACACGACTGAATGGCGCGCAACTCAAGCGAGCGTTCGTGATAATGGAGAGAGTGACATACGAGTGACGTGACAAACACAAGACAAATTGAGATAAAAATTGCCCCCGGGGAGTGCCACTGTGGCGCTCGTGGCGCTCGCTACCCTGATAACGGAGAAACTAAACATAAATCCGTAAACATCAGCCCGAGCTCTGGTACTCAAAAAAAAAACATTTAAACGCAAACCTTCTTGAGCTGTATGAGGTTGGGTCACTGATGCACTCCCGCTCACTTGCACCGGATTAATGTATGAGACTCTCCGCAATGTGAATGTGGATTATCCTTCTGCATACTGGACCAAATACATTTTCTTTAAATGCTTCATCGAAAACAACTACTCCTCCTTCATAAAAGATTTGGTTGACCTTAAGACCCCTTCACCTACCATTATAAATATCCTTCTCTCTTCCAATGTTACAAAAAATTGCAAAATGTTAGCAAACAAAGCTTTCTCTGTAATCTTAGTATATAAATTATTTATATACAAATATACTCATATACATATACAAATATACTCATATACATATAGGCAGTAAATGTATACATGTATATATTTACCCACATGGCTGGTATGCCTTTTCATGGAACCTGTCTTGTTGTATATTGGCAACAACTTCTAGGCGGGTATTTGTAGCATCACGCAGTCAATCACTCAGGCGGTCACCCGTCCAAGTATTGACCGCACCCAACGCTGCTTAACTTCGGTAACAACATGGAGAACGGGTGTAAACGTTGCTAAGGGCGCTACATATAGTAGCATACATTGTATATTCGTGTGTATTTTAGTTTCAGATTTCCAGGATCTCCATAATAACTGTAAATGTGTATAATTACTTGTAGTTGTCAAGTGAAACTGTATATAATAATTGTTAATGTTACTGTTATAATTCTAACCATAACTCTCGAGTCATCATGATTCCGCATTGGCAACCGTTATCTACAAACTAGTGCCCTTTGCCATAAAACAAAGAATAATAAGAAGAACGCAGAAACGTTTGACCCGCGCTACATTCGGGAACGGCGGAACTTTTTCGTGGGGGCATTAGGTCACGGAAACTGCGGAATTTTTCGGAAGATGTTATCGCGCGAACGTCGTGGATTTAACCAAAGGGTAAATCTTACGGTTTAAACAGTGGGTAATCCTTTAGATCCCTAACGGTTCCGTGTAGCTTGGGCTATAATAGCCATCATGTCAACTCGGCCGGCTCAACTCGCGGGTCAGCTCCTATCCGGGAGCCTCCTCAAAGAGGGAGCCCGCTGTGCGGGTCTGGAGACGGAACCTCGGGCGGAACTGGACGGCTATCAATCGACTGAGACCAGGAGGGGTCTGGCAACGTATGTTCCCTAAGACGCGGAGGTAGGTGTCGACCTATCGTCACCTATCCTTAGAAACGACCCGATGACCACCCAATCTCGGGTGGCGTTCCGAGTAAAGGATGCCACCGGTCCGCGATATTTCCGAGTTACGGAATGCCGCGTTATTACGGTAGGTAGAGGTTGAGCAAGCGATTTCGAGCCTGGGACCAGACGGATAGACGGAGAAATCCGACCAGGATTCTGACGGGCAGTGGCGTAGTTGGATTGTGGATATACTATACTGTGTTCAAATTCTGTACGTTTTATCTCGGGGCGATATAATGATAAAGTTCATTGACACGCCTCGGGGTGACGGGCTCGCCCAAGTATAATCTTAAATCCAAAGTGGGTAAATCCAAGTTTTTTTGGTTTACGTACGCTGCTGTAGAATTAAGTGTTTTCAATTACAAGATTATATCAGACACTATTCTAAATATCATAGGTGGAAAATAATAGAATGCAGTATACCATTTTTTATTCTTTTGTAACCGATCATTAGGTAAATACATACCTATCCATAGTATTAATGTGTTCTTATACATTTATTCTACTCCACAACCACTCACTGCAACCCACTCGCGGTTGTGGTGTTTGATAGCCCTTGGTCTCCCATCGATAATAATAGACTTCCATATGGGTGGGAGTGGGTGGTGAAAATGTTAACTTTCTTATGAAAAGACTGGGAATGTAGAATATTTAGATAGGTCCAAGAATACCGCAATGCATTCTCTCCACTATCTAAGGCATTAAAGATGGAATTACATAGTTTTAGGGATAGGAATGCATCATGAGCCCCTCGTCCAGATCTGAAACCAAATTGTCCCTTCGCTAGTAAATTATTGGTTTCCAAAACACTAACCGAGCGTTTCGTCGCAATTGTTTCAATTATTTTTGAGACCCATCGTTCCATATATTCGAATTTAACCACCTTTCTTTTCTCATATATATGTACATAGTGCCAATGATCGTTGTCTACAACGATTTCGCGATAATGTTTCATGTTTTGATGCATACCTTTGATGTAGGGGTCTTTCGTCGAACCAACCGCTCGGAAAGGGCATCACAGCCTCGGCGAATCCTTCCAGGTCGTTCTCGCTTTTGTTTCTGGCGATGGGACGCGCGCCAGCTGCGGCAGGGATTAAGCACGCACAAGGGTCGGAAGTGTCAAAATGCACGATTTTCTTAGACGCAGAGTTGGAGCGCAGGCGAAGCTCGCCGGGAGACACGGACGGCGTGACCGGATACAAATCTTCGAGAGAATCGGGCATTGTAAATTGTTCACGCGTCTGCTCACGATCGGTGATTGGGGACGACTGTGGTACTAATAAATATGCTGCGACTGATGCCACCGCCCGTCCGTGATAATGACTCCGCGACGTGATAAAAACAGCCCCTCATTACGATAACACTGTGACATTGTGCCGATAGCGCCACGCGGAACCCCCCTGCTACGATTCACGCCGCTCGTGAAAATACGGCCAATTAAAAAAATCTGTTTGATAAATTTAGTCTTGATGGAGCTACATATCCCACCATCGTTAAGACAAGGATATAACTAAACTTTTTGTGATTTTACAGGAGAGCCATTTTAACATTTTTTGCATTCAATATCGTGTTGTTCTGCTAATAAGACAGACACAGTTGCCCTCTGACGGCATTACACTGAATTTAATACGCGTCTTTGTCCCTCCAGATAAAACTGTTTTTAAAGCACTTAGGCATACTTAATTCATTTAATGAATTTTTGACAAGTAGGTCATGCGATATGTACATCGGCTATAACAATTGCAATAATTAATTTCTATTCGATTTTCAAACGCTTTTGTTTTCTTCTCTTCCATGTAACTAATTTTTTATCGGCTATACTTCCCATTTATATCGGCAATTATTCCCATCCCATTTTTTCCATCTAATTTTTCCCACCCCATATTTGCCCATCACGTTTTTACCATCCCATTTTTTCTCATCCAATTTTTTTCCATCCCATTTTTTATCGGAATGATTCCCAGAATTCTTAGACACTTTATTTTCCAGTCTAGCATTAATAATAACGGAGTTATGAAGTATTCAATTTTCAGATTATAACATTTTAAATTCAAAACACGCTAAAGATGTCGAAAGCTACGTAAGCGTAGTTGTAGACATGGTCCTCAGAGTTGTAATCCACATATGTATATTAATTTTTCGAGAACCAGAATTTATAACTTTTTAAATTTTGTAAAGATCGCAATTTTGAAATAAAATGGAGGACATCTCTCATTAGATCTTTAAATATGCCCATTAGGATGAACTATTTTTGTACATAATTTGATACTACTTATTAGTGTAGTTTCTGAGATACAGTGGTTACAGGCACACACACACACACACATGCGCACGCACATGCACACTCACACGCAAACTCACCCGCACACACACACACACACACACATAAACACACACATACACACACACACACACACACACACACATACACACACACACACATTCCATTCCCAGAGATCTCGAACCATGGGGAAGTATCATGCTGGAAGTCGAAGGCCGTTTACCAGAAAGGATTGATTGGTGTGGCGGGAAGTGTCTAGGGATAGTATGGTTATATAATTTTGTGATCCTATAGCATGTTTATGTACAGCATACCTGACAGGTGACAGTGTATTTAGAATCGAAGGCAGCAATTTTGCAGCTTTTGACGGAAGTATGGCACACTCATATTATAATATTAATGATAGATAGTGTCGCCGTTGTTTAGAAGCGAAAACAATAACTTTGGGCCAAATGGGATTTCAGGGAGGGACAGAGTATTATTTTTAATATTACAGTGTGTGTCAGTCCACTTAAGAGTTTTGATGATTATCATTCCGAGCTTAAGTGCAGATTCTGAAAATATTATGGTCACGTTATTGAAAGTAACATTAGGGATTTTTGAGTAGTCCAGTGTCATTTGTGTGTGTTTTAGTCTTATTTAATTTTAGTCCACTTTTCTTTGAGAACTCCGAGATCCTTGTAGGTATGTAAGTCCAGGTTTATTTGATTTATTTCAGAAGGTAAGTCATTTATCTTAGAGTAAAAAGACAGTTGTACACCTGCGTATATATGTTATGAAATGTATGTCATGTGTTTTATAATGCCATTGATATAAATTAAGAATAACAGTGGTTCAAGTACGGAGCTCTGTGATCCAACACTGAAACCCAATGACGGATTTGGCTGCAAGGCATACCCATTTGTTGGTGATTATAAAAACAAATGTGAAATAATTTAATTTGACCGCTTTTAACATTTAAATATTTTAACTCGGCTAGCAAGATTACACGGTCCAAACAATTGAGGAGTCGAGTAACACCATTACGGTCACTTGTTCCTCATCCATAGCTCCCCGACTACCTTCATCAGGGTCATGGAGGTACTGTACTTGCATCTGTAAGGTAAGTATTTAGCAGAGGATATACTAATCGGTCGATAATTATGTTAATGCTAATCAAATCTTGAAGCATATTCATTTCTTCTTCTCTCCTCGTCCATCCCGCTCTCAACATTCCTTCCAACTATGCACAGAATGCATTTCCTTGTAGTGCTTGTCATCACTACAATTCCTTATTTATGGATATTGATATTTTCCACACCCCAGGGACATTGAAATATCTAATTATACTACAATTTACCTAGGTAATCAGATAATACGTAATTATTTATTCTACTATTGCCTTTGTGTTACTTAACAAAAGTATAAAAAATATATTTACCTTATTTTTATTTATTAATTCTATTATTTGTTAATTTATTTATTATTTCATTATGATTTATTTATTTACTATTACTCTCTTTATATTTACTTTATTATATTTCGGACTCATAAGTTAGTAACTTAGCACTTCAGTCCAATATTAATTTAAAAAAAGTAACAATTTCGCTTTACAAAATAAAGAAAAATCTTTTATTTTTAAATATTTCTCTTTGTATAAACTTTTTTTACCACCGTTTAATAGGTATATAAATATAAACATATAAACAATTTAGGTTTGTTTAATTTTGATTTGTTAAATATGTTTTATTGTTATGTCTGTTTCCCAACGAAAATAAATAAAATAATCAGAGTACGTCGCAGGGGATGGCATCTGTTCTTGACGGCGTCTTCCGTGATACCAGTGAAGCAAACACATGTTTCAGAATCTGATATAACAATGGTTATTGATGGAATGGTGGATGTTTTATTAATCTGTAATATTAATATTAATTTGTAGACTACTTTTGTTATACTTAGTATTTTCCCGCATTGTAAATAAGTTATTTAATACCTGTTTATCCACCTGTATTTCCAGGTCTCTTCTTTTCAATACCTGCGTCTAATTGGTTTCACAGTTTGTTCGTATCATTCCTACATGTTGAAACTCATTAACATAGTCGTGTCTCGTCGTTCGTTTCTGGCTCATCTGTAGTATTACGTAGGGCGGCCATATAGCCATATAGTCCGATGGATGCTATGCGTTCGTTTGTTTGTTTGTTTTTCCGTATATCCGAAGACTTCCCGTGGACCGATCGTTCCCAAATTTGGTATGCAGCCTCTCTGGATGACCTAAGTACCAGCAGGTGGCAGAAAATTCGATCCGAGTCCCGCAGGTTCTGCTGTAGGTGAATCCTGGTTTAGTTAACGTAGAAGCGGATCTGACCAATAGGTAGAGCTAGCATAGCATATACGGGTATTTTTGGAATCGTGGTGATGAAAGTAGCTTGTTGGAATAGATCTTAAGCCATTTGGGCGCTGCTGCAGGTGTATCCTGGTTTACTTGGCCACAGATCAAAGTTCTACCTAGTGTGAGTAATTACAGCTTATAGTGCCCTTAGCTCAAATTCACTGGCCAAGGGCTATTTTAAAGGTAGATGACGCCTGGTCGCCATATTATAGCTGCTTTAACATTGTTCCTTGATACGCTATATTAAGGTATTTATAGATTATAACATGTTATAATAGTGGCTAGAGAGCTGGTACCGCTCTGTCTAGCGGTTGACTCTGTTGAATGGGTGTCGACTGATTGAATATTCTTCACTGTCTGCGCCTCTGCGGGTCTGCAGTTATCGCGGTCGGTTTTTATAGGGTAGCGAGAAGCCTAGCTGGCGATGTTAAACAACATATTTCGCGTAGTGAAGCGTGTGACCATTTTTGTCATTTGAGTAGATTATTCGATGGATGGGTCAATTCATGGAGTTGTTTGTCAGGCTAGACCAGATTTTCTGAGCTATTTGTCATGCTGGCAGCGTCAAATCCATGGTGTTATTTTAGATATACGAATATGCGTCGATCGTTACAACTTTTTATACCCCATATCATAGGAAACGTGAATTGCCAGACCCTCTCCCCCTAATAACATGCTAGATACAACGCTGTGCTTTTACAGAATGCACTGACCAGGGCTCGCTCGATGGATTTCTTTCATTCAATTGGACTGGCCTTGCGGCTTAAGCATAGAACAATTAAGCTGCGGACCCAAGTATTAAGAATATATCTTCTATTTCAGCTTTTCGCCATGATCTTCACGATACTGCAACCTATGAGCGGCGGCGCCAGCCTCGGTTATTCCGCTACTCTTCTACCTCAGCTTAAAAACAGCGAAGACTTCTCGAAAATCACCGACGACGAGCAATCGTGGATAGGTTGGTAAATCTTTAAAAATGCAAGCTTGTCCCCGTTTCTCTCTGGTATGGTATAAGGAATAAAACTGCCACATACCCAGTTCCCTGGCTTACTTCAGCGTCCTTTAAAAATGAAACCGTAGATGGTACTATTATTTCTCTTTTTTTTTGCGGTCGTTTCTTCTTGTTTAAAATTTTAAACGAGCTTGCTTTATTTATTGCAGTCTTTATTAACGGACGTTAAAAGTAGAAAAAAACATGGACAGATTTCGTCAACAGTATTAAAATGTATTAATAACATTAAAAATATGAAAATATATGTTAAACGAAAAGGCCCTACCCTTCCTATATTTATAATTATAATTTATTGTCTATTGTGGAAGGTTATATAGATAATTTATTGACAGTTGTTAAAAAGGTGCATTTGTACAATATTTTAATTATTCGATCTTTCGCTCCCTTGACCTATGGTAAGAACGCACCTGATCAGTTAGGTTTCTGGGTTTGTTCCATATTTGATCGACATTATTGACGTGTTCCATCTCCTAAATTAAATGCTCAACTTGGCATAGGTCACGTGCTCGATTCACGAGCAATGATTCTTCTTGTACATCTCTACGTGACACTAACATAAAAAAAACTGAGATCCGTCCTTTTCTTATTCATAAGTGAGTCTACTTTTTGGTAGTACGGAGTTGCAATAATCTGGAAGTCTCTCACCGTTTGTATATCACCCTTCAAGATAAAGAGGTGTCAACTTCGTCAACGGCCCAAATTCCAGGTCACAATTTCCACGCATGCTAGCTTAAATTGCTTCCACACTAGTGTTGACCGATATGCTTATACCATGAATACCTAAAGTAAGGATATACAGCCAATCCCAGAAAAACTGACATATTGCTATCAATTTAAGCGACTCCCGCGTACATTTAAACAAAATAAAAATATGTGTCTTGTATCAAATTTCTTATTCTTTGGTACTGTGATACGAAATTTAATTATTTTGATTTTTTCTCATTAAAAATATATAAAATCTGAAGTCATCACATTTTTGTAATTTGCATTTTTTCTTGGGCAATCAGCTTGAAACTATATTGATAATATTTACCAAAGTTAGAATGTGATGATGCAATCTTTCAAAAAACCGAGAACGATATTATTTGTCTTTGGTGAATTCAGAGGAATGGTAATTCCACGCAAGCAATAATAGGCTTTCGGGCTATTATTTTCCGTTAGTGTTTCGCTTGGCAAATCATTCTGCTTGATTTAGCCAACAGCGGCGCCTTTTTACTATGTTACCGTCGATGCCCACTACTTTTGGCCAAAGGTTTTCACCTTGCTAGTACCAAGGCGATAAATAAAATTAAGAGCACAATGTCACTAAGCGTCCTGCTATTCAAAACATTCAAAGAGGAATCTTACAAGTTATTTAGTCCAATTAGGCAGAACAGAGTTGGAAATATTATTAAACCATATTTTAGTATGAATTGAATATTTTGTAAGTTTATATTTCTTTGACTATTTTGATCATGATTATTTTGTAAATTTAAAAAAAATTAAATTATTTGTACTGATTAAACATTCTCCCAATTAAGGATTGTTTTTGACTATTAATTATA
>JAOPUG010000376.1:20714998-20726415 GCA_027564375.1 Micropterix facetella | reverse complement strand
ATTTGTGTGTGTATGTGTGTGTGTGTGTGTGTGTGCGTGTGTGTGTCGTGTGTGTGTGCGTGTGTGTATGTATGCGTTTACTCATCGACCAAAACTAGGTAAAAACCACTGATCACATTTATTCAGGCTTTCACTGCCTGCGATGGCTACAAAACATTTTACCGGACACTATAAATCAGAGCCTAATATAAATACTTTTACACGTATTATCGATTATGCGGACTTTGCATACCTCGATGCAAGTAAAGCGATCCTTGGCAAGTTAGAGCGCTTACAGGATATATATGTCAGATTTGTATTTCATCTACGTAAATACGATTATATTTCAGTCTTGTGAAATAGGATGCAATCGCTGCAGATTCGAAGTTGCAGAAATCTGCAAACCATAGAGTCTTTGCTTTCTTTTGGCGTATATCAATCTACTGCGACACCGATTTCTTGAGTCAAATCACTTTTTGTATAATTAAATACTAATAAATTCAAGTCAATGTATTTTAATATATTCACATTGGATTAAATACTTATAAGAAGTATTAAATCCACAAGTATTCTATACGCATTAGAATGAATTTATTCTAGAGTAAATTCTTATTTTTTTTTAAACCGCCAAGCAAGAATCATATCAATGTACCCCATCTATCCGTATGGATAAGGAGGCTAAAACAGATCAATATGAGGGATGACAGGACGAGAGACAAGGACTGTTATAAGGAGCCGAATGACAAACAGAAAAGGGACACTTAAGTAAATATTTTGAAGCCTATGGCCATAACACAAGCTAAAAATGGTTTCATTATAATACAAAATCGTATATAAGCAGCTTAGAAGAAGTAGCCTTTCACACATACACAAAATCCGCACTGCCATAATATGTGATTAGCACCTCCATAGAAACATTCCCGGTTCCGGCTCCGAAGAACAAGACGCTTTAATGCGGATACACTCTTATTTACGATTATTATGCTTATTTACGCTTTATACTATATACTTGTTTTTTTTAATGAATAACAAATTCGCCTTTTTTTAATTTATCGCGGATTTCGTTTTGAATCACCGAAGGAAATAGCCGCGAAAAATATTTCATCATTTTATCAAAAAATTACTCACTGATGCAGCAGACGCCGAGCCCTGCGGCACATTTCCCAAAAGTACTCCCACCCAAAGCGGCGCATTGATATTCGTGATAGCAAGTACCGCTGAGGCCGTTCGACGAAAGACAATCTCCATTATCGAAGTTCACAACCTCAAGGATGCTGAGGAATCTCCCTTCATCGTTCGATTCTGCCTCTTGTGGTTTTCGATTACCATACGACATATTCAATTTCGGCATTCGTCTCGATTTTGATCCAAACTTTTTCATATGATTTCCAGCGTGGTTAATAAGCTCAAAGTTTTCGTTGACACTCGTTACTCTATTATCTTCTAAACCCTCGGCCATGTTATTTAAATCAGCTCGATACCAACGGTTGGAATCACTAAAAACACAATTTGAAAGTGATAAATATCCCAGCAAAGTCACTAAAGCGGATAACATAACTGCTGCTGCCGCGGTTGTTAACGACGATGACAGATTTATGAATACTTGTTTGAAAGCATTTAATGAAATTAGGCTTTGTATCGTTGACGTAGTATGAGAAAATACTAATTTCCTGCTGTCAAAGAGCATGACGAGTATTTACAAGTATAGTGGATTACGAATCGCAAGTCAAAGAATTATGTCCGCGTTCAGTTCTCTTCCATTAATAGTGCGTATTTTCCTATGCAACTGCCATATTTTTACAGTGGTCACATTGTACTTCGTTTTGTGATAGAATGTCAAATTAAAGTAAATTTTAATTAAAATCCATTCTATTTATTTTGCACCCGTTATTCATGTGTTTTTCTGTCGTCTGCTGTTGTTCTTATATTTGCGAGTGTACAATCACGGAAAAATTGGGAATTCACGTTATTTTTGAATATGAGATCCTCAGTCGGGGTTATCCATTGCAATTTTTGGGCTTGGGACATTTTGTAGGCATTTGCCTGCATAGGCTTGCCTAGATATACTATGAAGAAAACAGTTTCTATGTCCTCATAGGGTTCCTGCAATTTTATTTAAAACTTTGCTTACACAAAAAATGCATTCTGAAAAAAATTAGCAACCTAATAAAAATTAGTTTCATGATCGGCGATAGCCATTAACTTGAATTACTATTATATTCGTAGAAAAAATCAAAGTTTTTAAATCGAATTGATACATTGTGAATTTTAAAATTTCACCACGTTTTACTGCAAATATAAAAGTTTTTTCGATACTATTATTAAGCATGAAGCCAAACTTTAAAAGTTTGTTAACTTTTTTAATTTCAATTAACCAAGTTCTGAGAACAAAATATAGACACCTGATTGGGCCCCAGAAACCGTCTGGTAAGTTTTTATGCATTCTACGTTGTTTTTGTCTTTAAAAGGGTGTTTGTATCGTCCACATCAAGTGTTGGAACATTTTGATAATTTTCACTTGCTTCTTCTAAATTATGTTAGGTTAATGAATACAATATAAATATTAAGAATACGTATGTCTATAACGTAAAAAAATCAACGTAGCGTACCTCCAAGTGCTCAATTTTAATGAACCTGTCGTCATGCCTGGATCAGTGAACTTGAAACTTCGACAACAACTGATGTTGTGTATTTAAACTTTGGAAAGGCATTTTGAAGTGTATATCTGCGCCGATTGTTAACGAAACTAAACTACTTTGAATAAGAGTTCAAATACCAACTCGATTGAATATTTTCTATCTGGATGAATTTTCCAAGTAAGAGTTGGCAAGCCCTATCAGAAGAACACGCCGCTCGAAGTGGGGCCCCAGAGGACCCAGTTTTGGGGCCATTCTTATTCAGAATATTTATAATGGTCTTGAGAAATGTCATCAGTACACCTCCAATGTTTCTAGCTGACAACATCCGCTTTTTGCAAGTGGCCAGATTAGCACAGACCTTGAACGCATAGGACAACGGATCAAAACTTGGTTAAATTTGGAACAACCCTAAAACCAATTATAACTTCAATGGATAAATATTAACAGTGGTTACACAACAAAAAGATCTTTTTACTTTGTAAAATAGTCATTTTTTAATCGATGTATTCATTAAAATATACAAGTGCTTTATACAGCCTGTGATGAAATAAGGCTTCCAAAGCTGAGCTACATATTTCAGTCATTCTGCTGTAGAACGTTCACAGGCGAGCCGCCAATATCCCAAAACCCCTCTATAACAAACTGTATGAACGCGACTTGGATCTATCCACACTGGAGGGGCGAAAGGAAAGAGGGGATCTGATTGAGACATTTAATATTTTGAATATTCACTACGATTTTCTAGATTTTAAAAATATACTCTCACTCAACCAGCATCTCCAACTTTGTGGACACCACCTCAGCTTGCCTAAACACGATTTAAAATTGGTTAATTGTGCAGAAACCATGAAATAAGAAATATTACTTAACCATAACATAAAAATGAAATCGCAACAATAACTATACGTAAAGGGTCGCCCGATCTCATCATAGACACATCCACAGACCAAACTTAATATTGGTTTACGGATACGCCAGGATCGGTGCGCGAGTTTTATTATAATCGGCATATTATAGTAAATATAATATTAATATATCAGTTTATTAAAATAATAATACCTCTATTAAGGAGCAAAGTGAAACAAAAGAGTATAAGTAAAATGAAAAAATATAAATTACTATTGATTATTATCCTCTAGGAGGACATTCTTATAACCGACTTTGAAAACAGTCAGCGATAGCGTATGTAAATCCACCCCCAACCGATTACACAAAATCGCCTAACAAAAAGAAAAAAATCAAAATTTTAAAACAAAATCTTTCAATACAAATCGAGTTGTCGAAAAATGGAACGCTCTGCCAGAAGAATATCAGCGCAACGTCTGTAAATCAATTTATATTCTGGCTTGATGCTTATTTAATCTGCGGGCTGCGATAAGCAGAAAACATTCAACCCACAAAACAGCAAAGTGAGATAATAACATTTAAGATTATTTTCCTAAATTTTGATTTCAAATTTAAGCAATACGTTTATTAGAACTTGAGATGGCCATTATAGACTTCCTTTTAATTTCAAATGGTTGATGTGTAGTAATGTGTAATTAATTTGTATTTAATTGATTTGTATGATTTAGGTGTGTTTCTGTTTAATTAAAAAAGAGAAAAAAAAATCACAATGTCAACATTACCTGACTTGGATGCTTTCTACTAGATTGAAAAAAGGTAATGTAGTTGGTTGGTCAACCAATCAATCACACTAAGCAACTTATCATATTTTAGCAATTTATAATAATAACATGGAGTTTGTCGAAGAATATAGTTACCTTGGTCAAATATGTGCAACACAGAATTAACTCAACACGGAGAAGATACTGGTCTTTAAAGTAAATAATAAAGGACTCTTCAAAACCATTCAAAATGAAAAAAAACCGCGTATTTAATAATTACATTCTACCGTGTATTACTTACGGCTGCTCGACATCGCCCCCTTACAAAAGAAAACGTAAAAAGACTAGAAACATGTCAACGTAACATGGAAAGGAGCATGCTGAATATATAGAGAAAAATAAAATTAACCCTAAATTATTCGAAGCAAAACAAATGTTAAAGATGTTATTTATACAATTAAGAAACTAAAATGGAAGTAGGCAATTCACACCATAAGAAGTAAAAAAGACAAATGTGCCAGATATGTCACTGAATGTTATCTTAGAGAAGGAAAAAAGAAAAAAGAGGCAGACCATTTCGAAAGTGGGAAGACGATTTGAGAGCAATTGCAGGTACAACATGGAGGAGGAAAGCTCACTACCGCGACTTATGGAAGATTCTGAGGTAGGCCTATGCTGAAAAGCAAAACAATCTAATTATCGATATCTAAGAAAGAAATTATTGTAAACTAGTTTTTAGATTGATAAAGAAAGGCTATTTGAATTTAATTGAACTATACTCATTGTACACAGAAAAAAATGCAATCGCCAACATCGTTCAGCAGAATCAACGCAGTCACTTTTAATTCGATTAAATTAAAAACAGAATTCTTTTAGTTAAACTAAAAGCAGCGCTGGATTGTTCAGGTTGTGGGTTAGCAAATACAATTAATTAAAATATACCATATCCCGATATGGCAATTTTTTTTAAAAATATTACAAGTTCTATAATTATAATAATACATTATTATTACTATTTTTACTTAATTATTTATTTATTATTTTATATTTTTTTAATAAAAGTTTTAATGTTATAAACCCGTTGAATGTTTTCTCCTGATCTCAAAATGAGGATTTTAAACCCAAAAATGGAAAAAACTCCATGTTTTCTTTTTATGGGTTGGATGCTTTCTGCTTAACGCGGTCCAGATGTTATTGGGTATTTTTTTAATTTGTTGTTGTTTTGATAATTTGTTTATCAATTTAAATGATTACGGATCTATAACATAAATTGTAGACATAAACAAATTAGGTTATGCAGCTGCTATGTAAAAAACTTCTAAATGTGGGAGGAAAAGTCAATAATTGGAAAGTTGAATAAAAAATTAAGAATAAGAAATTTGGTCCAACTGTTCCCGCCCTCTTTTTATTTTTTAGTCTAGCACATTTGCAATTATGTCTATAAACATTACATATTTGAATATAAATATGCACTTTCATAATATTACTATCCTAACCATTCTATTTAATTCATTTTACTGACACATTATCCTAATTCTTTTTTAAGCCATAAGAAGTTTTCATAAAAATGAATTCAAAAGCGTGAAGTTACCGTTGCGTTGAAAATGTTTAAACGAGTCGCACTCTACTTGTTTGCAATATTAACCTGCACAAAACCGTGACATTGACTTTAATGCCATTCCCATTATCTTAATCAAGTAGCGCTAAAATATTTAATTATATTACTCTCTAATTACAGACCGAGCATTGACTGAGCGAATGTAGTCAAAGGTAGAATCCACCAACTCTATCAAACTCAAAGACAAATTAATTTAATTACTCAATTCATTATAGAATTCTAACTTTCTACTGTTTGAGGTGTAATTGGATTAAAAACAAAGTTACTTCAGTTAAATACTGTGAACCCTTTATGTACCTACATTTAATTAATAACTTAAGGAGATCGTTTCTGGGGCACAATCTGGAATCTGTAAATTTGATTTAAAATTTGGTTTCCACAGAAAATACGCATTCAAAAATTAGTGGCTTCACACGCAATAAAAAAATCTAAGTTATTATATTGCCAGATTAAAAGGAGAACCCACATTTGGCAAAAGTGTAGAAGTTTTTGCAACATAATTAATTGGTGTCAAAGAATATTAAATCTTTGAGAGGCATATATCTTTGTTTTTGGTCCGCCCGTAGTATTACGTAGCAGGCCATATAGTCAGATATATGCTGTGCGTTGGTTTGTTTGTTTGTCCATATATCAGAGAACTTACCGTGATCCGATCTTAACCCAATTTGGTGTGCAACCTCCCTGGGTGACACTAAGCACCACCACGTGGCAGCAAATCCGACCCGAATCCCGCAAGTACTGCTGCAGGTGTATCCTAGTTTACTTGGCCTGGGGAGGATCTGACAAATAGGTAGAGCAAGCATATCATATATGAGTGTTTTTAGAATAGTGCGGACAAGAAAAACTTGTTGGAATAGGTTTAAAGCCATTTTGGATGCTGCTACAGGTGTATCCTGGTTTTCTTGGCGTAGAAAAGGATCTGACCAATAGGTAGAGCTAGAATAGCGTATATGGGTATCTGTGGAATCGCGATCACTAGATAAACATATTGGAATAGGTTTTTTGCCATTTTGGATATGTCAGGGATTACTAAACACGAGACAGGCTAAAGTTGCCGATGGATTTCGCTATTTTTCCTGTTATTTGATTATTTTGTCGTTAGATTATCCAAAGCCATACGGCATTTCAACTCCAATATTTTAAGCCTTCCTAACGTTTCATAGAAATAAAATAATTAAAAAACAAATTTATGTAGTTCTCAAGAATATCATATTTTATAATCGCAATGAATATATTTTGCAAAAACTCCTGTACTCTGCGCAAAGTTTGAATTCCAATTTTAATCTGGCAATGTAATAATTTCACTTTTTTACCGCTAATGTATAAGTTTTTTCGATATTTTGTTTCAAGGTTTAATGAGCCTTGAATCACTGCGACCATTTCTGATCTATTTTTATTACCACCTACTATAGTTCTGTGCTAATCTTCGCGTCGTTTAAGAACCACAATTAACTCTTGGCGCTGGATTATTTCACCTCTTCAGTTTGAAGGTAGTCAGGTGGATGTTCCTACTACGCATTGGTGGGTCACATTCACACACAAGGAGTAGGGATTTTCGTCTGCAGTTTGTCAGAATCTGCACAATCTAGTGTCCTGGAGCTTGAGGTAGAACATGTGTCTGGTCAGGTCCCTTTGCCCTGTGAGCGCCCTCACCAGCATGCGTAAATTGTTCCTATTTAGTGCTAAAGCCTCGTGGGCGTCTTACGGTTTTAAGCTTTGATTAGCGCTTTAGGTGATTAAGCCTGGCGTGTTATTCCAGTGATTAAAGGATTGTTCTAAACAAAGATTTTTGAGTATTAGGTATACCAGGCTTATTGATACGCCACAGCATGGTTCATGACCTTATAACATTCCCTTTACCTGCCTTAGCATGTTCGTCGGCTTTTCATTGCATTCGATCCCTGCATGACTGAACACCCTTCTCAGATTTTTCGTTGGCATAACGACTATTATTATTCATAAAGTCGCTCTCTATCAGTTTGCTGTTTTTTTAAAGAATTTTAGAATTGGTATTTTATGAATATACGAAGTTTTAAGAAGAAATGAGAGAAACCGCATTGAGCCTCAGAACTGTCCACTTAAAAATTAACAATACTATATATGTACATACAGAAAATATCTTCAACTCTGTGTTTTGAATCTAATGTGTGCACGTAAACATTAGCTAACATATTGTCCTTAAAATACAGACTGTACCAATATTTTGCACGTTTTTATATTTGTGCCTTCGCATGGGTAGAATTAAATAAACTTTTTAACTTTTGATGGATCGACTCGTCGAAAATACAACGAAAAGTTTAGATAATCAGTCAAGAAATGCCGATAACCCGTAGTTGATTGTTAAAGGATGGAACCGAGAAAGGTCAGAAAAGTTTATTTTGGCAAGGCCATCGAAGCATGGATATAATCAATAAATCAAAAAACTGTTCAGACGGGTTGTTTAGATTTAAATATATACTGCTCTATTATGTATCGATACCGTGCTATTCAATAAAAGTTAATTATAGCGATTTAACTCCAATACTTCAATTTAACTCCAATGATCGCTATCGCTGTGACCATAATGATATGGTGTAACTCAAATTTGTTATAATTTAGTCGGGATTTTAGATAAGGCGAGAAGGAAATGGTCTTCTATGTACCTAACTTAGGAAAGAAAGAGAAAGAAGTCGGTTTCAAGATGTCAAACTCCCGGAGATCTCGTCGATCTCAGCTGATACGAAAACTCGTGATAATTAATTGGTTTCAATTTAAAGGCATTTGATTAAATCACGAAATGATCCACAATTGTGAATATTTCGAAAGAGAAAGTCGATTTTTATCGACTGACAACAATGCCTTGCAGCTCATGTGTTTATGCCTGCGTTCAGTTGAATTACACTTCCCAAGAAACGACCGCCTCGAATAATCATGTAGTTTGATTAAGAAGTCATATCATCCACTGAACGCAGAATCCCTTCAGCATAGCTAATTCTGTGACTGATATATTTTGACAGGCGTTGTTGCTCAATTGGCTTTAATCATACAAATTTCGGTACATAGCCGATAACGTAGCACAATAGCGAATGGCTACAGCGAAAGACGATACGCCATATGGCTGATTATGTTTCGAAAATACTATTGATTAGATCAGATTAAATCTTACCACCCCAGCCAGGAGTCACCATGACCCGGTCCACCGTTATACCAGGGGGCACAACGAAAGATGTGGATGTCAGAATTATCGATTTCCATTTATCAACCTGAAACCAATATTGAGAATGTAGGTGAGTTAGGAATTAGGGTGACAGAGAGCAAAATAATGTTTTCTTTTTCTTCAGTTTCAGAGTAGGTATCCAGCTATAGGATGTGGAATGTTAGAAACCATTTTTTTCCGCTGCGACACCTTCCAAACTTTTCTTTCTAATGGTCAAATTATTGTATCATTCGGTACGTTTCCTTCTGTCTTGCCAGTTCTTCCTCCTCAGTTGTATATCTACGCGATAACTGTCCCATATTCGTTGAAATTTCTGCTGATTGCTGATCGGTGATCTTATTTGGGTATGGCGATTAATTTTTTCTAGCAGATATTTTCAAATTTTATATTATTGTCGCAAATTCGGAATGTTCATTTTACGAATTTTATTTCTTATTCCATACTGAAGCAACTTTTAAATCCAGTGAATCAATAAAAATAACATCTAATACATTTTACCTTCACTTCGCGAACCCAATCCAACTCGCGAGACGCACATAAGCCATTCAGTAATTTACAGCAAGCCACAAATTTTCAAAAGGTACAGAATATGACGTTGTATTTTTACAAAATTCCCTACACTTTCACCTTAAACAAACTTAAAATTAAACAAAAAAAAAACATTATTTTACAAAATCATATAATGCATTATGTACAGTGTCGTTATTTTTTTTGTCAGTGTCGTTATCTTAATAAGACATAAATAATTCTTGTCCTAGTAAGAATGAAACAATACAATACAACTATTCAGACCATATAGTTAATGACCTCGGCATTCCACAGGGTCCAATTTTGGCCTAATTTTATTTGTAATATACTTTAACGACATCAATAAATTTCAAAGGGATTCATAAAACAATGTTTGCGACGATACAAGTCGAATAGTTATAGGTATACAGTTATAGGTATACACAAGATATACGAATAGTTATAGGTATACACAAGATTATGGTACAAAATAAACGATATTTTATGAAAGCTTTATAGATGGTTTATCAGCAATAACCTTGCTTTAAATGCATCTAAAAGTAATTTTATATATTTTTGAAATACAAAAAATCGATATCGTCACCAACCAATATATTTCAAAATTAATAATATTGCAATTCTTCAACCGAAATATATTAGATTGTTGATGTCGATGAAAATCTAAAATGGAATTTACACTGTGAGAACCTCGAGGACAGATTAAGTCGGGCATGTGATGAATTACGAATAATAAGGAAAACGCGAAATAAAGTCCAGAATAGAAATTGTATTTTAGCCATTTTCTAAGTTATGCTATTACCACTTGTGGAATTTTTTATGCATGCCACAGACAACCCATATTCAAATTGCAAAAAAGGTCAATAAGTACAGGTATAATAGTAAATTCAGAATAGGACGAATCGTGAAAAAATACTTCCAAACTTCTGAAGGTCCTCACATTAATAGCATTGTATTAAATGATTTCACAAGAAAAGGAATCAACTAGTTATATTTTCAGATATTCTTGAGCACAATAAAACAATTAAGTCACATTATTATTACCTAGTGCCAAATTAAAAGAAGCGAGATAAGATCCTGAATACAATGGTCTATATTTTTAAATATGCTACCTTCATATAAGAAAGATATTGAAAATTAATGAATTAAAAAAAAATTAGAAAGTTCCTTATAGAAAATACAGTACCTTTGAAGAGTTCATACATTTTACCACAGTTGATAATAACAAATAGTAAAACAATTAGCTCTGGTTTTTACCCTACAATGTTACTAAATAGAAAAATAACTATAAATATTGAATAATCTTTTGTTAGATTATTATAATTGAATTATCCAAATGTGATGGCAATTTATTTGGCTTAAACATCCGAAATGTTATGCTTAATTAGATTTTAGATGTACGATATGATTTATATGATATACTTTTTCGCATTAAATATACGCACATAATTAAGTTATTATTTGGAAAAACAATAAATTATTATTATCGCTTGTATTGTAATATGTTTGTGTAAGTACTTAGATGTTCTTTATATGCCACCCTAAAATTTTACTGCACAAATGTATGGTTTGATTTGTAAAAAAATGTGTTTGCGACGGTAACACCGATGGTAAGACCGATCTTGCTATGCGATGCCATGATTCGATAGTAAGTCGGAATTTGTTCATAGTTTTTTAAGATCGATCAATAAAGAAATTTCTATCTATCTATGTAGCATAAGTGAGGGTGTGTATGTATGGTAAAAAAAATATGCGTATAATGACGATATGTTGGATCTGTGGGCTTGTGAATTCACCAACGAAGTAATGATAAGTAACTTAATACTTTTTTAATTATTATTTATCCGTAATTG